>CM050170.1:84817275-84877497 GCA_027410445.1 Discoglossus pictus
AGAGGTCCAGGCAAGGGCGCCAGAAAGGTCCAGGGCAAGTGGGCCAGGGAGATCAAGGCCAGGGGCCCAGGGAGTTCCAGGGCAAGGGGGGAAGGGGGGTCCAGTGCAAGGGCGCCAGGGAGATCAAGGCAAGGGTGCCAGAGAGATCTAGAGCAAGGATGCCAGGGAGATCAAGGGCAAGGGGGCCAGGGAGATGCAGTGCAAGGGAACAGGGAGGTCCAGGGAGAGGGGGCCAGGGAGGTCCAGGGCAAGGAAACCAGGGAGATCAAGGCAAGGGGTCCAGGAATATACAGGGCAAGTGGGCAAGGGAGATCCAGGGCAAGAGGGCCCGGAAGATCCAGGGTAAGGGGGCCAGGGGGGTCCAGTGCAAGGGCACCAGGGAGATCAAGGCAAGGGGGCTAGGGAGATCCAGGGCAAGGGGGGCAGGGAGGTCCAGGGCAAGGGCACCAGAGAGGTCCAGGCAAGGGCGTCAGAAAGGTCCAGTGCAAGGACGCCAGTGAGATCAAGGGCAAGGGGGCCAGGGAGATCCAACGCATGGGAGCAAGGGTGGTCCAGGGCAAGGAGGCTAGGGAGATCCAGGGCAAGGGGACCAGGGAGATCCGGGGCAAGGACTCCAGGGAGGTCCAGGAAAAGGTTGCCAGGGAGGTCCAGGGCAAGGGGGCCAAGGAGATTCAGAGCAAGGACTCCAGGGAGGTCCAGGGAAAGGTTGCCAGGGAGATCAAGGCCAGGGGGCCAGGGAGTTCCAGGGCAAGGGGGCCAGGGGGGTCCAGTGTAAGGACGCCAGGGAGATCAAGGCAAGGGGGCTAGGGAGATCCAGGGCAAGGGGGGCAGGGAAGTCCAGGGCAAGGGCACCAGAGAGGTCCAGGCAAGGGCGCCAGAAAGGTCCAGGGCAAGTGGGCCAGGGGCCCAGGGAGTTCCAGGGCAAGGGGGGCAGGGGGGTCCAGTGCAAGGGCGCCAGGGAGATCAAGGCAAGGGTGCCAGAGAGATCCAGGGCAAGGCTGCCAGGGAGATCAAGGGCAAGGGGGCCAGGGAGATGCAGCGCAAGGGAGCCAGGGAGGTCCAGGGAGAGGGGGCCAGGGAGGTCCAGGGCAAGGGAACCAGGGAGATCAAGGCAAGGGTGCCAGAGAGATCCAGGGCAAGGATGCCAGGGAGATCAAGGGCAAGGGGTCCAGGGAGATGCAGTGCAAGGGAACCAGGGAGGTCCAGGGAGAGGGGGCCAGGGAGGTCCAGGGCAAGGAAACCAGGGAGATCAAGGCAAGGGGTCCAGGAATATACAGGGCAAGTGGGCAAGGGAGATCCAGGGCAAGAGGGCCCGGAAGATCCAGGGTAAGGGGGCCAGGGGGGTCCAGTGCAAGGGCACCAGGGAGATCAAGGCAAGGGGGCTAGGGAGATCCAGGGCAAGGGGGGCAGGGAGGTCCAGGGCAAGGGCACCAGAGAGGTCCAGGCAAGGGCGCCAGAAAGGTCCAGGGCAAGGACGCCAGTGAGATCAAGGGCAAGGGGGCCAGGGAGATCCAACGCATGGGAGCAAGGGTGGTCCAGGGCAAGGAGGCTAGGGAGATCCAGGGCAAGGGGACCAGGGAGATCCGGGGCAAGGACTCCAGGGAAAGGTTGCCAGGGAGGTCCAGGGCAAGGGGGCCAAGGAGATTCAGGGCAAGGACTCCAGGGAGGTCCAGGGAAAGGTTGCCAGGGAGATCAAGGCCAGGTGGCCAGGGAGTTCCAGGGCAAGGGGGCCAGGGGGGTCCAGTGTAAGGACGCCAGGGAGATCAAGGCAAGGGGGCTAGGGAGATCCAGGGCAAGGGGGGCAGGGAAGTCCAGGGCAAGAGCACCAGAGAGGTCCAGGCAAGGGCGCCAGAAAGGTCCAGGGCAAGTGGGCCAGGGGCCCAGGGAGTTCCAGGGCAAGGGGGGCAGGGGGGTCCAGTGCAAGGGCGCCAGGGAGATCAAGGCAAGGGTGCCAGAGAGATCCAGGGCAAGGCTGCCAGGGAGATCAAGGGCAAGGGGGCCAGGGAGATGCAGCGCAAGGGAGCCAGGGAGGTCCAGGGAGAGGGGGCCAGGGAGGTCCATGGCAAGGGAACCAGGGAGATCAAGGCAAGGGGGCTAGGGAGATCCAGGGCAAGGGGGGCAGGGAGGTCCAGGGCAAGGGCACCAGAGAGGTCCAGGCAAGGGCGCCAGAAAGGTCCAGGGCAAGGACGTCAGTGAGATCAAGGGCAAGGGGGCCCGGGAGATCCAACGCATGGGAGCAAGGGTGGTCCAGGGCAAGGAGGCTAGGGAGATCCAGGGCAAGATGACCAGGGAGATCCGGGGCAAGGACTCCAGGGAGGTCCAGGGAAAGGTTGCCAGGGAGATCAAGGCAAGGGGGCTAGGGAGATCCAGGGAAAGGGGGGCAGGAAGGTCCAGGGCAAGGGCACCAGAGAGGTCCAGGCAAGGGTGCCAGAAAAGTCCAGGGCAAGGATGCCAGGGAGGACGAGGCAAGGGTGCCAGGGAGGTCCAGGGCAAGGAGGCTAGGGAGAACAAGGCTAGGGGGCCCAGGAGATCCAGGGCAAGGGGGCCAAGGAGATTCAGGGCAAGGACTCCAGGGAGGTCCAGGGCAAGGAGGCTAGGGAGATCCCGGGCTAGGGGGCCCAGGAGATCCAGGGCAAGGGAGCCAAGGAGATTCAGGGCAAGGACTCCAGGGAGGTCCAGGGAAAGGTTGCCAGGGAGATCAAGGCCAGGGGGCCAGGGGGGCAGGGAGTTCCAGGGCAAGGGGGCCAGGGGGGTCCAGTGTAAGGACGCCAGGGAGATCAAGGCAAGGGGGCTAGGGAGATTCAGGGCAAGGGGGGCAGGGAAGTCCAGGGCAAGGGCACCAGAGAGGTCCAGGCAAGGGCGCCAGAAAGGTCCAGGGCAAGTGGGCCAGAGGCCCAGGGAGTTCCAGGGCAAGGGGGGCAGGGGAGTCCAGTGCAAGGGCGCCAGGGAGATCAAGGCAAGGGTGCCAGAGAGATCCAGGGCAAGGCTGCCAGGGAGATCAAGGGCAAGGGGGCCAGGGAGATGCAGCGCAAGGGAGCCAGGGAGGTCCAGGGAGAGGGGGCCAGGGAGGTCCAGGGCAAGGGAACCAGGGAGATCAAGGCAAGGGTGCCAGAGAGATCCAGGGCAAGGATGCCAGGGAGATCAAGGGCAAGGGGGCCAGGGAGATGCAGTGCAAGGGAACCAGGGAGGTCCAGGGAGAGGGGGCAAGGGAGGTCCAGGGCAAGGAAACCAGGGAGATCAAGGCAAGGGGTCCAGGAATATACAGGGCAAGTGGGCAAGGGAGATCAAGGGCAAGAGGGCCCGGAAGATCCAGGGTAAGGGGGCCAGGGGGGTCCAGTGCAAGGGCACCAGGGAGATCAAGGCAAGGGGGCTAGGGAGATCCAGGGCAAGGGGGGCAGGGAGGTCCAGGGCAAGGGCACCAGAGAGGTCCAGGCAAGGGCGCCAGAAAGGTCCAGGGCAAGGACGCCAGTGAGATCAAGGGCAAGGGGGCCAGGGAGATCCAACGCATGGGAGCAAGGGTGGTCCGGGGCAAGGAGGCTAGGGAGATCCAGGGCAAGGGGACCAGGGAGATCCGGGGCAAGGACTCCAGGGAGGTCCAGGGAAAGGTTGCCAGGGAGGTCCAGGGCAAGGGGGCCAAGGAGATTCAGGGCAAGGACTCCAGGGAGGTCCAGGGAAAGGTTGCCAGGGAGATCAAGACCAGGGGGCCAGGGAGTTCCAGGGCAAGGGGGCCAGGGGGGTCCAGTGTAAGGACGCCAGGGAGATCAAGGCAAGGGGGCTAGGGAGATCCAGGGCAAGGGGGGCAGGGAAGTCCAGGGCAAGGGCACCAGAGAGGTCCAGGCAAGGGCGCCAGAAAGGTCCAGGGCAAGTGGGCCAGGGGCCCAGGGAGTTCCAGGGCAAGGGGGGCAGGGGGGTCCAGTGCAAGGGCGCCAGGGAGATCAAGGCAAGGGTGCCAGAGAGATCCAGGGCAAGGCTGCCAGGGAGATCAAGGGCAAGGGGGCCAGGGAGATGCAGCGCAAGGGAGCCAGGGAGGTCCAGGGAGAGGGGGCCAGGGAGGTCCATGGCAAGGGAACCAGGGAGATCAAGGCAAGGGAGATCCAGGGCAAGAGGGCCCGGAAGATCCAGGGTAAGAGGGCCAGGGGGGTCCAGTGCAAGGGCACCAGGGAGATCAAGGCAAGGGGGCTAGGGAGATCCAGGGCAAGGGGGGCAGGGAGGCCTAGGGCAAGGGCACCAGAGAGGTCCAGGCAAGGGCGCCAGAAAGGTCCAGGGCAAGGACGCCAGTGAGATCAAGGGCAAGGGGGCCAGGGAGGTCCAACGCATGGGAGCAAGGGTGGTCCAGGGCAAGGAGGCTAGGGAGATCCAGGGCAAGATGACCAGGGAGATCCGGGGCAAGGACTCCAGGGAGGTCCAGGGAAAGGTTGCCAGGGAGATCAAGGCAAGGGGGCTAGGGAGATCCAGGGCAAGGAGGCTAGGGAGAAAAAGGCTAGGGGGCCCAGGAGATCCAGGGCAAGGGGGCCAGGGAGATGCAGTGCAAGGGAACAGGGAGGTCCAGGGAGAGGGGGCCAGGGAGGTCCAGGGCAAGGAAACCAGGGAGATCAAGGCAAGGGGTCCAGGAATATACAGGGCAAGTGGGCAAGGGAGATCCAGGGCAAGAGGGACCGGAAGATCCAGGGTAAGGGGGCCAGGGGGGTCCAGTGCAAGGGCACCAGGGAGATCAAGGCAAGGGGGCTAGGGAGATCCAGGGCAAGGGGGGCAGGGAGGTCCAGGGCAAGGGCACCAGAGAGGTCCAGGCAAGGGCGCCAGAAAGGTCCAGGGCAAGGACGCCAGTGAGATCAAGGGCAAGGGGGCCAGGGAGATCCAACGCATGGGAGCAAGGGTGGTCCAGGGCAAGGAGGCTAGGGAGATCCAGGGCAAGATGACCAGGGAGATCCGGGGCAAGGACTTCAGGGAGGTCCAGGGAAAGGTTGCCAGGGAGATCAAGGCAAGGGGGCTAGGGAGATCCAGGGCAAGGAGGCTAGGGAGAACAAGGCTAGGGGGCCCAGGAGATCCAGGGCAAGGGGGCCAGGGAGATACAGGGCAAGGACGCCAGGGTGGTCCAGGGAAAGGGGGGCAAGGAGATTCAGGCGAAGGGGGCCAGGGAGAATCAGGGCAAGGATGCCGTGGAAACCAGGGCAAGGGGGCCAGGGAGATCCAGTGCAAGGGGGGCAGGGAGTTCCAGGGCAAGGGGGCCAGGGAGATCAAGGGCAAGGGGGCCAGGGAGTTCCAGGGCAAGGGGGCCAGGGGGGTACAGTGCAAAAGCGCCAGGGAGATCAAGGCAAGGGGGCTAGGGAGATCCCGGGCAAGGGGGGCAGGGAGGTCCAGGGCAAGGGCACCAGAGAGGTCCAGCCAAGGGCACCAGAAAGGTCCAGGGCAAGGATGCCAGGGAGATCGGTCCAGGGCAAGGGCACCAGAGAGGTCCAGCCAAGGGCACCAGAAAGGTCCAGGGCAAGGATGCCAGGGAGATCAGGGCAAAGGCACCAGAGAGATCAAGGGCAAGGGGGCCAGGGAGATCCAGTCCAAGGGGGCCAGGGAGATCCAGGGCAAGGGGGCCAGCGGGGGCAGTGTAAGGGCACCAGGGAGATCAAGGCAAGACCGCCAGTCAGATCCAGGGCAAGGGCGGCAGGGAGATCCCGGGCAAGTTGGCTAGAGAGATCCAGGGCAAGGGTGCCAGGGAGGTCCAGGGCCAGGGCGCCAGAGAGAACGAGGGCAAGGGGGTCAGGGAGATCCAGGGCAAGGGCGCCAGGGAGATCAAGGGCAAGGGGGCCAGGGAGATCCAGGGCAAGGGAGCCAGGGAGGTCCAGGGCAAGGGTGTTAGGGAGTTCAAGGGCAAGGGGGCCAGGGAGATCCAGGGCAAGGGAGGTCCAGGGAAAGAGAGCAAGGGAGATTCAGGGCAAGGGGTCCAGGAATATACAGGGCAAGGGAGATCCAGGGCAAGAGGGTCCGGAAGATCCAGGGTAAGGGGGCCAGGGGGTCCAGTGCAAGGGCACCAGGGAGATCAAGGCAAGGGGGCTAGGGAGATCCAGGGCAAGGGGGGCAGGGAGGTCCAGGGCAAGGGCACCAGAGAGTTCCAGGCAAGGGCGCCAGAAAGGTCCAGGGAAAGGTTGCCAGGGAGGTCCAGGGCAAGGGGGCCAAGGAGATTTAGGGCAAGGGGGCCAGGGAGAATCAGGGCAAAGCGGCCATGGACACCCAGGGCAAGGGGGCCAGGGGGGGGCAGTGTAAGGGCGCCAGGGAGATCAAAGCAAAGCCGCCAGTCAGATACAGGGCAAGAGTGGCAGGGAGATCTAGGGCAAGTTGGCCAGAGAGATCCAGGGCAAGGGCACCAGGGAGGTCCAGGGCAGGGGGGTCAGTGAGATCCAGGGCAAGGGAGCCAGGGAGATCAAGGGCAAGGGAGCCCGGGAGGTCCAGGGCAAGGGTGCTAGGGAGATCCAGGGCAAGGGGGCCAGGGAGATCCAGGGCAAGGGGGCAAGGGAGGTCCAGGGAAAGGGAGCCAGGGAGATTCAGGGCAAGGAGGCTAGGGAGATCTAGGGCAAGGGAGATCCAGGGCTAGGACGCCAGGGAGGTCCAGGAAAAGGTTGCCAGGGAGGTCCAGGGGGGCAAGGAGATTCAGGACAAGGGGGTCAGGGGTATCCAGGGCAAGTGGGCCTGGGGGTCCAGTGCAAGGGCGCCAGGGAAATCAAGGAAGGGGGCCAGTCAGATCCAGGGCAAGGGCGGCAGGGAGATCCAGGGCAAGTTAGCCAGAGAGAGATCCAGGGCAAGGGCGCAAGGGAGATCCAGGGCCAGGGGGCTAGAGAGAACAAGGGCAAGGGGGTCAGGGAGATCCAGGGCAAGGGGTCTAGGAAGATCAAGGGCAAGGGAGATCCAGGGCAAGGGAGCCAGGGAGGTCCTGGGCAAGGGTGCAGGGAGATCCAGGGCAAGGGGGCCAGGGAGATCCAGGGCAAGGGGGCAAGGGAGGTCCAAGGAAAGGGTTCCAGGGAGGTCCAGGGCAAGGGGGCCAAGGAGATTCAGGGCAAGGGGGTCAGGGAGATTCAGGGCAAGGGGGCCAAAGAGGTCCAGGGCAAGGGGGCCAGGGAGTTCCAGGGCAAGGGGGACACGGGGGTCCAGATCAAGTGCGACAGGGAGATTAAGGCAAGGGGGCCAGGAATATACAGGGCAAGGGGGCCAGGGAGATCCAGGGCAAGGGCACCAGAGAGGTCCAGGCAAGGAGGCCAGAAAGGTCCAGGGCAAGGATGCAGGGAGATCAAGGCAAGGGCGCCAGAGAGATTCAGGGCAATGGTGCCAGGGAGATCAAGGGCAAGTGGGCCAGGGAGATCCAGGCAGGGGCACCAGAGAGATCCAGGGCAAGGGAGGCAGGGAGATCCAGGGCAAGTTGGCCAGAGAGATCCAGGGCAAGGGCACCAGGGAGGTCCAGGGCAGGGGGGTCAGTGAGATCCAGGGCAAGGGAGCCAGGGAGATCAAGGGCAAGGGAGCCAGGGAGGTCCAGGGCAAGGGTGCTAGGGAGATCCAGGGCAAGGGGGCCAGGGAGATCCAGGGCAAGGGGGCAAGGGAGGTCCAGGGAAAGGGAGCCAGGGAGATTCAGGGCAAGGAGGCTAGGGAGATCTAGGGCAAGGGAGATCCAGGGCTAGGACGCCAGGGAGGTCCAGGAAAAGGTTGCCAGGGAGGTCCAGGGGGGCAAGGAGATTCAGGACAAGGGGGTCAGGGGTATCCAGGGCAAGTGGGCCTGGGGGTCCAGTGCAAGGGCGCCAGGGAAATCAAGGAAGGGGGCCAGTCAGATCCAGGGCAAGGGCGGCAGGGAGATCCAGGGCAAGTTAGCCAGAGAGAGATCCAGGGCAAGGGCGCAAGGGAGATCCAGGGCCAGGGGGCTAGAGAGAACAAGGGCAAGGGGGTCAGGGAGATCCAGGGCAAGGGGTCTAGGAAGATCAAGGGCAAGGGAGATCCAGGGCAAGGGAGCCAGGGAGGTCCTGGGCAAGGGTGCAGGGAGATCCAGGGCAAGGGGGCCAGGGAGATCCAGGGCAAGGGGGCAAGGGAGGTCCAAGGAAAGGGTTCCAGGGAGGTCCAGGGCAAGGGGGCCAAGGAGATTCAGGGCAAGGGGGTCAGGGAGATTCAGGGCAAGGGGGCCAAAGAGGTCCAGGGCAAGGGGGCCAGGGAGTTCCAGGGCAAGGGGGACACGGGGGTCCAGATCAAGTGCGACAGGGAGATTAAGGCAAGGGGGCCAGGAATATACAGGGCAAGGGGGCTAGGGAGATCCAGGGCAAGGGCGGCAGGGAGGTCCAGGGCAAGGGCACCAGAGAGGTCCAGGCAAGGAGGCCAGAAAGGTCCAGGGCAAGGATGCAGGGAGATCAAGGCAAGGGCGCCAGAGAGATTCAGGGCAATGGTGCCAGGGAGATCAAGGGCAAGTGGGCCAGGGAGATCCAGGCAGGGGCACCAGAGAGATCCAGGGCAAGGGAGGCAGGGAGATCCAGGGCAAGTTGGCCAGAGAGATCCAGGGCAAGGGTGCCATGGAGATCCAGGGCCAGGGTGCAAGAGAGAACGAGGGCAAGGGGGTCATGGAGATCTAGGTCAAGGTGGCCAGGGAGATTCAGCCCAAGGAGGCCAGGGAGATCCAGTGCAAGGGGGCCAGGGAGGTCCAGGGCAAGGGCACCAGGGAGATCAAGGCAAGGGTTCCAGGAATATACAGGGCAAGTGGGCAAGGGAGTTCCAGGGCAAGAGGGCCCGGAAGATCCAGGGTAAGGGGGCCAGGGGGGTCCAGTGCAAGGGCTCCAGAGAGGTCCAGGCAAGGGCGCCAGAAAGGTCCAGGGCAAGGGGGCCAGGGAGATCAAGGCCAGGGGGCCAGGGAGTTAAAATCTCCCATTGTTAGAACTTGCCCATGCTTAGCTGCATTTCCAATCTGTAACAATATGTTTGAAAATGAATCTAAAAGCACACTTAACCATGGAAAAGTAATCAAGCTAGTTATTTATTAGAAAAAAATATGGATGTCTCTTCTAGACCCTGAAGCAGTGTGTGACGGAGCGTTTCCATTTCTTCTGAGCAGTGCTTGCATTCATTGCTACAAGTTTCCAGCTTCCGGGCCAGTGAGAGGGACGAGGTGTTTAGTTACAATTAGATAGTCTTTCTTTCTTTCTCTTCCTTCCTCACTCCTGCTTCTTTCTCTCTTTTCCCTTCTTTCTTCCCCTCCTCTGCCTCATATTCTCCCTGCTCTCCAACCCTCTGTCTCATTTTCTCTTTCTTTACCTCTTTTCTCACCTCCTCTTCCCCTCCCCAAATCCACTGTTGGTTACTCCCTGTACTCTCCTCAACACGCCTCTCTTTACTGAAAGATGAATAAACAAACCCTTGTGTTCCAGCTCTCAAGAAGTATTGTAACAAACTCAAATTTATTTCATCTACTCATAAAGAGTCTTCACAAATTCTTATTTTCTCTAAAAAAATGTATGCCCACGGTTTACACCGTTGCTAATGCTATTAGATAAAGAGCTTTTACAAAACAAAAAAAAACAAACTCAAACAAATATTTAATATATTTAATATTTAACAGGTTGATTTAACAGCACCATAGTAATACTGTTAAAAACTGCAAATGTTTGGGAAAAACATACCCACAAACCACAGATAATTTTCTTTTTATTACATTTTATGTATAAATAAATGGGTCACCAACAAAAAAGACATCCAAAATGTCCACTGCTGACTGTCTAGAAATATAAACAAACACAACTTTTATAGTAATTACATACAGAGGATGGCACAATCCATCCACTAATAAAGCTTTAAAATAGTTTTCTTAACTTATAATGTAATCTACCTCTTATCATGTTCCTTTCTTAGAGGCCTAGAAATAACTTGAAAAGATTTTTCCAATTCTCTACTCATTTGCACCATGGCCATCATTTCAGCTGTGGATTGGCCTAGAAGAATAACTGCTACAATATTAAAGTATTTATCCAACATGGATAAACAAAACATAACACATAAAATAAAACAGAATTTGTATGATAAGGTTCTTTAACAGATAAGATATCATACACTGATTTAAGTGATATTTGTACTTTCCAATATCCACCTGTGAAGTAACCAGGAGATAGCAATAGTGTACATAGCACATTTATTCTGAGAAATGTCAACATGAGGCTTTACTAAGCATAAAAAAATAGCAATTAATAAAAAAACAGACTAGCAAAATCTAAAAAAATTAAAAAGGAAAAACAACACCTTAGAAAAATGAAAACTAATAAAAATAAATATTTTTAGTCAGTTGACATTTTTGACTATCCTGTGCGCTTATCATAACCCATAAAATAATTTCACCTTGTTAATTGTTATCTTAAAACCTTAATAATTATTATCATGTCTTTGAAACAGGTACTTGTGCACCTAAATATTACTCTAAAATATTGTACTTCACCACATCCATAATTCCACATGAAAAATCACATCACAAGCTGGTCTGGTTCTTAAGCAGAATAAAAACTGCTTTTTTTCTTTAGCAAAAACATTACCGTGCACGACCTTGGACGTGACAGTTTTCGAAAACATTGGATCTTGGCCAGTATCCAGTATAATGTTTTAAGAATAATTATAGCATTTTACTTTAATTCATTTGACATTGTTAAACCTTTTAAAAATTATTTTACATAATTAGGAATCAGATCTAAGTATCTTAATTATGATTCGACAAAATGACCGACGGCATATAAACACAAATATTAATCCGAAAGATTATATTCTCTATAAGCAATTTTATTATACTGCCCGTCAGATATAATGGACAATCTTTAAACAAAAATGAAATGAGAATATGGACACTGGTACTCTATGTGACCACCAAGGTTCAGTATATACCATTCCAGGAGATCGACAGCAAATCTCCTTTTCAAGCATCACAAGGTAACATCACAACTAGAACATACATGACATCCGCACACAAACACAGCTACCCCCTGAACAGTCAAATAGCAAAGCCAAGCAAAACAGGGAGAGACAAACAACACAAAATGGCGTCATCTACAAGGAACATTTCCCCATCAGATAACAACACTCTCATGCCACTTTTCACTTCATGTTCACTCAACCACAGTACCTGATCATACAGAAACAATCCATACACAGAGACACATATAAACATCTCCAAATTCTGTATCCCACAACACTTACATTAAGCACCCCCTCCCCCCCTTTCTCCACTTGGAAAACATCATTTCTATGGAAAAAAATGTTACTACCTGCTTAAAAATCTCTGATAAAAACATAAACACAGGATCTGGACATATACAGGCAACATATAATTACAAGCTTGCAAAATATTTTATATGCGCATAGATCTTCTTAAATTACCTTGTAATAATCAAAAACAAAAAACAATCAAATTTGAGCAAATTATATATACATATATATATATATATCTCTCTCTCTCTCTCTCTATATATATATATATATATATATATATATATATATATATATATATACCTTTACCTATAATTAATTCTAAACATAATTACACTGAAATAACTTTTTAACTTACTCGTTACATCTTTTATTTCATCAATATTTCCATTAAAAATAATTTTAGTAAAATAAGAAAATCTGTGATACATAAGAAACAGAAGTATAATAGTAATTTAGTGAAGCTTGTATTACAGTATAAATGTGCTTTAGAAAAAAAAGCTAGAGATTCCATCTGTGTCTAATGTTACCTCAGGAAATGTTAGGACTGTGAAATGTAATTGTGCTACTGAAGTTAAGACCGAGTTTTGCAATGGTGAAATTGTAGATTGCCTGGAAGATCCCACAGTGCCAATACACACAGTATTGAAACAGGCAAAATGGAGGAGGAAAGATTCAGACCCAATACATGCCTAGCCATTAATACGGTAACAAAAGCAGACAGTGCAGAGTGTATTCCAGTGTGCTCAGATAGATTAGCAAGTCCAAACAGTAACAGCCCAGAGCCCAGAGGAATGAATGTACAGGTCCCCTCTATTCAGGTAATTACAGCAGGGGACCCTTTTAAGAAATATGCCAGAAAGATCAAAGCCCATATTCCTCCTTTTGACCCAAGTGTCCATATGCTGGTAAATCTTGTCATCTTTGAACAGTATGTGACTCAATATAGCCTTGATGATCAAACTGCTTGCCAGCTACTTAAGATATGGTTACCCCCACATTATAGCAAATCATTACATCTGCTACAGCAAGATGGAGTATGGGCTGACCAAGCACAGCGCAGTGATCAGGTTTTACAGTTGTCAGGTGTGGACATTATAGATACATCCTTCTTAAATACTATTGTTCCAAATTTCATAGTATTTACAGCTACACATAGACCTGACAGATACAGGGAATCCCAGAATGCTACGAATACTTGCTGGGAAATACAAAGGCATGGACTTTACAAACCAGAATATATTAGGCAATGCACGTAGCTTTTCAGAATTTTTAATTTTGTTAGAAGACTGGAGAAGGAATACAGCAAAATCTGGGTATGTCCCTGTAACGGAACCCATCACTGTTTTACCCTGTTTTATGGTTATTTAATTCTTATGGTTAAATATGATCACATTGCTATACTGTAGATATGTTGTTTTATGTTCTACAGAATATATTGGCTCAGAATATTACAGCTACTAGGCTAATAGATAATCCTATTACAGAGACTCCTCATAAGATAAGGAAGTGTATTGTATAAAGTGTTTTCATTATGAGACATAGAACAAAGAGAAGTATAATCTGATCAATGTCTGATTGTATCAAAGTAGCCAGGTAACCTCCGGGGGGTGTGACCACACCTATTGTCTCTCTATGTGTATTGTGTGGCCAAATATGGGGGATGTGTATTGCCTGTGGAAAGAGATATGTATATATATTTCTGCATAACAAAATAAAGACAGTATTCTTTGACTCCCAATTGAGTGTCGTCCAATATGGGTGGTCTGGGCTTGTGAGACTGCAATGCTTCTTGGATATTTTACCGTATACCAACAGAGATACTGGACTTCGTGTTCCAACTCTGTTACAGTCCCCATTACTACTAATGCCTTAGGTTACCATACAGCTTCAAACTCAACGAATGGTGGCCATGTTTGCTTTTCTTGTGGGAAAGTAGGTCATAAGACAAAGTATTGTTGGTACAGGACATGTGGAACAGGCCAGGAATATGCTGTGGGATATCATGGCAAAGAGGGGCACTGGAACATAATAAAAAGCTTTATGTGACTAAAAGAAAATCTTTCAAATATGAAGGTCATAGAAGATATGCTTTTTGGCTCCTAACTTGGAGAGCTGTTTGTATCCAGCACAAAATGGTTGGTTATAGGAATTTTGAGATGCCATGTTTGAAATTTGTGAAATGAACCTAATTTTTTATTTTTCATTTGTTTTTTCTTGCAGGGAAGTAATACTCATTTTAATCTGCATTGAGAGTATCAACATATTTAGTAATACCTATGAATATTAGTATGAAATATTGGCAATCTCTAAATTATATAATATAAGTTACTAAAACCAAGTGGTGCCATTCTGTGCTCATAGGAAATTGTTTGCAGTCATTTAAATTGTGTTTGATTTTCTTATGTTTAACTCGTTTTGATCCACTTGTATTAATTTTGTTTATTTTTGCAGGAAGACTCCATTGGCAGCATTCATTTTTTTTACTCCCTCAAAAACGTACTCTAGGATTTACACATGACATTTTCTTTTTTGTGCCTTGACTTATTGAAATTAAGTCACTATTCTGTGTTTTTTTTTTTTTATTATAAGTTTCATTTTTTTTCTATTTGTTTTGAACCAGTGCATGAATGGGACCTACGTTTTTTTATTTTTGGTGTCAGAATTCGTTTTATATATACATTTTAGTTTTTTTCTGAACAAAGTTATTTTTAAATTTTTATTTCTGTTTTCTTTTAAATATTTTTTCAAACACTGTTTTTCTCAACAAAAGAACAGCTGGGAGAAAGATGTCCCCAGGATTTTGAATGCCTTGTAACAATAGCTATCTACGGTCAGTAGTAGATGTTTGCCTTTGGCTAAAACGTTAACTTCAAAGCAGGATTGTTTACTTTTCTGTTAATATTCAGATGCAGTCACTCACAGTAAACAGATAGTAGAACCCTGATGGCCTTGGTTTCTTTTGTTTATGAGTACTGACAAAAACACCTAGATAATAAAGATGTAAAATCAAACATTTACATTTAGTGAAAAGTCAAGGTATTAAAGGGTACAATTGAGCGTTTTTAAATATATAACACAATTTATAGTTAGATTTGGTAATTAAATATGGTACATGTATATAATTCAGTAATGGTTGATTTTAGTAAAATTGCTAACAAGAGTTTCAATTTTTATTTAAAACAAGTAAATATATATATGTCCAATTCTAACTATATATATATGCATATAAAAGACAAAGCAGTTTTTTTTATGAAACCATAAATATAAATTTTATCAACATACATTTTTTTTTTATATTATTGGTAGATCAGTGTACTCAAATACTTCTTAGGCGATTTTGTCTATTGTTAAATATTTTAGTAAGGATGACTATTACTAATGAAATACATCTACATTATTATTGGTTTCAAATTGTGTCTACGTTTGTAGTCTAAGCATAATATACGATTTGATTTGCCGTTTTGTAATATGTACTAAATACTAACATTTTATTCTTTTCCTTAAGATAAATAACTAATCTTAACTAACCCTATACATTTTGATGCTGGGTTGTTTTTTAATTATTTATAAAAAGTCCACACAGTTGTTTTTTTAAATATTATTAATGAATGTTTATGGAGGCAGAAAGTCTTCTTGCCTCCAAAAAAGGGGGAATATTGACTATTGACAGTTTCATTAATAATATTGGTTTAGATTTATTAATATTGATTTAGTTTCATATAATCTGTCCTGTCTGGAATTAATTGATCTAAATGTTAACAGGACCTAAGTAAACCATTTAGTGTTTCTAAAGTTAAAGTATATTTTATTATGTTGTACATATCTAAGGTGAGCTGAATTATCAGACTAAATTACATTATGACATTTTAGGTCATCACCAAAAATTGCCATTATTCCTGTTTCTCTATGGTGCATTTGTACAATGCACTATATACATACATGTTATGCTTTCTATGGTTACCTTAAACAGCAATCAAAGACAAATTACTCTCTATGAATGCACCAAACTTGCATTCCTAAAATGTTACCCAATTCCTTAGTTTTTTTTTTTATTTGTTGGCTATTTGTGTTAGATCAAAGTGTAGAAATATTATTTTATTTAGTGTGTACTTTCCAGATTATAGTTATATGTCTGTTGGTGACCTGGGCCCTAAGTTGATTTTATGGTAATGTTATAATGTTAGTACATAAACAATATCATTGACCAGGTCATTTATTGATAGTATTATTATACACTATTTGCAACATGCCAACATATTCTGTAGTGCTATACAGGGCATAAGTACATGACAAAACATTATTAACACTTTGTGAAAGAATGGAGGGCCCTGTCTTTGAGCTTAAAATCAAATGTTCATATATATTCATGTATATTTTCCTTGAAATAGCCTTATATTCTATTTTACTCCTTGTTACATATGTCAAATTAAATGTATTATTAGGACCATGCATTTTAGACAAACAAAATATATGTAAAAAGATCATTCAAATTGGAAATGTCAAAGTATTAGTTTTACAGAAAGTATGAAAGTAACTTTTACAGAATTTAACATTTTAGTATAAACTAAAATTTTTGTTTTATGTTCAAACCTATTGTTTTTTATTTACTGTTTTGTTAATGATTTGTGATTAATGTTAATGATTTATGTATAAATTGTCCACTGGGGATCTTAAGCATATGACATCCAAGGCTAGCTATATACTATTTAGAAGTTAGATATATACTCATGTAGTATCCACACTTCATTTCAGGGCCTAGCTTGAAATCCATATAATTAAGTATATCACTGTGAAAAAGTTCCTAGGTGCCTAACACCACAATAATGGTAATAATAGTAAAAAAATATATATATAGGAACTATAGGGTATGGAATGGATGATTCCTCTAGATGAGCTACTAGTTTGTATATTCTTGAGTACATACAGTCTTCCCTCATATGGCAAAATAAATTTGCTAATCCTTGGGAGGACAGAAGTATGTAAATATATAAATATGGTGTTTAGCTCAAAAAAGTGTGGTTAAAACCAATATGAAAAAAAGCGCATAGAAGTACTTTCCTGGTTATGAAAAAAGATAGAAGGGGGTTTATAAAAAATATGTACAAATGATGTGTTATAGCATACAATAATGCTGCAACTCCTGTTTGCCTGAGACTACTATATGTCATTAATGCTGACTGGCAATTCACAGTAGTCACAAGGAGTAAAGTAACACAAGCAAAAATAGCTCAAACATATATAAACCTCTCTTTTGTTATAAATAAACCAATAACCAGAGTACTTGCGCTTAGATGATAGTCCCGACGGTCCCGTTTCGCCCCTGCTGGGGCTTACTCATGGGCTACTAAATTGGAGGTCTAGTGGGGCTTTTATAGCCCTTTTTCATCCATTTCCGGTTGTGAACGCTATTTAGGTCATTTCCGTTTTGGGAAAGTTAAGTGGAGGACGTATAAACGTCACCACGTTCTTTACTTTCATTTATGTACATGGTGGCTTGCCAATCACACGTAATTTGCCAACCACACTCCATTTTGTTTTATTCAAATTGTTTTTAATCATTTATGTCGCTGCGTGATGACGTAATCATGATACAAACGTGACCACGTTTTTTCAGGTTCTTTCTATGCATGAACGCCAGTCATGCGTTATTTTGCCAACCAACGCCATTTTGGTCTGGTTTTTAAAACGCCAAAGTGCTCTAACTTCTGTTTACTGGATCTAAAAATGTTGTTAACATTTCTAAGATGAATTAATCCATGGTAGGTCTTAGTATATCTGTAGCGGAGAGGCAATATTCCCCAGGGTATCTCCGCTTATAATCCCAGTGAGGCTCAGGAACAAGTAAATAGTAAATCCACAGGCAAGGTTTCCAACAGGTAAAATAATAATAATATCCCAACCGCAATCCCAATAACTGGACAACACACAGTTTCAGGAGCAGAACTACATCTTTAATGACAGGGGATCTCCTTTTATGCCATGGTGCCCTCTGAAGGGCTACACCCACATAATTATCACAGCCAATTATCTACATGGTTCAACCCCCACGTCTCCTCCCCTCAGATAACAGGTAACACAATTAAAACAGACCCAATTTTAACCACATTCTGGGTGTACCCCAAATACAGGGGGTACACCTTTAAGTCCCACACCATTCAATAGCTCTCACCCAGGGGAACAACATATACAAAAATGGCATGAATCAGACCAGGGGTTCAAAAGTTAGAAAAAGTATGTTTTTACACATAACACACAGACATTGCACATATCCCCCATACAATACACATATAGGACAATAGGTGAGTCACACCTCCCTGGCAACTTGGATACAATCAGACATTAATTAGATCATTCTTATCAGAGAATGAAAACACTTTGGAAAATGCAAGGGTTCTTTACAACTTTCTTATCTCTTGAGTCTCTGTAATAGGATTATCTATTAGCCTAGGTCTGCAAAAGTCTGGCTAATATTCTACAGAGCATAAACCTAACATACATTTCTTTTAACACAAGTACAACATACAGTTATGCGAATGCAGCTTATTCACAGTAAATTGCAGGACAGCCCAGTGCCATCCGCTACACTGCTCCCCCTTGCCCACAAGCCGGCATACACAGTCTGATCCACCACGGATCGGCTTGGGGATGTCCGGGGACTCACGGATCATTTTTCCAGGTCAGTTTGTCTTGACAACCCGTCGGTATTCCCATTCTGTTTACCCGGGCGGTACTGGATATTAAAGTCAAAAGGCTGCAGCGCCAAACTCCAGCGCAGCAGCCTGGCATTGTCCCCAGCCACCCGGTTTAGCCATACTAGCGGGTTGTGATCCGTGAGTAATGAAAAGGGCTGTCCATATAAATACGGCTGCAGTTTCTTTAAGGCCCACACCACAACCAGGCATTCCTTCTCGATGGTGGCGTAGCTTACTTCTCGAGGTAACAGCTTGCGACTGATGTAAGCCACGGGATGTTCTCCGCCATCGGCCCCGACTTGGCTCAGTACTGCTCCCAATCCGAACACAGAAGCGTCTGAACCTCCGGGAGTGTGTTGTAGTCCTGGGTGCGGGCCTGTTGTCGGGTGACCACAGGGTAAGCTTCTCCTGTGGTGGTGGTCTGGGGCTCAAAAGCAGACGTGAGCCTCCCCAGATCGTTCCCCAATAAAACCTCCGCTGGTAACTGCGGCATCAACCCCACCTCCACATGCCCTGCCCCCGCTCCCCAATGCAAATGAACCCTTGCAGTGGGTAGCCGGTATACTGCTCCCCCGGCTACCCTGACGACCACAGTCTTGTTAAGTTTAGCCTGGTCTGAAACCAGGTCACTTTTTACCAAGGTGATGGTAGCCCCTGAGTCTCGCAGCCCTTGGACCGCTTTACCCTCCAGGTATACAGTCTGCCTGTGATGCTGCCGATTATCAGCATTGGCCTGGACTGGATCTGCCTCGTGCAGCACCTCCCATTGTTCCACGGTTGTAATGGGAACAGCTGAACCATACGGCGTGGCTACTATGTCCTGGTAGTGGTGGGCTGCGGCTGCTCTCGGTGGTTGTGGTGGGCCTGGAAGTATCCAGGTGGACCGGTCTCGCAGCTGGGGACATTCCCTTTTATAGTGTCCCCATTTCTGGCAGTGGTGACAGGGGCCAGAAGCGGGCTGGCGGAAACGGGGTTGTGCAGCGGGCGGTGGTGGTGGTGGCCCTGGACGTATCCAGGTGGACCGGTCCCGCAGCTGGGGACATTCCCTTTTATAGTGTCCCCATGTCTGGCAGTGGTGACAGGGGCCAGAAGCGGGCTGGCGGAAACGTGGCTGTGCAGCGGGCGGTGGTGGTGGTGGCAGTGTTCTCGGTGGGGCTGGGGTGTAGCTGGTTCCCCCAAAGGTTTTAAAAGGAGTCTCTGGTGTTACAGGTTTTTGCTGCCTGCGTGCATCTAGGTACTCATCTGCCTTCCTGGCAGCTTCGGTGACGGAGGTAGGGTTTCGGTCTCTTACCCACTCTTGTACCTCGCCAGTTACTCCCTCATAAAACTGCTCCAGCAGCATCATCTGTATCACATCCTCCATGGACCGTGCCTTGCTCGCTTGTACCCACCCAAGTGCTGCCCTTTGTAGCCTGCATGCCCACTCTGCGTGTGAGTCTTTTTCCACCTTCTTTAAGTCCCTGAATCTCCGCCGGTATGCTTCTGGTGTTATAGCATACCTGGCCAGAATAATTTCCTTTACTTTGTTATAGTTCCTTATTTCCTCATTAGGTACAGTACGATATGCCTCGGCTGCCCTCCCCGTTAGCCTTCCTGCCAAAATCGGTACCCAGTCCTCTGTGCTGATTCTATGCAGGGCACACAGTCTTTCAAAATCCTGCAGGAAAGCGTCTATATCTTCCTCTGCCTCCACATACGTTTTAAAAGCCTGGTATGGTATCTTAGGCTTACCTTCTTGTGGCATATTTATTGCAGAGCTGCGTTCTGGGGCTGTTTGTTTCCTCAACATAAATTCCTGGACTTCTGTCATAGTCCTTGAAATAATTTCTGTTGAAGGTTGTTCCCCATAAAAAGACAGCCGAAATTGTACCTGCCTCCGGAACTCCACTTGTTCCGAATTTTCTCCCGAATCCTCCTGTTCGGGAACCGAATCTCTGTCCATTCGGTACTCCTCCATCAGCTCAGTAATGAGTACCGCTTTCTTCTTATTGCTGGCTTGTATACCCCTTGCCTCCAGGAGGTCTTTTAGCGTGGAGCGTTTTTAGTGTGGCAAAATCAATCTCCATCCGTTCTCCATTTATGCTTGTTCCTCTGTGAGTCTGGATCCCAGCGCTGCCAACCACTGTAGCGGAGAGGCAATATTCCCCAGGGTATCTCCGCTTATAATCCCAGTGAGGCTCAGGAACAAGTAAATAGTAAATCCACAGGCAAGGTTTCCAACAGGTAAAATAATAATAATATCCCAACCGCAATCCCAATAACTGGACAACACACAGTTTCAGGAGCAGAACTACATCTTTAATGACAGGGGATCTCCTTTTATGCCATGGTGCCCTCTGAAGGGCTACACCCACATAATTATCACAGCCAATTATCTACATGGTTCAACCCCCACGTCTCCTCCCCTCAGATAACAGGTAACACAATTAAAACAGACCCAATTTTAACCACATTCTGGGTGTACCCCAAATACAGGGGGTACACCTTTAAGTCCCACACCATTCAATAGCTCTCACCCAGGGGAACAACATATACAAAAATGGCATGAATCAGACCAGGGGTTCAAAAGTTAGAAAAAGTATGTTTTTACACATAACACACAGACATTGCACATATCCCCCATACAATACACATATAGGACAATAGGTGAGTCACACCTCCCTGGCAACTTGGAAACAATCAGACATTAATTAGATCATTCTTATCAGAGAATGAAAACACTTTGGAAAATGCAAGGGTTCTTTACAACTTTCTTATCTCTTGAGTCTCTGTAATAGGATTATCTATTAGCCTAGGTCTGCAAAAGTCTGGCTAATATTCTACAGAGCATAAACCTAACATACATTTCTTTTAACACAAGTACAACATACAGTTATGCGAATGCAGCTTATTCACAGTAAATTGCAGGACAGCCCAGTGCCATCCGCTACAATATCTATATTACTGTTTTAAGTGAACCAAAAATAAAAGAGTAATACTGTAGAACCAACTAATATATAGTGGTAAAGGCTAATAATAGTGATGGCTAGTGAGTTATAATATTATTCCAAAAATTGGAAATGTCTTAGTGGTAAAAGTAAAAAGAGAAATATATCAATGTGTATGTGTATAATAAATGTGTCTATAATGTATCTACATATAGGTCCAAGAGGATAAAGTGTGTGAAATATGGAAAACATATATATATATATATACATGCACAAACTTACACACATATAAACATGCACTAACACATACATACTCACACACACCTACACACTCACATACATATACCTACACTCATACAGACAAACACATACGCATACATACATATACATATATATATATATATATATGGGTGTAAAGTGTAAAGTGCAAAACTAAATGTGAATAAAAAAGTGTTATGAAATGTGATAATAATATAAATATATAAACTATTGGGTGTATATAGTGATAAATAAATAAATATACTATTCCTATATTATAGAAAGGGCGCATATGAAAATCCTTCATTAAGACCTTGTGGGCTTTGGGTATTCAATATAAAGATCCATTTGCTCTCCAACTTTAAGAGATCCTTATCAATATCCCCTCCTCTGGGTTTTGGTACCGCTTTATCAATTATTGAAAATTTCATTGCCTCCGGTTTGTTTTAATGAAAAAATTTTATATGTCGAGACACAGATGTGTCCATTTCTTTGGTCACTGTATAGGAGTGTTCCAAGATCCTTCTCCGCAATTGGCGTGTAGTTTTACCTATGTATAATTTCGGGCAGGAACAGATTATAACGTAGACAACGTGTGTAGAGCTGCAGTTGATAAAATGCTTAATTGGATATTTCACATTAGTGTTTGGGTCAGTAAAATCTTTACTGGGGACAATGAACTTACAGGCTTTACATTTTCCGCATTTAAACAATCCTTTTGTGGATGGTAACCACGATGTTGTACTTTGTGTAGTTGTTTTAAAGAAGCTATTCACCAATTTATCTTTAATACTCTTGTTCTTTCGATAAGTGATAGAAGCTTTTGCGGAAAGACTGGTACATAATGTAGAGTCATCTATCAATATATACCAATGCCTGTCTAGTATTTGTTTAATTTCCTTCCAGTCTTTTCCAAATGACATAATACATCTTATTTGGTCGTTAGATTCAGCCTTCTTATTTGAAAATAGTAGATCCTGTCTATCTGTTTCAACAGCTCTTTTGTATGCTTTTTTCAAAAGGCGATTGGGGTATCCTCGAGCTTTAAATTTAGCTCTTAGTTGATCTGCTTGAATCTTAAAAACGTCTTGACTGCTGCAGTTTCTTTTGATCCGTAGATACTGACTTATTGGAATTCCTGCTTTTAACGCTCTAGGATGCTGACTAGACCATTTTAATAGAGAGTTCGTTGCAGTGGGTTTTGTGAATGTGGAGGTGTGAATCTTTCCCCTTGGGTCCTTTGATATCTTCAGGTCAAGGAATTCTATTTCTTCTTCGTCCATCACATACGTGAATTTCAAACCTAGAGAGTTTTTGTTAAATTTTTTCGATGAATTCTATGAATTCTTTAGTATTTCCTGTCCACAGTACCATAATATCGTCAATGTATCTATGCCATGATAATATTTTCTCATTATATACTGACATATCTTCTGAAAATACATGTGTCTTTTCCCAAAAACCCAAGTATAAATTGGCATAATTCGGTGCACAAGGGGTTCCCATGGCTGTGCCATTAAATTGGTGATACCACTGTTTATTAAAAACAAAAAAATGTTTTGTTAGTATAAAACGTAGTAATGATGTAATAAAGGCATTCATATTCAGATCTTCCATAGGTCTTGCACTTAAATAGTGTTCAACTGCAGCGATCCCCTGATCATGTGGGATAGTGGAGTACAGTTGTTCCACATCAATAGAGATAAGTATTGTTTTGGTGGGTACAACAATGTCCTCTAGATGTTTCAACAGGTCCAGAGTATCTTTTAAGTATGAAGGTATTTCTGATACTATTTCTTTAATATAATCATTTACATATTCACTTATTTTTTCAGTTAAGCTGTTGTTTCCAGATACGATTGGTCGTCCCGGTACGGGTACTTTATTTTTGTGTATCTTCGGTAATGAGTAAAAAGTAGCTATAACTGGTCTTTTAGGACACAAATAATCATATGTATTTTGATCTATTAATTTATCTTGTTTGGCCGCTAACAGTATATGTTTTAGTTCTTTTAGGAACTCTTGGAGAGGATTACTTTTTAATACTTTATATGGTGATGTATCTGATAACAATTTGTTACACATTTTTAGATATTCTTGTTCATCCATGATGACTGTGTTTCCTCCTTTGTCAGCGGGTTTTATCACTACTTTATGTTTCTTTAATTCTTGTAGAGATTTGAATTCCTTCATACTTAAGTTGGTTTTACCTATGTTGTTTTTTTCTTGGACATCACTAAATAGTCTTTTTAGGTCTTTACTCACCACATCCACAAATACCTGAATATTATTATATTGCTTGAAATTAGGTGTAAAAGTGCTGGTATGTTTCTTAGTTATTTTCATCTGGGAATGGCCTTCGTACTTTTGTTCATCTAATAATGATAACAGAGTTTCAAATACTTCCTTGTCTTCATCAATTATTCCCAAATTATTGAGCTCTATCTTCCGCTTTTGTGTAAAGAATTTTTTAAGGGCTAGTTTCCTAGCAAACAAGTTTATGTCTTTTACGTTTTCAAAAAGATCCGAGTTGCTTGTAGGGACAAATGAAAGGCCTTTAGATAATAAAGATATATCTGAGTCCTTCAATTTCACTTTAGACAAGTTTATCACTGTTGTTTCTTTTTGTTGACCAGTTATTATAGTTTTTTCTGTTATATTGCTCTGTCTCATTGTTAATTTCTCTGTTGGATCTATCAATTGGTCATTACATAGACATTCTCTCTGAGGTCTAGATTTATTAGGATGTACTATAGATGTATCTATTATAGGTTCCATTAAGGGCATTACTTCCGACGTTTTATTCATGTCAAATTTCCTTTTATTGCATTTCTGAGATGTTCTTATTAATTCACTGTAGGCACAACCGGAAATGGATGAAAAAGGGCTATAAAAGCCCCACTAGACCTCCAATTTAGTAGCCCATGAGTAAGCCCCAGCAGGGGCGAAACGGGACCGTCGGGACTATCATCTAAGCGCAAGTACTCTGGTTATTGGTTTATTTATAACAAAAGAGAGGTTTATATATGTTTGAGCTATTTTTGCTTGTGTTACTTTACTCCTTGTGACTACTGTGAATTGCCAGTCAGCATTAATGACATATAGTAGTCTCAGGCAAACAGGAGTTGCAGCATTATTGTATGCTATAACACATCATTTGTACATATTTTTTATAAACCCCCTTCTATCTTTTTTCATAACCAGGAAAGTACTTCTATGCGCTTTTTTTCATATTGGTTTTAACCACACTTTTTTGAGCTAAACACCATATTTATATATTTACATACTTCTGTCCTCCCAAGGATTAGCAAATTTATTTTGCCATATGAGGGAAGACTGTATGTACTCAAGAATATACAAACTAGTAGCTCATCTAGAGGAATCATCCATTCCATACCCTATAGTTCCTATATATATATATTTTTTACTATTATTGAAATCCATATGCCACACTGGTAGCCACAAATCTGAAGAGGTTTTGCCCCATATTGCGAAAAGGATTTTGCCACCACAGTTAACAACGTCCTATCTCTTACCACATGACCCATGTGTGTCATTCAGACACAAAGAGGGGAATGTTATAAATATATGATAAATTAACCAATTTTGGAGCTGTAATGAACAGGTTAATATGCTTGAATGTCTTGCTTGTGGATATCAAGTTATCTGTGATGTTATCTGCCATAAGGAACAAAGGAAAGATAACTTTCCCGGATGACACCCTGCTGGTGATCAAACAACAAATGGTCAGTACTAAAAACCTCAGGGATGAATTTGCATCATGGACACAAAGCATGGGAATCAACTCAAAAGAGACAAGAGGTCGAGCAAAGGTGAAATGAAGAATCACATCCAGAAGTCATTCACTGATGAAAGATTTGAATGGCTGGACAATGCCAGGGTGTGGCTATGATGTGTATAACTGGGCCAAATGGGCTTGCTGGGTAGTAAAATTATCTTAGGAAAGGAACAGAGGAATCAAGAGGAATACTCTACACTCTTGCATACACACATTAGTATTTACACACATTAGTATTATATAGGTAGAGCCTTGTATTTCAGATGTCAATCTCACCACTACTGTTGTATGTTAATAAACCCTTTAACTTATAAGTTTCCAGTGTATTTGGAGTTCTTATAGCAGTCAGATGTAAGTTAACTGGTCAGGATATACAGTTAGAATTCCAGTATAAAAGGACTATATTTAACACATAGTCAATTCTACTTCTCTTAATTACACTATTTTACTTAATATCACTAATTATTACAACAAAAAACAAAAAATGCAATCATACCAAGTTCTGGGTAGAAGTCAGTCTAGGTAAGGTAATTTTGTGCGACCTTTGGGGAAAAAACATATCTATAAACCACAATTTACTCCGAAACCCAGTCATGATACCAAAAAACAGAGTCCTAAGATAATTTTCATATTATTAGATTTTATTTATACAAAACGTGGTTCAGCAACAACCACAAAAAATCCCAAATGGCCGCTGCTGACTGAATGACTAGAAATATAAATAAACACAGCTTTTATAGTAATTAGATACAAGGAATGGTGCAATCCATTCTCACCCATCTAGGAAAATGAGACATCCCCACCAACAGCCAATAAAAATAAGATGCATGCAGTTTGCCCATGCTTAATCATATCTGGCACGTCACTATATGCACTCAAAAACTATTACTTGTTAGTGTTGGCCTTGTAGGCTTACTGAAATACATATTTGTTTAGGCTAAATTATTGTTGACTGTCTCCAGAACAAATTTGTATTATGGGAAGAAGGACTTGTATATACTTACAGAAAAAAAATAATGAATTTATAATTGAAATTAGAATGAACTATTTTCATACCTCACGGCTTGCTATGGAAAATTACTGTTTCACACCTTACATCTTAGCCGAATATCACACTTGCTGCAAAAGTGATAAATGCTATATATATATATATATATATATATATATATATATATATATATATACACACACAAAATGTATGAATATTTGTATTTTCCACAACACAGATCAATACAAATATCTAGTAACTTGCCTGTCCTAAATGACTGTGTCATATGTTATGTTCAATTGTCTGCGCTGTCTCTGTGTGTCATCTGTACCTCCCTGTGCTGTCTCTGTGTGTCCTGTCTCTCTCTGTGTGTCCTGTCTCTGTGTGCCCTCTGTCTCTCTCTGTGCACCCTCTCCATGCACCCTGTCTACCTGAGCCCACCACCTTCTCTCTATGAGCCATCTCTCTCTCTGTGCTCCTTCTCTTTCTATGCGCACTCTCTCTTTCTCTGTCCTCTCTCTGTGCTCTGTTTGCTTTTTGCCTTCCCCTCTCTCTTTCTCTATTTCACTCTCTCCCTCCCCCATTCACCCTTTCTTTCTCCCTCCCTCTCTACCTGCCTCCTTCCCTCTCTTCCTTCCACCATCTCTCTATCTCTCTCTCCCTGCCTCCCCCTCTCTGCCTCCCTCCCTTTCTCTCTTCCCTCCCTCTTTCTTCCTTCCTCCCTCTCCCCTCCCTTTCTTTCTCTCTCTACCCACTCTCTCCCCCTCTATGCTTCCCTGCCTTCCTCTCTCCCTGCCTCCCCCTCACTCTCTCTTCCTTCCTCCCTCTCTCCACCCTCTCTCTTCTTTTCTTTCTCTGCCCCCTCTCTCCCTGTAATAATATAGGAATCACAAGGTTGTGGAGACCAGTAGCTAAGGTCAGCAATAATCCAGTTAAGCAACTTGTAGGTGAAACAGGAACAAGCTTTATTGAAGGGATCAGGAACCAACAATAATCTGGCAAGGATACAGAGACAGGAAGTGCCTTATCTAGGCCAAGAACCAGACAGCTGACCAGACACAGCTAAAGAGAGTTGTCACTGATTTCATTGCTTTTAGAGTCAAGGTATCAGATCTCAGGGAAATCTTCAAGAGGCAAGCTTGCGTACCGGTAGGGAAGAGGTCCAGCAACATGCAAACCAGGGTTCAAATCCCAGCAGAGTCAATTCCTCACATTACCCCCACCTCTATAGGCGCAGCCTCTGGATGCCCTATTACCCGGTTTAGCAGGGTATTGTGCATGGAAAGACCGAAGAAGATCAGGAGCATGAATATTGTCCACTGGTTCTCATGATCTATCCACCTCACCATAGCCTTTCCAACGAACCAAATATTGAAGCTTGTTACGGAAGATCCTGGAGTCAAGAATTTTTTCCACTTCGTATTCATCTTCACCATCCACGAGGACTGGAGGTGGGGCAGGTAGGGCTCGGCCAGGGAAAGTATTTTCATGAAAAGGTTTAAGCAGTGCAACGTAAAACACTGGATGTATTTTCATGGAATTTGGAAGTTGCAAATGGAAAGTGACAGCATTGATCTGAGCAATGATCTCAAAAGGTCCCATGAACCTTTGACCCAATTTATGAGAAGGAATCCGAAGATTAAGATTCTTTGTTGACAGCCACACCTTGTCACCAACATGATAGACTGGGGCCTCCTTTCTATGCCTATCAGCAGCTCTTTTGTAACATTCCTGAGCCTCAAAAAGAGTCTCTTTCAACAGTGCTTGGGAATCACGTAAGGCGGTTAGCCGGTCAGTGACTGCAGGAACGGGAGTAGTAATCGGGAGACTCACTAGAAAGGTTGGATGGTAACCATAATTGGCAAAAAATGGGCTCAGAGAAGTGGAGCAGTGTTGGGCATTGTTATAGGCAAACTCCGCCGTGGGTAAAAAATCCAGCCAGTCATCCTGCAGGTAACTAATATAGCACCGTAAATATTGCTCCAAAGTCTGGTTGGTTCGCTCAGTCTGTCCATTACTTTGCGGATGAAAAGCTGATGACAGATTTACATTAATACCTAGATTAGAACAAAAACGTTTCCAAAAACGAGATGTAAACTGCACTCCCCTGTCAGAAACTACTTCATCGGGCACTCCATGCAAGCTAAATATTTCCCGAATAACCAGGTCAGCCGTCTGTTTAGCTGAAGGGAGACCACGAGCTGGTATGAAATGACCCATCTTAGTTAACCTGTCCACAACAACAAGAATGGTAGTGTGTTCCTTAGAGGGAGGTAGTTCCACAATAAAGTCCATGGATATAGATCCCCAGGGCCGATGAGGAATCGGAAGAGGCTGAAGCAAGCCAACAGGGGATGAGCGAGGAGTCTTATGTCTGGCACATACATCACAAGAGGACACATACTTCTTAACATCCTCATGATACTTCGGCCACCAAAAGGATTGGGCAAGTAGCTCTTTTGTCTTTCGGATTCCTGGATGACCTGCTGCTTTTGAGTCATGGTAGAGACGTAAAAGGTCCAGTCGCACTGAGTCCGGAGCAAACAGACGTTGTTGAAAAATCCAAAACCCATTAAGCATCGTCATATGGAGATCCCGAGGAGGATCACGAAGAAATGGGTCTTCAGCGTAGCCCTTTTTAATGCGAGACATCAGATCAGAAGGAAATGTAACTCCTATAAATATATCCTCCGGCAAGATGGTGGTCTTGGTTACGGTAGCATGGAGAGGGTCAGCTATTCTAGACAAGGCATCCGCCTTACCATTCTTGGAGCCAGGACGCTATGTAACCAAAAAATTAAACCTCGAGAAGAATAGGGACCAGCGTGCTTGTCTGGCTGACAGTCTCTTAGCTGATCGAATACATTCCAGAGTTTTGTGATCTGTGAGGACAGTAATTGGATGGGTAGCTCCCTCCAAGAGATGTCTCCATTCGGTGAAGGCAGCTTTTATAGCCAATAGTTCTTTATTCCCTATGTCATAGTTTCTTTCTGCTGGCACCATCTGGCGGGAATAGAAGGCACACGGATGTAACAGCATCTTAGGTCCAGTCCTTTGAGACAGTATAGCACCAACAGCTGAATCAGAAGCATCAACTTCCACAATAAATAGTCATTCTGGCTGAGGATGTACCAGGACGGGGGCAGATGTAAACAGAGTTTTTAATCGGGAAAATGCGATATCAGCCTTATCGGACCACTGAAAAGGAGTCCCTTTACGTGTGAGTTCAGTGATCGGTGTAATAACGGCAGAGAAATTCTTAATGAAACGCCTGTAAAAATTGACAAACCCCACAAATCTCTGGACATCTTTCTCATTCTTGGGAATGGGCCAGTCCAGCACAGCTTTAATTTTACTTGCGTCCATAGTTAAACCTTTAGGAGTTATTACATACCCCAGGAATTGAATTTCTGTTTGTTCAAACTCACATTTTTCTAGTTTAAGGTATAGGTGGTGGGTACGAAGGCACTCCAGAACTATACGGACCTGTTTTCTGTGGTTTTCAAGATTATCAGAGAATATTAGGATATCATCCAAATATGCCACAACAAACTGATCCAGGAGATCTCGTAGTACATCATTGATAAGATGCTGGAAAGTTGCAGGGGCATTACAAAGCCCAAATGGCATTACTAGATATTCGTAATGCCCGTACCTGGTTCTGAAAGCGGTTTTCGATTCATCATTTGGTCTTATGCGAACCAGATTATATGCCCCCCGAAGATCAAGCTTTGTAAATATTTTAGCTGAGCGAAGTCTCTCCAAAAGTTCAGGAATGAGAGGCAAGGGGTAGCGGTTTTTAACAGTGATGTTATTAATGTCCCTGTAATCAACGCATGGCGGTAGGCTGCCATCTTTCTTCTCTACAAAGAATATAGGAGCTCCTGCTGGGGAAGTAGATGGTCGAATAAAACCTTTGGCAAGATTTTCTTGTATGTATTCACGAAGAGCTTTCAATTCAGGCTCAGAAAGGGAATATATACGGCCAAATGGGATAGCAGCCCCAGGCAACAGCTCTATTGGGCAATCATGAGGCCTGTGGGGTGGAAGCTGATCAGCATTCTTCTTATCACAGACATCTGCAAAATCCCGATATTGTAGAGGAAGCTTAGTCAAGTTTCATTAATTGTTGTGGCAACAGGTGTTACCTTAGTGGGTTGACAATTCATTAAGCAGTGTTCTGAAGGAAAGGACAAAGTTCTGATCTTCCAATCAATTTGTGGGTTATGCAGAGCAAGCCAAGGTACCCCCAAAATAACTGGAAACTGTGTTGAGGAAATTAGGTGGAAAGATATAGTCTCATGGTGATTCACTTCCAGAGTCAACTTTAAGGGCACAGTCTCATGTGTAACAGGGCCCGATGTAAGTGGAGAACCGTCCACTGTCTCCATTAACACAGGTGAAGAATTAGGGATAGACTGAATTCTATTTCCTGCTGCAAATTTAATGTCCATAAAGTTTCCGCCTGCTCCAGAATCTATCATAGCTGTAGTTGAAATTTTACGATCACCACATTGCAAAGTGATAGGCACCACAAAATGAGGATGTTGAGTCAACGTACCCTCTTCACCATGAGCCAGAGAAAACAAGGGTTGTGTGACAGAATCCAGTTGATCTACAATCTGGGATTGGTGTCGAATCTGTGCGACCTCAGCAGCCATAGCTATTGTTCTTTTGGATTTGCTAGGGCAATTGATGGCATAGTGCCCTGCACTACCACAATACAGGCATAAATTGTGAGTGCGTCGCCACTGTTTTTCTTCATTAGATAATGGCCCTCTTATTAGATTTACCTGCATAGCCTCAGGCTCAGAGTCTGTGGGTGTTTGTGGGGTTGGAGTAGAAATTCTTGAATAGGAAATCAGAGTAGTACTTGGTCTAAAAGAGCCCTGTCATTCCAATCTTCTTTCAGAAAGTCTCCGATCGATACGGATAGCCAAACGCACAAATGCATCGAAGTCAGCAGGAAGATCAACACGAGCTAGCTCATCTTTTATTGCTTCTGAGAGACCTTTTCTGAAGTGGAACCTCTGGGCTGATTGGTTCCAGGTAGTATCAGCAACCCACTGTCTGAATTCAGCAGCATATTCAGCCACAGAGCGCCTCCCTTGATGCAAATGAAGGAGAGTGGGGTCATCAAAAACTAGGCACATGGCCTCAAGAAAGTCATTTAGATTACCCAAGACTGGACTGTCCTGTTCCAGAAGAGGGGAGCCCCAAGCCAGGGCTTCATCTTTGAATAGTGAAAAAATAAATCCCACCTTCTCTCTTTCAGATGGAAATTGGTGAGGTAACATCATGAAGTGCAAACGGCATTGATTTAGGAAACCCCTAAATCTTTTGCGATCTCCTCCAAACTTTTCTGGCAGGGGCAAGCGGGCATCTTGTGCAGGTGTAACAGTAGCAGCCGCAACATCACGTGCCCTGTAGCTGGTATACTCACTGTGCATTGACTGAAATTTATTTTGCAGTTCAGCTACCTGGTGCTGCAGCACTTGAATGGTCTGTGCCTGGGTCTGCACAGTTCTTGCAAATAAAGCAACCTGCTGGGCCAATGCAGAATCTGACCCGGCGGTCCCTATGAAAAGGCCAGATTATTCTGTAATAATATAGGAATCACAAGGTTGTGGAGACCAGTAGCTAAGGTCAGCAATAATCCAGTTCAGCAACTTGTAGGTGAAACAGGAACAAGCTTTATTGAAGGGATCAGGAACCAACAATAATCTGGCAAGGATACAGAGACAGGAAGTGCCTTATATAGGCCAAGAACCAGACAGCTGACCAGACACAGCTAAAGAGAGTTGTCACTGATTTAATTGCTTTTAGAGTCAAGGTATAAAATCTCAGGAAAATCAGCAAGAGGCAGGCTGGCGTACCGGTAGGGAAGAGGTCCAGCAATGTGCAAACCAGGGTTCGAATCCCAGCAGAGTCAATTCCTCACACTCCCTTTCTCTCTCTGCCCCCCCCCCCTGTGCCTATCCCCCTCTCCCCTTCTTCATCCCTACCCCGCAGTGTAGCTCAGTGTCAGCTATGCCTCACAGGCACAACTATTTACAGGCTTTCTTGTGCATCATCTTTAGAAGAGGCTTCTTTCTGGGATGATAGCCATGCAGTGTGCGGCGTATGGTCTGAGCACTGACAGGCTGACCCCTCACCCCTTCATCCTCGGGAGCAATTCTGACAGCACTCATATGTCTATTTCACAAAGACAACCTCTGGATATGACGCTGAACACGTGCACTCAGCTTCTTTGGTCGACCATGGTGAGGCCTCTTCTGAGTGGAACCTGTCCTGTGAAACCGCTGTATGGTCTTGCCCACCATGCTGCATCTCAGTTTCAGGGTCTTGGAAATTTTCCCATAGCCTAGGCCATCTTTATGTAGAGCAACAGTTGTTTTTTCAGATGCTCAGAGAGTTCTTTGACATGAGGTGCCATGTTGAACTTCCAGTGACCACTATGAGAGAGTGCTAACAACAAATTTAGCACACCTGCTCCCCATTCACACCTGAAACCTTGTAACAGTCACATGACACTGGGGAGGAAAAATGGCTATTTGGGCCCAATTTGGACATTCCACTTAGCGGCGTACTCACTTTTGTTGCCAACGGTTTAGACATTAATGACTGTGTGTTGAGTTATTTTGAGGGGACAGCAAAATTACACTGCTATACATGCTGTACACTCACTACTTTACATTGTAGCAGATTGTCATTTCTTCAGTGTTGTCACATAAAAATATATAAAAAAATGTTTACATAAATGTGAGGGGTGTACTCTCAAAAACACACCAACGCCTAGACCTGTGTGTTGACTTTCTCAGCTACAGCATAGTCAAAGAGTTAAGTTTTTTGCAGTCTTTAAAATGGTTCCTGCCGTGAGTATTGGCGTTCTCTGCTTCTTATTGATTAATTGGCCTGTGACTGTATCAAAACTTACGGCCTTGAATGATTTTGGCGCTCTTCATCGGATACTCAGAAGTGTTACATGTGTAACCAGGGTTTACAGGCTTAAAGCTTCAGCCCATAACTTGAGGCTTTGCTCAATTGAATAGCTCTGGATTTGGAGATGAACAGGAGCCTGCAGCACACCCGCAGACATACGGCCTACATCCCATGAGATGCAGGCTTGCGATTGAATCAGGCTCTCCATATATATTATGTCCAATATTCCAATCTGGGGTTTGAAGCCAGCCAATACATCAATCATCAGATGTCCAGGAGGACCCCAAGACTTTCTGGGACTATTAGACTATGGGGACCCTGGATTAACATGATGTTTTGCCATTCTTTTTTCCTTCTCTCACTCAACCATGTCCTCCCAGCCTGGATACTTGAGCTATGACAGCTACATTCTTATTGTTTGCCTTGTGGGATGGGTATGTTTATATTATACACAGGGCAATGTATGTGTGTGTGTTTTATACAAGGTAATGTAGCCTTAACAGGCAAGGGATTATTGTAGTGTTATGTTCATTCATCAATGTATGAAGAAAACCCAGGCATGTTTGGTATTGGGAGTTCAATAAAGTATATTACCAGGGTCCCTCAGCAGAGGGGTCCCCAGGTATGAGGTGCTTGGTTGTAGGTTGTAGGGGATCCATGTAAGTGGGAAAAAAGCTCTGTCAGCAACAGGGGACAGTGGACATTTAGGTGTGAATGGGGAAACCTGCTGGGCATATGGAGGGTCCCATATACCAGACACTAAGTATCTACACTCCTGATTTGATCAGATAACCGTCCGTGAGTCCAGGATCAAAGAGCCGAATGGCCTGTCCCCAGAGCGGGGGGGATAGGCCTCCTCACATGAAAGGACTGGGGGTGTATAAATGTGTTATGCATCAATAGAGAATGGTCAGTTTAAACATACACTAGGTTCTTATCAAGCCCAAATGAAGTAGTAGGTTATCACATTGTCATTACAGTTTTAATTGGTCTTTTAGCTCTCATTTATAAACTAATGTACTGTATATCCTTCAGTAGTGCCTGTGTACTTTAGGGTCTACTGGATCCAATGGCTCCTCCATCTAGCCAATCAAGAAGGCTTCATTCAATCACTTTACTCCCTATCCACTCAGTATTCCACTTGACCGACTTCCGTACTGCCCATTAACAAGCAAAGTCACTGGTAGCTTGACCCCTTCTCTCAGCACCAGGAAAACTCCAAGCTCCAAACAGAGCTGTCCGCATCCCAATTGGGCACACAGCCCCATCTCTCGGGCATGCTCCACACTACATTTGGGTTGATGAATACCATTTATGTACTTGTGCCACATTCACAACAACCACAATTGAAGGAAAAGCTTGCTTTTGGAAGAGAATTACAACTGCCAGGCACTTTATCTGCTACCTTTCTTTCAGGCACTTTATCTGCTACCTAACCATCAGGACTGCCACTCTACACCACCAGAATACCACATCTTGGGTGAAGTATGACCTCTCAGTTTTGAAGTTATTTATTTCTGGCTTATATCAATGGGGCAAAGTTTGGTGGGAAGAATGAGCAGAGAGTGCAGTAATTTGGTGTTATGGCTGTTTAGATTGGGAGACTAGATTTTGGCTGGCACCAAAGGACAGACTGTGTTGTATTGTATTTGACTCAAGGTGTTTATGTCAGGAAGCTGTTTAGCAGCTGATACTAAAGACTAAATGGCAGACAGTGTTATGTTGTTTCTTGGGCTGCTTAATTGAGATTGTTTTCTAGCTGGCACAATTGTGCAAAAGTGCAACTGTCTGGTGCATGGGCAGCTTTCGGTTAGGCATATTGGGCTTCTTTTTTCTGAAATCATTTATTTTTTAATTGGAATATAAAAGTTACAAGACAAAATGTTTAGCAGTGATTTGTTTTTTGTTTCAGAATTTATTTATTCCTTTTTTTGCATAATACAATCAACAAATTGACATCAAATATAATATACATTTTACAAGAAGAAACAGGACTGGTGAGCATAACAATACATCATTTGCAATAAAAAGTTGGGTAATCAAAGCAACAACAAAAATAAACAAACAAAAGATTCCTCATCTTACGTTAAAGATATTATTTTAAACAGTTTGTCATACAATTAACACACAGTTTTGAGGAAATAGTAACCCTGATGAATAATTTTCAAAAAAAATTACAGGTAGAATACAATACTAATTCCAAAAAGGACGGTATATTATTTAGATTATCGATATTATCAGGAGACAGTTTCAATCCACAAAAATGTCAATGTTAATTATTGAGATGGAATACTCTTACATAGTTACATAGTAATTGAGGTTGAAAAAATACTTTTAGCCCATCAAGTTCAACCTTTTAAGATCTCCTCTGATCTACAATATGCAGATTAATTGTTAATTGATCCAGAGGAAGGCAAACAAAAAAAACCCAAGTGAAACTTTGCTAATTGTCTCAGAAGGGAAAAAATGTTAATTCCTTTCTGACCCCAGATACTGGCGATCGGATTCCTCCCTGGATCAATACTCCCTCTAAAATTATCCAAGATAACCGTGAATGCCCTTTTTATTTAAGAATATATCCAATCCCTTTTAATATATCCAATCCCTTTTCTCTATTGTATAGATTGCAAACATTTGAACACAAAGGCCCCATTCAATTTCAAGCCCGTAACTCGATCAGAGACAGCCACATGTCTGCGATCTAGTTGCGGGCTCTCGTTGGTCTCCGTTTGCAAGGCTATTCAATTGCTCTAGGTCGCAAGTTGCAATCTTGTAGCCAGCTTCGTAAACCATGCACTGGTTCGAGCAGTTGTGGGCGGAAACCATATCAATTCACCAAGCCCGTAACCACCCATTTTAAATGGGCCAATTGAAAATTAGACTGTCATAATTACGGCAGTAAAACATGGAGGTTACATGTCAATCAATTAGGTTCGGGGGTCCAATATGCAATCAGACTCGCAAACCCGCAAAATAAAGAATTATGAAAATGAATGCCAATACTGTTCAAGTCCATATCGGTGGCCTGATATGTATTAACACATTGATACCCGAGATCGATTTAACCCCGGGTTTTGCGGGCTTGAGACTGTTGTGCAATTAATTCTAATGTCTTTCATCGCTCTTCCCGTAATTTACAGTGCAAGATTACTGTTTCATTTGCATCTACAGTGCTACGAATTGGTGTTTAACCCCCTTTGCGGGTCCTCTCAAGCACATGTAGGATTTTCTCCTCCATCCTTCTCATAAAGTTTGCATACCCTGGTAGACATTGTGAAATTTGGGCATTTATTTTGCAAATATGACTGACCATGCCAATTAATGTATTTTATTGAAGGATAGTGATCATATGAAGCAATTTATTATCATATAGTTGTTTGTCTTGAATTATAATGATAACAGAAATGACCCAAATGGCCCTGATCAGAAGTGTACATACCCTTAGATCTTAATAATGTGTATTACCCCCTTTAGCATCAATAACAGCATGTAGTCTTTTGTAATAGTTGTCAATGAGGCTACTAATTCTTGGAGGTGGTATAGCTTCCCATTCGTCTTGGCACATTGTAACCAGGCTTTTTTGTGGCATTGGCGCAGTAAAGCCTTCTTTCTGGCAACTCGAACATGCAGCTGATTTTTGTTCAAGTATTGTCGTAATGTGCTCCTCGAAACAACCACACCGTCTTTTTTCCAGAGCAGCCTGTATTTCTCCCGAGGTTACCTGTGGGTTTTTCTTTGTATTCAGAACAATTCTTCTGACAGTTGTGGTTGAAATCTTTCTTGGTCTACCTGACCATGGGTTGGTATCAAGAGATCCCTGAATTTTCCACTTTTTAATAAGAGATTGAACAGTACTGACTGACATTTTCAAGGCTTTGGATATTTTTTTTATCCTTTTCCATCTTTATGAAGTTCCCTTACCTTGTTACGCAGTTCTTTTGACAGTTCTTTTCTGCTCCCCATGGCTCAGTGTGTAGCCTGTTCAGTGCATCCACATGGGAGCTAACAAACGCATTGACTATTTATACACAGACACTAATTGCAATTTAAAAAGCCACAGTGTGGGAAATTAACCTTTAATTGCCCTTTTAACCTGTGTGTTCCATCTTGTGTGCCTGTAACAAGGCCAAACACTCAAGGGTATGTAAACTTTTGATCAGGGCAATTTGGGTCATTACTGTTATTATTATGATTTAAAAAAGAGCGCCACAACTATGTCATAATAAATGGCTGCATATGATCACTATTCTTCAATAAAATATTTTTTTTTGCATGATCAGTCTTATTTTCAAAATAAATGCCAAAATTTCACAATTTCTGCCAGGGTATGTAAATATTTGAGCACAACTATATATATATATATATATATATATATATATATATATATATATATATATATATATATATATATATATATATATATATATATATATATATATAAGATTCTCACTCAAATAATAAATGATTGTTTCACCTCTTGCAACATACTTAAATATCTCCCAAATAATCTCTGCCAATCGCCAGGGAATCTATTCAAGTGGGAGCAATCTGGACTATATTCTATCAAAGAAAGCAAACTGTCCCAAATTCGGGACGTATCTATTACCCAACATAATTGGAAATTGTCCAGAAATAACTTATATTATGAAATAGTGACTGTCATTATCCAATACAATAATTTGAATCTTATATTAGTCACTTTCTAAATAATATTGCAGCACCTCTCTTTTCATCTCATATTTTGTATGTATTACCCCTTTAACTCAATCTCTTATTTAACTGTTTTGTCAATTTGATATAGTAAAGCCATGCCAATAAGATAGGTAATTCAAATCAAGGGCATTCTTTCTTGTCTTTGATTTATACCACACAGATAACTTTATTTAAAACATATATTTTATTAATAACTAAATGCAGAAGTCATTGTGCTCACACTCTTATATCAGAATATATTATATTGTTCCAATTATCATACTTAAAGAAGGCTAATTAAACTACATTGGGTTAATAAAAGCCCAGCTCACATATATCGTTTTAAAAAAAAAAGTATTTTATACATAATCTAAAATTGAACACAATCACTACAAAACCAAAATATTACTATAATAATACTATGAATATCCTAAATGATAAACCCTTTATTTATGCTCTTGTATTAAACAAAGGAAATGGTGACATTATATCATGTATCATAACTATGCTTTTTGCTTATACTTCACAACAAATTTATATTCTATACCTCTTGGTGTTAAACCACTACAATATACCTTTAGGTTACTTAAAGTATTAACTAGTTGTTGCCTCATGATTGCCAACATACAATCACTACCATACCTTTAAAAATACTATAATACTGTAAAGTTGCTAATGGAAAAGACTCATATCCTAATTCCCTTAATGCAATCTAAAGTGTTACTTTGTAACTTGAGATTTATGTGTTATGGCTATTAAATTAGCCCCACAACGCTCCTTGCAGCGGACTTGCGTGTTAACATGCAGCACGGCCAGAAATCACTGACGATTTGAGCTACGTTGAACTTCGAGCACGTAAATCCTTTGATCTGACGATCTCGTAACCACTACTTGTTCGATTCAGCTATTAAATTGCAACGTAAGTGAAAGCTGGGCCAAGCGCTTAGCAAAGCTTCTTGTAGAAATCTGTTTTTTCCATATGATGCTAATGGATCAAAACAAACAGCCCATTTAGGAGAAGAAATCTGATCGCTCTCCCAATATCATAAGTTGTTGTAAGGAAATCTATCATCAAGGTTGGTTTGCTGAGGACACATTCTGATCCACGGTTGCAGCCTGGGTAGCCTGTCCCACTCCAAGACATTGATGTGCCGCAGGATTTCGCAGCAGTGTCCAGAACTCCCATCTCAGCAGTTATATCTTGTTTTTTGTCCAAAGGTCCTCAAATGGGTTCAAATTCTAGATGGATGGAATAAAACTTTTTCAGCAGTATCTTCTCCAATAGCTCATAGGATGACCTCTCTAGGAGCTCTGAGATATGAATCTCCTGTGTATACAGGTCCGGCAGATCACATTGTCTGCTCTTACCATTTCCGGGCGATAATGCTTCTGAAGAGCCTTGAGCTACCAGAGTGAGCTCTCCATTGCCCGACACTTTGCTAGATCAGGCTCATCCATGATATATGGATAAGTCATCAAGTCAGCAGTAGCTGGGTGTCTGCGGATCAGGTTACCGATTAAATGGACAGTCATAAGTAGCCCCTGAGAAGGGACCTTGCCTGTCTCACTCCAAGACATTGGCATGCAGCAGCATCTTGAGGCAATGTTGGAACTCCTGCCTCAGCAGTAATATCATGTTTCTTACCCAAAGGTCCTCAAATGGGTTCAAATTCTAGATGGATGGAACCAAACTTTGTGTGTAGTATCTTCTCAAATAGCTCATAGGATCACTTCTTTAGAAGCTCTGAGATATGAGTCTCCAGGCCCAGGTGATCACATTGTCTGCTCTTACCATTTCCTTGAGCTACCAGGGAGAGTTCTCCATTGTCCGGCACTTTGCTGGATCAGGCTTGTCCATTATATATGGATCAGTCATCTTCGTCAGCAGTAGCTGGGTGCCTGCGGATCAGGTTACAGATTAACGGGACAGTCGTAAGTAGCACCTGAGGAGGGACTGTGAGTGAAAGCCGGGCCAAATGCTTTGCAAAGCAGCAACGAGGTAGAATGGAAAAAGTGTGGATGATAGGAACATGTCTGCAAGATAGAAGAATCAAGCAAAACAGAGGGCTCCAGGAGACAAAACAGGTTCTTGTAGAAATCTTTGTATTTCTAGATTACACAAAAGTCCATTTAGGGGAAGAAGACTGATTTCTTCCCCAACATCATAAGCTGTTGTAAGAAATATATAATCAAGGTTGTGTGCCCAACACGCTTTTCATGGGGCCATTTAGACTCCAGTCATCAGGGGCGTTGCATGTTTAAAATTTCTTCACGTGTGAGAGTTGAAACATATATTATATTCTGATATGAATGGGAGCACACTCCTCTCATTCTTCTTCATTTAGTTATTAATAAAATTGAATTTTTAAATAAAGTTATCGGTGTGGTATAAAACAAAGAAGAGAAAGGGTGACCTTGTTTTTAATTATCTTTCTTGTTGGCATAGCTTTATTATGTCAAATTGATAGTTTTTTTTATATTCCTTAATATTTAAATATGTTTCTTAGAGGCGTGCAATATCAATAATTGCTTTCTTTAATAACGACAATATTGTCCTATGCTTAATTGGAGAATTGATATCTCCAATATTTCCTGTATACTGTCTTAACATATATATACAATACCATACTTTCCATACATTCCTTTCCAAATGTCTTCCAATTTAATTAAACAGATATAGAATCTCAACTTATAATGACAATACTCTAATATTTCAATTCTCATAATATATTATACATAATAATCTAACTAGATGTCAGTCTTTCCTTTGTATTATAAGACATTCTACAACCATCTAAGAAGTCTCCTCTTCTTGATAAACAGTTTGGTCACTAGAATGAATAATACACAATCCTTTCCAAATTAGAAGTTGTTACAAAAAATTCCAATTTATACGAATATATACCCAAGATGTACCATACAAAGGGTTCTATATTCCATATAAATAACTGCTACACTAACTTTCGCCAAATTAAAAAATATTACACTGAGTTGGGATTTCAATTATTTCAAGACCTGCCAATCAGACTTGCAGTGCTTGGAAGTCCTGACTCAGCAGTTATATCATGTTTCTTGCCCAAAAGTCCTCATACTGGATCATATTGTCTGCTCTTACCGTACCTGGGTGATAGTGCTTCTGAAGAACCTCAAACTCCCAGAGCAAGCTCTCCATTGCCCGGCACTTTGCTGGGTGAGGCTCGTCCATGATATATGGATCAGTCATCAGGTCAGCAGTAGTTGTGGGCTGCGGATCAGGTTACAGATTAAAGGGACAGTCATAAGTAGCATCTGAGGAGGGACCTTGAGTGAAAGCGAGGCTAAATGCTTAGCGAAGCAGAGACAAAGTAGACTGGAAAATGCATGGATGACAGGAAAAAGTTTGCAAGGTGGAAGAATCAAGCACAATATTTTACATGAAAAACAGAGGGCTCCAGGAGATATTAAAACTTCTTGTAGCATTCTGGGTATTCAAGATTATGCAGATGAATCAAAACAAACAGTCTATTTAGGGGAAGAAGATTGATCGCCCCCCCCCCCCCCAATATCATAAGCTTCTGGAAGGAAATCTATCATCAAGGTTGGTTTTCTCATGTGAGGCAGGGTGGAATATCATCAAGGTTGGTTTTCTCATGTGAGGCAGGATGGATTCTTGTAGGATCAATAGCACGTTCTTATACAGACTAAGTGGAAGTTTTTGCTTAAGTAGGCTCATCCCGACTCACTCAAATATTTGTTTATGTTCCTTCAGTTATGACGGATTCAAGTCAGCAATTTTTGCATTCTGTGCCACCAAAATTGGTGCTATCCTCGTCTGGCACAATAATGGATGAGATCAAGAAAAACATCTCATCTTCTGCACTATTTTCATCAGGAAGGCTCTCATTCTCTTTAGATAGATCTGGGCTTCTAGTCAGCATCACAGGGCAGAATGTGGCATGTTGGGTACATTGCTGATGCTTGGAGATGTTGGCTTCCACTTGACAATGATTTTCAGAGTGCGGACATGCAGGCTTCTGGTTTGTTTCCACTTGACAATGATTTTCAGAGTGTGGAGATGCAGGCTTCTGGTTTGTTTCCACTTGACAATGATTTTCAGAGTGCGGAGATGCAGGCGTCTGGTTTGTTTACACTTGACAATGATTTTCAGAGTGCGGAGATGCAGGCTTCTGGTTTGTTTCCACTTGGCAATGATTTTCAGAGTGCGGAGATGCAGGCTTCTGGTTTGTTTCCACTAGACAATGATTTTCAGAGTACTGAGATGCAGGCTTCTGGTTTGTTTCCACTTGACAATGATTTTCAGAGTGCGGAGATGCAGGCGTCTGGTTTGTTTACACTTGACAATGATTTTCAGAGTGCGGAGATGCAGGCTTCTGGTTTGTTTCCACTTGGCAATGATTTTCAGAGTGCGGAGATGCAGGCTTCTGGTTTGTTTCCACTAGACAATGATTTTCAGAGTGCTGAGATGCAGGCTTCTGGTTTGTTTCCACTTGACAATGATTTTCAGAGTGTGGAGATGCAGGCTTCTGGTTTGTTTCCATTTGACAATGATTTTCAAAGTTCTACAAGCTGGTGCTTGGGCTGTTGAGATTCAGAGTGATTGGTTACACTGGTGGGCTGATGCTTGAATTGCTTCAGAGTGCGGAAATGCAGGCTTCCACTTGACAATGATTTTCAGAGTGTGGAGATGCAGGCTTCTGGTTTGTTTCCACTTGACATTGATTTTCAGAGTGCAGAGATGCAGGCTTCTGGTTTGTTTCCACTTGAGTTCTACAGGCTGGTGCTTTGGCTTTTCTAATTTACAGAAATTGGCAAAACTGATGGGCTGATGCTTGAACTGCTTAGGACTTTTTGAGTTTTTGTGGCAAGAAAGGGCAAACTATCACAGATGGGGTTTGAGCTACTGAGGTATAGGTCTGCAGAGACAAGCATCTGGTCAGTAGTGAGGTGGTGTACAAGTTTGCAGATGGAGGTTTCTGGCTAGCCACATGGGTGGAGATCAGTAGGCTGATGCATAGTCTGCTTTGAGTCGTGGAGATGCAGGCTTCTGGTTTGTTTCCACTTGACAATGATTTTCAGAGTGCAGAGATGCAGGCTTCTGGTTTGTTTCCACTTAACAATGATTTTCAGAGTGTGGAGATGCAGGCTTCTGGTTTGTTTCCACTTGACAATGATTTTCAGAGTGTGGAGATGCAGGCTTCTGGTTTGTTTCCACTTGACAATGATTTTCAGAGTGCGAAGATGCAGGCTTCTGGTTTGTTTCCACTTGACAATGATTTTTAGAGTGCAGAGATGCAGGCTTCTGTTTGTTTGTTTTCACTTAACAATGATTTTCAGAGTGCAGAGATGCAGGCTTCTGGTTTGTTTCCACTTGACAATGATTTTCAGAGTGCGGAGATGCAGGCTTCTGGTTTGTTTCCACTGGACAATGATTTTCAGAGTGTGTAGATGCAGGCTTCTGGTTTGTTTCCTTTTGAAAATGATTTTCAAAGTTCTACGAGTTGGTGCTTGGGCTGTTGGGATGCGGAGTGATTGGCTACACTGGTGGGCTGATGCTTGAATTGCTTAGGACTTGAGTATTTTATTTTTTTGTGGCAACAAAGGGCAAACTATCACAGGTGATGTTTGAGCTACTGAGGTCTAGGTCTGGAAAGAGAATAGCATCTGGTCAGTAATGTGGTGGCGTACAAGGTTGCAGATAGAGTTTTCTGGTTAGCTACATAGGTAGAACTCGGTAGGCTGATGCATAGTCTGCTTTGAGGTGTGGATAAAAAGGCTTCTGGCTTGTTTCCACTTGACAATGATTTTCAAAGTTCTACAAGCTGGTGCTTGGGCTGTTGAGATTCAGAGTGATTGGTTACACTGGTGGGCTGATGCTTGAATTGCTTCAGAGTGCGGAAATGCAGGCTTCCACTTGACAATGATTTTCAGAGTGTGGAGATGCAGGCTTCTGGTTTGTTTCCACTTGACATTGATTTTCAGAGTGCAGAGATGCAGGCTTCTGGTTTGTTTCCACTTGAGTTCTACAGGCTGGTGCTTTGGCTTTTCTGATTTAGAGAAATTGGCAAAACTGATGGGCTGATGCTTGAACTGCTTAGGACTTTTTGAGTTTTTGTGGCAAGAAAGGGCAAACTATCACAGATGGGGTTTGAGCTACTGAGGTATAGGTCTGCAGAGACAAGCATCTGGTCAGTAGTGAGGTGGTGTACAAGTTTGCAGATGGAGGTTTCTGGCTAGCCACATGGGTGGAGATCAGTAGGCTGATGCATAGTCTGCTTTGAGTCGTGGAGATGCAGGCTTCTGGTTTGTTTCCACTTGACAATGATTTTCAGAGTGCAGAGATGCAGGCTTCTGGTTTGTTTCCACTTAACAATGATTTTCAGAGTGTGGAGATGCAGGCTTCTGGTTTGTTTCCACTTGACAATGATTTTCAGAGTGTGGAGATGCAGGCTTCTGGTTTGTTTCCACTTGACAATGATTTTCAGAGTGCGAAGATGCAGGCTTCTGGTTTGTTTCCACTTGACAATGATTTTTAGAGTGCAGAGATGCAGGCTTCTGTTTGTTTGTTTTCACTTAACAATGATTTTCAGAGTGCAGAGATGCAGGCTTCTGGTTTGTTTCCACTTGACAATGATTTTCAGAGTGCGGAGATGCAGGCTTCTGGTTTGTTTCCACTGGACAATGATTTTCAGAGTGTGTAGATGCAGGCTTCTGGTTTGTTTCCTTTTGAAAATGATTTTCAAAGTTCTACGAGTTGGTGCTTGGGCTGTTGGGATGCGGAGTGATTGGCTACACTGGTGGGCTGATGCTTGAATTGCTTAGGACTTGAGTATTTTATTTTTTTGTGGCAACAAAGGGCAAACTATCACAGGTGATGTTTGAGCTACTGAGGTCTAGGTCTGGAAAGAGAATAGCATCTGGTCAGTAATGTGGTGGCGTACAAGGTTGCAGATAGAGTTTTCTGGTTAGCTACATAGGTAGAACTCGGTAGGCTGATGCATAGTCTGCTTTGAGGTGTGGATAAAAAGGCTTCTGGCTTGTTTCCACTTGACAATGATTTAAAGAGTTCTACAGGCTGGTGCTTGGGTTTTTCCGATTTAGAGAAATTGGCAAAACTGATGGGCTGATGCTTGAACTGCTTAGGACTTTTTGAGTTTTTGTGGCAAGAAAGGGCAAACTATCACAGATGGGGTTTGAGCTACTGAGGTCTAGGTCTGCAGAGACAAGCATCTGATCAGTAGTGAGATGGTGTACAAGTTTGCAGATGGAGGTTTCTGGCTAGCCACATGGGTGGAGCTCAGTAGGCTGATGCATAGTCTGCTTTGAGGTGTGGTGATGGAGGCTTCTGGGTTGTTTCCACTTAATAATGATTTTCAGACTTCTATTGATTGGTGCTGGGGCTGTTCTGATTTGAAGTGATTGGCTGCACTCGTTGGCTGATGCTTGGACTGCTTAGGAATTGAACATTTTTTTGTGTCAACAAAGGGCAAACTATCACAAGTGAGGTTTAGAGCTACTGAGGTCTAGGTCTAGAATCTGGTCAGTAATGAGGCAGTGTACAAGTTTACAGATGGGGTTTTCTGGCTAGCTACATGGGTAGAGCTCAGTAGACTAATGCACAGGCTGCTTTGAGGTGTGGTGATGCAGACTTCTGGCTTTAACTGATGGGAATAGTGTGACTTGAGTTACAAGAGATTAACTTCAGGCCAGCATCTATGGACAGAGTGAGGCAGTCTAATAATTGGCTTGCTGAGTCTTTAAGATGGTTATTTCTGGTCTATGCAGATGGCATAGTGCAGCATGGTGGTTGTTGGGCTGTTTAGATTAGGAGATTTGCTTCTTCGTCTGCAGCTTTGTGTAGAGTATGGCTGGTAGGTGCTTGGGCTGATGAAAACGGTATGGTTTCACTGCTGCATAGGAGACTGGTTTAACTTTTTAGATCACCATTAGTTTACATAAAAAAATCATGTGCAAAGGCAAGCTTTAGCCAGGAAGCTGTATTTAAAATACAGTTAATTTTATAAAAGGCTGAAGCTGCATATGTCTAATTGCCTTGAGAACTGTGGAAAACCAAACATTTCAACTGATTAAAGATGAAATAGGTAGGGTGGGTTACATGGACATGCTCACTTTGGCACTGTACAAGGATATGGGATTGTAAATATAGCCACCTTGTAGGGGAACATGAGATACATCCCCCTTACCTCCTCCATAAAATAGCTTTTCAATCACTTTTTTAGGTATAAAACCACTTTGTCATAAATAACCCTGTGTCATTCAGGGGTTAGTATATCAACTGCATTGGTGGAACCATCCAATGTACTATAGAAGTTGTTGATTTAAAGTATTATAATACTTATAGATTATAATTATAGTTTCGCATTGAGTGTGGTCATACTAAAATATGTTTAGCTATTGTGTATAGATTTATATGTATGTGCGTATTACCGAAGGACTGTTTTTGGATATTTGCACAAAAGGTTCCTTGAAGAGATAACAAAATCCCTAAGCCTTACACAATGTATTGATTAAGGTATAGCTTCAAAGGAACAAACAAAAGTTCCTTTTTACTAAGTGCATTTTTTCAAAGTTTGTAAAGATTTGAGTATTCTCTGTTTATGAAGTCTGCATAGCCTGCTTATTGCAAAACAAATATCAGAAAGCTGCAAGAGCATTAATCTGTACTCAAGTTACAGTGCACAAGATTTTAAGGGCTGCTGCGGCACATAGCAAAGGTTTCTTATGCTCTTTGGTACCCGTAATCATTTTTTCAGTATTTGGGAGTTAGGGGAGTGCTCTAGTTTGAGAGTGAGGGGAAACTTAATATTAGCATAGTTTTTTGGTGTCAGGGATTAACTCATAATTTATTTTCAGTGCAAAACTCAATGGAGATTTCTGCCTTGCTTTTCAGCTTTGTCGTGAAGATCACTTGGAGCAGTGATCCGGAGCAGTTTACTCGCAATCTTTTAGGGGAAGGGAATTAACATAGCTAGGTAGGGTTACTCATTAGTAAGGGCACTCGTAGGTGCTTTTTCTGAGATTTACGAGGCCCTCCATAGCCATAAAATTGGAGAAACACCCTTATTTCAAACATTAAACCTAATTAGACTTGGGCTTAAACAAAACTGTTCTAGTTTTCTAGTTGTATCACTTTTTTATAGTAGTTGTGCCATTTTAATTTAAATTGTAAACTTGTCTGTGATATAATCTGAGCCAACTAAATAATCTGAGTCATTGGAGTATAGAGCTTTTATAGTGTGAGAGACAAATCTTCCCAAACCATATTTCTGCAGAACTAAATCCAGAAACTGCCAAAGTATCCAGTCAGACACCTTTTCCATGTCTAATGACAATGCAAGTGATGGTATATTTTTTGTTTAAAAATGCTAGCAAGTTAATCAGTCTGCGAGTATTATCCTCCCCTTGATGATGTTATGGTTATAAAACCAGACTAATCAGCCGTCACTAGCTTGTTTAGTAGTGGATTTAATCTACTCACAATCCTTGCATAAATCTTTATATCTGCATTATAAGAGAGATGGGTCATTCATTGTTACAATGTTTCAGATCTTTACCTACCTTAGGGATTATTAGGATTGAGCCTCTAACATATATGTAGGTGCATCTCCCAGTACTTTTATTTAATTTAAGGTATTATATAAGTACTTTATCACAGTTTTAGAAAAGGCCTTATAGTATATATTAGGAAAACATAACAAATTACCATTTGATTTTTCTCCCTTGAGATCTCTTTATTTAAATCCCCACCTTCTGCTTCAGAAGTTTTGGAAAGTTTAATCTGAGGCAAAAAAATCTAAATTTCTCCCTTAGATTATTTAATGAAAAGTGGATGTTTTGCTAAATTATAGACTGATCCACTTCTACCTATTAACCCCTATCACTTATTAGCCCCTCATAAGCCAGGGAGTCCCAATCAGGACTCCCTGACATCTATTAACCCCGTTATCAGGACCCCCTGGCACATAACATTAGCCCCCACCGGCAGCGCGAGTCCTTCAAGGACCCGCTCCACAAATGTATCCCTTTTGAGGGTCTTTAAATGGTTAATCCTGCCGCAGTCATCTATACTCCATCTATACTCCAAGGATACACCCTGTAACCCATTCTGATTGCATGAAATCTGATTTCAGGTAAACAGAACGCTCCAATGCATTTTTATGCAGGATCAGGTGTAAAAACTGACATTTGCAATGCGGAGCTTCTCCTGAAAGGAGCTCTGTTAGTTTTAAGTATTTTGTTTAGAGTTGTGTTTTTTTTGGGAGGACCCTTTCCTAGCCCAGAAGGTGGGGTCATGGGCTACAATCAAGAAAGCAGAGGACTGAACCTTCTACAATCAACATGGATAGTCCGATTAGTCCAGGACATCGGTGACCATTGCTGGAGGGTCATTTTGGCCAGGAATGTGACATTATTAACCCTTTCTTTTTTCACAGGTTGTATTTCTTTTTTATTTTCATTATGTGTTTTTTTTTATTTTGGTGTAATCTATTTTTAATTTTCTTTAATTAAGTTTTTTTTATTTTTGTAACTAGGGGGTGTATTCATTGTTGTAACTAAGGGGTTAATTGGATTTGATTAGGGGATTTGTTAATTAATTAGAGGGGTTAGGTAGTTTAATTAGGGGATGGGTATTTAATTAGGGGGGGTGATCGTTTATTAAAGGGGTAAATTAATGACAGATGTTTATTCATTAGAGGGCGGCTTAATAGGGTGGGGTTAACAAGTTATTTTGGGTTAATAGGGTAGTGTAGGGGTTAATAGAGTTGTAGGGGTTAAAAGGGTTAGTAGGGATTCATAGTGTAGTGGGGGTTAGTAGGTTAGTGGGTGGGCTAATATGGTATTATTGATAGTGTAGTATAGGGGTTAATAGGTTAGTGGCAGGGTTAATTGAGTAGTGTATGGGTTAATAGGGTAGTGGGAGTTAGTAGGTTAAAGAAGGGGTTAATAGATTAGTGTTTGGGGTTACAGTTTAGTGTAACAGTTAATAAGGAAATGGGAGGATTAATAGGGTAGTGTAGGGGTTAATAGGATAGTGGGGGTTAATATGTTAGTGAGGGTTTAATAGGCTAGTGGTAGGAGCTGCCAGGAATGGTAGGAGGAGAAGATTGGAGGCCGCAAGGAGTAACAGGAGGAGCAGTGAGGCTGCCAGGAGCAACAGGAGGAGCAGAACGGAGGCCGCTAGGAGCTACAGAACGAGCAGCAAGGCTAGGGTTAGGAGCAGAAGCAGACAGGGTTAATAGGATAGTGGGGATTAATATGTTAATGAGGGTTTAATAAGCTAGTGGGAGGAGCTGCCAGGAGTGGTAGGAGGAGAAGATCGGAGGCCGCGAGGAGTAACAGGAGGAGCAGTGAGGCTGCCAGGAGCAACAGGAGGAGCAAAGCAGAGGCCGCCAGGAACTACAGAACAAGCAGCGAGGCTAGGGTTAGGAGCAGAAGCAGAAAGTGTTAATAGGGTAGTGGGGGTTAATAGGGTAGTGTATGGGTTAATAGGGTAGTGGGGAGTTAATAGCTTAGTGATGGGGTGAATAGGGTAGTGTATTGGTTAATAAGGTAATGGAATAATTATTAGGGTAGTGTAGTTATATGTTATAGGTTAATAATAAGTTAGTGAGGGGTTAATAGGTTAGTGGTGGTTTTAATAGAGTGGTGTAGGGGGTAATATTGTAGTGGGGGTTAATAGGTTAGTGGAGGTTAATAGGGTAGTATAGGGGCTAATAGGGTAGTATAGGGGTTAATAGGGAAGTAGGGGGGTTAATAGTTAAGTAAGTAGATGGGATAATAGGTTAGTGGGGTTTAATAGGGTAGTCGGAGATAACAGATTAGTGGGGGTTAATAGGGTAGTGTAAGTGTTAATAGGTAAGTAGGGGGTTAATTAGATAGTGTAGAGTTAATACGATAGTGTGAGGTTAATAGGATAATATAGTGTAGTGCTTAGATTTAGTGTCATGAGGGTCCCGGTGGACTCTCATGGAACTAATAGTGTTAATGTTAGGGTTTATACTTGTCATACTTAAATTATGTGGTTAATTAGGGGATCATGTGGGTCTGTATAGATCCCCATGAATTATAGAGGTTAATTTTTGGTGCAGCGGGGGTACTTATAGTAGGTGGATGAGAAGCAGGAGGAGCAGCGAGGCTGCCAGAAGCAGCAGGAGGAGCATAGCGGGAGGAGCTGCCAGGAGCGGAAGGAGAAGCAGAGCAGAGACAGCCAGGAGAAGCAGGTGGAACAGTGAGGCTGCCAGGAGCCAAAGGAGGAGCAGTGAGGCTGCCAGGAGCCAAAGGAGGAGCATAGCGGGAGGAGCTGCCAGGAGCGGCAGGAGAATCAGAGCAGAGACAGCCAGGAGAAGCAGGTGGAACAGTGAGGCTGCCAGGAGACAAAGGAGGAGCAGTGAAGCTGCCTTGAGACAAAGGAGGAGCAGTGAGGCTGCCAGGAGCCAAAGGAGGAGCAGTGAGACTGCCAGGAGCAGCATACGGAGCTGAGCATGAAGAGCTGCAAACAGCCACCGGAGGAGCAGCAAGGCTGCCAGGAGCAGCATAAGAAGCTGCCAGGAGTAGCAGTAGGCAGGGTTATTAGGGTAGTGGGGGTTAATAGGGTAGTGTATATGTTAATAGGGTAGTGGGGAGTTAATAGCTTAGTGATGGGGTGAATAGGGTAGTGTATTGGTTAATAAGGTAATGGAATAATTATTAGGGTAGTGTAGTTATATGTTATAGGTTAGTAATAAGTTAGTGAGGGGTTAATAGGTTAGTGGTGGATTTAAAAGAGTGGTGTAGGGGTAATATCCTAGTGGGGGTTAATAGGTTAGTGGAGGTTAATAGGGTAGTATAGTGGCTAATAGGTTGGTGTAGGCGTTAATAGGGAAGTCAGTGGTTAATAGTTAAGAAAGTGGATGGGATAACAGGATAGTGGGTTTTAATAGGGTAGTCGGGGTTAAAAGATTAGTGGGGGTTAATAGGGTAGTGTAGGGGTTAATAGGGAAGTAGGGGGTTAATAGTTAAGTAAGTGGATAGGATAATAGGTTAGTGGGGTTTAATAGGGTAGTCGGGGTTAATATATTAGTGGGGGTTAATAGGGTAGTGTAGGTGTTAATAGGGAAGTAGGGGGTTAATCAGATAGTGTAGAGTTAATACGATAGTGTGAGGTTAATAGGATAATGTAGTGTAGTGCTTAGACTTAGTGTCACAAGGGTTCTGGTGGATCCTCATGGAACTTATAGTGTTAATGTTAGGGTTTATACTTGTCATACTTGATTTATGGGGTTAATTAGGGGATCATGGGGTCTGTATAGATCACTATGAATTATAGAGGTTAATTTTGTGAGCAGCGGGGGTACTTATAGTAGGTGGAGGAGAAGCAGGAGGAGCAGCGAGGCTGCCAGAGCAGCTTGAGGAGCTTCCATGAGCGACAGGAGGAGCAAAGCGGAGGCCGTCAGGAGCTACAGGAGGAGCAGCGAGGAGCAGCAGTAGGCAGAATTAATAGGGTGGTGGGGGTTAATAGGGTAGTGTATGGGTTAATAGGGTAGTGGGGAGTTAATAGCTTAGTGATGGGGTGAAAAGGGTACTGTAATGGTTACTAAGGTAATGGAATAATTATTCGGGTGGTGTAGTTATATGTTATAGGTTAATAATACAGTAATAATAATACAGTATGAGGGGGTTAATAGGTGAGTGGTGGATTCAAGAGTGGTGTATGGGGTAACATTGTAGTGGGGGGTTAATAGGTTAGTCCAGCTTAATAGGGTAGTATAGGGGCTAATAGGGTGGTGTAGGGGTTAATAGGGTAGTCAGGGTTAATAGATTAATGGAGGTTAATAGGGTAGTGTAGGGGTAAATAGGGAAGTAGGGGGTTTATCAGATAGTGTAGAGTTAATACGATAGTGTGATGTTAATAGGATAATGTAGTGTAGTGCTTAGACTTAGTGTCATGAGGGTCCTGGTGGACCCTCATGGAACTTATAGCGTTAATGTTAGGGTTTATACTTGATTTATGTGGTAAATTAGGGGATCATGGGGGTCTGTATACATCCCCATGAATTATAGAGGTTATTTTTTGGTGCAGCGGGGGTATTTATAGTAGGAGGAGGAGAGACTACGTAGCTGCCAGGAGCATAGCAGGAGGAGCATAGCCGGAGGAGCTGCCAGGAGCGGCAGGAGAAGCAGAGTGAAGACAGCCAGGAGAAGAAGGAACAGTGAGGCAGCCAGGAGGAGTGGCAGTGAGGAAGCCAGGAGGAGCATGAGGAGCATAGCGGGAGGAGCTGCAAGGAGCGGCAGGAGAAGCAGAGCGGAGACAGCCAGGAGAAGCAGGAGGAACAGTGAGGCTGCCAGGATCAGCAGGAGGAGCAGTGAGGCTACCAGAAGCAGCAGGGGGAGGAGTGAGGCTGCCAGATACCAAAGGAGGAGCAGTGAGGCTGCAAGGAGCAGCAGGAGGAGCTGAGCGTGCGGAGCTGCAAAGAGCCAAAGAAGGAGCAGTAAGTCTGCCAGGAGCAGCATTAGAAGCTGAGCGGAAGGTGATACTAGGAGTCGCATAAGGAGTGGAGAGTGAGGAGATGCAAGGAGCCGCAGGAGGAGCAGGAATGCCACCTGGAGCAGCAGGAGGAGCAGTGAGGCTGTTAGGAGATACAGGAGGAGCAGAAAGGCTGCCAGGAGAAGCAGGAGGAGCAGCAAGGCTTCCAGGAGAAGCAGGAGGAGCAGCAAGGCGCAGCAAGGCTGCCAGGAGCACCATTAGAAGCTTATAGTAGGAGGAGGAGAGCCTGGGGAGCTGTTAGGAGACTGCCAGGAGCAGCAGGAGGAGCATAGCGGGAGGAGCTGCAAGGAGCGGCAGGAGAAGCAGAGTGGAGACAGCCAGGAGAAGCAGGAGGAACAGTGAGGCTGCCAGGAGCAGCAGGAGGAGAAGTGAGGCTGCCAGGAGCCAAAGGAGGAGCAATGAGGCTGCCAGAAGCCAAAGGAGGAGCTGTGAGGCTGCCAGGAGCAGCATTCGGAGCTGAGCGTGCGGAGCAGCAAAGAGCAAAAGGAGGAGCAGTAAGTCTGCCAGGAGCAGCATTAGAAGCTGAGGAGCATAAGGTGATGCCAGGGGTCGCATAAGGAGTGGAGCGTGAGGAGCTGCAAGGAGCCACAAGAGGAGCAGTGAGGCTACCTGGAGCAGCAGGAGGAGGAGTGAGGCCGTCAGGAGCTACAGGAGGAGCAGCAAGACTGCCAGGAGCAACGAGGCTGCCAGGAGCAGCATGAGGAGCTGCCAGGAGTAGCAGCAGGCAGGGTTAATAGGGTAGTGGGGGTTATTAGGGTAGTGTATAGGTTAATAGGGTAGTGGGGAGTTAATAGCTTAGTGATGGGGTGAATAGGGTAGTGTATTGGTTAATAAGGTAATGGAATAATTATTAGGGTAGTGTAGTTATATGTTATAGGTTAATAATAAGTTAGTGAGGGGTTAATAGGTTAGTGGTGGTTTTAATAGAGTGGTGTAGGGGGTAATATTGTAGTGGGGGTTAATAGGTTAGTGGAGGTTAATAGGGTAGTATAGGGGCTAATAGGGTAGTATAGGGGCTAATAGGGTGGTGTAGGGGTTAATATGGAAGTAGGTTAATAGGTAAGTAAGTGGATGGGATAATAGGGTAGTTAGGGTTAATATATTAGTGGGGGTTAATAGGGTGGTGTAGGGATTAATAGGGTAGTCGGGGTTAATAGATTAGTGGGGGTTAAAGGGTAGTGTAGGGGTAAATAGGGAAATAGGGGGTTTATCAGATATTGTAGAGTTAAAACGATAGCTGGAGGTTAATAGGATATTGTAGTGTAGTGCTTAGACTTAGTGTCATGAGGGTCCTGGTGGACCCTCATGAAACTTATAGTGTTAATGTTAGGGTTTATACTTGTCATACTTGATTTATGGGGTTAATTAGGGGATCATGGGGTCTGTATAGTTCACCATGAATTATAGAGGTTAATTTTTGGTGCAGCGGGGGTACTTATAGTAGGAGGAGGAGAGCCTGAGGAGCTGTTAGGAGACTGCCAGGAGCAGCAGGAGGAGCATAGCGGGAGGAGCTGCAAGGAGCGGCAGGAGAAGCAGAGTGGAGACAGCCAGGAGAAGCAGGAGGAACAGTGAGGCTGCCAGGAGCAGCAGGAGGAGAAGTGAGGCTGCCAGGAGCCAAAGGAGGAGCAATGAGGCTGCCAGAAGCCAAAGGAGGAGCAGTGAGGCTGCCAGGAGCAGCATTCGGAGCTGAGCGTGCGGAGCAGCAAAGAGCCAAAGGAGGAGCAGTAAGTCTGCCAAGAGCAGCATTAGAAGCTGAGCATAAAGTGATGCCAGGGGTCGCATAAGGAGTGGAGCATGAGGAGCTGCAAGAGGAGCAGTAATGCCACCTGGAGCAGCAGGAGGAGCAGTGAGGCCATCAGGAGCTACAGGAGGAGCAGCAAGGCTGCAAGGAGAAGCAAGAGGAGCAGTGAGGCTGCCAGGAGCACCATTAGAAGCTGAGCGTAAGTTGATCCCAGGAGCAGCATAAGGAGTGGAGAGTGAGGAGCTGCAAGGAGCCACAAGAGGAGCAGTGAGGCTACCTGGAGCAGCAGGAGGAGCAGCAAGACTGCAAGGAGGAGCAGGAGGAGCAGAAAGGCTGCCAGGAGCAGCATGAGGAGCTGCCAGGAGGAGCAGCAGGCAGGGTTAATAGGGTAGTGGGGGTTAATAGGGTAGTGTATAGGTTAATAGGGTAGTGGGGAGTTAATAGCTTAGTGATGGGGTTAATAGGGTAGTGTATTAGTTAATAAGGTAATGGAATAATTATTAGGGTAGTGTAGTTATATGTTATAGGTTAATAATAAGTTAGTGAGGGGTTAATAGGTTAGTGGTGGTTTTAATAGAGTGGTGTAGGGGGTAATATTCTAGTGGGGGTTAATAGGTTAGTTGAGGTTAATAGGGTAGTATAGGGGCTAATAGGGTGGTGTAGGGGTTAATAGGGAAGTAGGGGGGTTAATAGTTAAGAAAGTGGATGGGATAACAGGATAGTGGGTTTTAATAGGGTAGTCGGGGTTAAAAGATTAGTGGGGGTTAATAGGGTAGTGTAGGGGTTAATAGGGAAGTAGGGGGTTAATAGTTAAGTAAGTGGATAGGATAATAGGTTAGTGGGGTTTAATAGGGTAGTCGGGGTTAATATATTAGTGGGGGTTAATAGGGTAGTGTAGGTGTTAATAGGGAAGTAGGGGGTTAATCAGATAGTGTAGAGTTAATACGATAGTGTGAGGTTAATAGGATAATGTAGTGTAGTGCTTAGACTTAGTGTCACAAGGGTTCTGGTGGATCCTCATGGAACTTATAGTGTTAATGTTAGGGTTTATACTTGTCATACTTGATTTATGGGGTTAATTAGGGGATCATGGGGTCTGTATAGATCACCATGAATTATAGAGGTTAATTTTGTGAGCAGCGGGGGTACTTATAGTAGGTGGAGGAGAAGCAGGAGGAGCAGCGAGGCTGCCAGAGCAGCTTGAGGAGCTTCCATGAGCGACAGGAGGAGCAAAGCGGAGGCCGTCAGGAGCTACAGGAGGAGCAGCGAGGAGCAGCAGTAGGCAGAATTAATAGGGTGGTGGAGGTTAATAGGGTAGTGTATGGGTTAATAGGGTAGTGGGGAGTTAATAGCTTAGTGATGGGGTGAAAAGGGTACTGTATTGGTTACTAAGGTAATGGAATAATTATTCGGGTGGTGTAGTTATATGTTATAGGTTAATAATACAGTAATAATAATACAGTATGAGGGGGTTAATAGGTGAGTGGTGGATTTAATAGAGTGGTGTATGGGGTAATATTGTAGTGGGGGGTTAATAGGTTAGTCCAGGTTAATAGGGTAGTATAGGGGCTAATAGGGTGGTGTAGGGGTTAATAGGGTAGTCGGGGTTAATAGATTAATGGAGGTTAATAGGGTAGTGTAGGGGTAAATAGGGAAGTAGGGGGTTTATCAGATAGTGTAGAGTTAATACGATAGTGTGACGTTAATAGGATAATGTAGTGTAGTGCTTAGACTTAGTGTCATGAGGGTCCTGGTGGACCCTCATGGAACTTATAGCGTTAATGTTAGGGTTTATACTTGTCATACTTGATTTATGTGGTAAATTAGGGGATCATGGGGGTCTGTATACATCCCCATGAATTATAAAGGTTATTTTTTGGTGCAGCGGGGGTATTTATAGTAGGAGGAGGAGAGACTACGTAGCTGCCAGGAGACTGCCAGGAGCATAGCGGGAGGAGCATAGCCGGAGGAGCTCCCAGTAGCGGCAGGAGAAGCAGAGCGAAGACAGCCAGGAGAAGCAGGAGGAACAGTGAGGCTGCCAGGATCAGCAGGAGGAGCAGTGAGGCTACCAGGAGCAGCAGGGGGAGGAGTGAGGCTGCCAGAAGCCAAAGGAGGAGCAGTGAGGCTGCCAGGAGCAGCAGGAGGAGCTGAGCGTGCGGAGCTGCAAAGAGCCAAAGAAGGAGCAGTAAGTCTGCCAGGAGCAGCATTAGAAGCTGAGCGGAAGGTGATACTAGGAGTCGCATAAGGAGTGGAGAGTGAGGACCTGCAAGGAGCCGCAGGAGGAGCAGTAATGCCACCTGGAGCAGCAGGAGGAGCAGTGAGGCTGTTAGGAGATACAGGAGGAGCAGAAAGGCTGCCAGGAGAAGCAGGAGGAGCAGCAAGGCTTCAAGGAGAAGCAGGAGGAGCAGCAAGGCTGCCAGGAGCACCATTAGAAGCTGAGGTAAGGTGATGCCAGGAGCCGCATAAGGAGTGGAGAGTGAGGAGCTGCAAAGAGCCGCAGTGAGGCTACCTGGAGCAGCAGGAGGAGCAGTGAGGCCATCAGGAGCTACAGGAGGAGCAACAAGACTGCCAGGAGAAGCAGGAGGAGCAGCCAAGAGCAGCAGCAGGCAGGGTTAATAGGGTGGTGGGGGTTAATAGGGTAGTGTACGGGTTAATAGGGTAGTGGGGAGTTAATAGCTTAGTGATGGGGTGAATAGGGTAGTGTATTGGTTAATAAGGTAATGGAATAATTATTAGGGTAGTGTAGTTATATGTTATAAGCTAATAATATGTTAGTGAGGGGTTAATTGATTAGTGGTGGTTTTAATAGAGTGGTGTAGGGGGTAATATTGTAGTGGGGGTTACTAGGTTAGTGGAGGTTAATAGGGTAGTATAGGAGCTAATTAGGGTGGTGTAGGGGTTAATAGGTAAGAAAGTGGATGGGATAACAGGATAGTGGGGTTTAATAGGGTAGTCAGGGTTAAAAGATTAGTGGGGGTTGATAGGGTAGTTTAAGGGTTAATAGGGAAGTAGAGGGTTAATAGTTAAGTAAGTGGATGCAATAATAGGTTAGTGGGGTTTAATAGGGTAGTCGGGGTTAATATAATAGTGGGGGTTAATAGGGTAGTGTAGGTGTTAATAGGGAAGTAGGGGGTTAATTAGATAGTGTAGAGCTAATACGATAGTGTGAGGTTAATAGGATAATATAGTGTAGTGCTTAGACTTAGTGTCATGAGGGTCCTGGTGGATCCCCATGGAACTAATAGAGTTAATGTTAGGGTTTAAACTTGTCATACTTGATTTATGGGGTTAATTAGGGCATCACGGGGTCTGTATAGATCCCCATGAATTATAGAGGTTCATTTTGGGAGCAGCAGGGGTACTTATGGTAGGTGGAGGAGAGCCTGAGGAGCTGCCAGGAGACTGTCAGGAGCAGCATAGCGGGAGGAGCTGCAATGAGCGGAAGAAGCAGGAGGAGCATAGCAGGAGGAGCTGCCAGGAGCGCCAGGAGAAGCAGAGCGGAGACAGCCAGGAGAAACAGGAGGAACAGTGAGGCAGCCAGGAGGAGCCATAAGACTTAAGAACGTAGGGGCAACATAAACATTGCATGACATTTTAGGGGGGACTGATATGGACTGAAATTCATATAAAATGCATTTATGTTTGTGTCCTACTTATATATCTTATCTTTGCAGTATTATCACGTAACCAAAGTTTTATTAATATTGCTGAAACATTGGGCACTCTAAGATGGAGGATTCATCACTTCCACATGCAAGATGTCGGTAACATTGTGACCAAATAAGGATGTGAGCCCCGCCACCTTCCGGGGCCAATCAGAGGTTTCACTTAAACTGGCCATAATGACATCAGATCCGAAACCTAATAAGGATATGTGCCCCGCCGTCTTCCGGAACCAATCAGAGGCCTTACTTAGACTGGTGTTCACCAAGATGCAACATTTATCTGATTGTTAAAAATGTTATAAATATGACAGCTGATTTTAATAAAGGAGGGGGCGAGAGAAAGCTTTATACCAGAACTCTGTGTTGGCTTATTATTTCTCTAAGATCTCTCTTTGAAAGTTGAGGTAAAGGAATGAGGAGAGGGCTGACATTTAAATATAGACCTAGATGTTTTCATTGAGATCCTTAACTTAACATTTCCCACCTCCCCCCCCCCCCTTTTTTTTGTTACTTTTTTGTTTTTTTTGTTACTTTTTTGTTACTTTTTTTTTTTGTTACTTTTTTTTTTGTTTTTTTGTACCTTTTTTTTTGTTTGTTTGTTTTTTTTTTGTTTTTTCTATATTTATACTTTTACTTTTAAAATAATAATAAAAAAAGGAAAGTAAACTAATGGTGATCTAAAAATAATGAACCTTCAAAGTGAATCCGCCTTTCGCCCATATTCAGTGCCCTCTGCAATACAATGAGAACATTTAAAAATCTAAAAACACCAAGCTAAAAGCCAGTAAACATAAATTACTTTATATTGCTCCAAATAATATTTTAATATAACATACTGTATTGTTCTCTATCTCCCTATAAGTCTTCCTATTTCTCTTTATAACTTCATTATATATTGTAATTTCTCCTCTTAATACCACAGATATCACCTTTCTATATCTCATACTATTATAAATAGTGATATTGCAACATAAAATCATTGTCAGTCTCTTATTCCCTGATCCCACACTATATCTGTGTCTATGTACTGAATCTGTAAACACTTTGAGTGGAAACAACTTCTTTCAAGCTCTCATCACCCCAATATTCTCATTATTTAACTCAATAGATAAACTTTTTTAAATATATATATATTTTTTTTTTTATTATCTGCATCCAGGGGTGTAGAAACCAGAATAATTATGGGGGGATACAGTTCATTGTATAAACAGATGGTAAAATAGCTTATATATTCATACATAGAAACATAGAAAGATCTGGGGGGATTTGTCCCCCCCCCCCCATCCCCCCAGTTCCTACACCCATGTCTCCATCAGAAGATTTATATATATGATAATGAAAATTAGAAATAAATAAAATATAACTATATGTTTTATTAAGTCTTTCTTTCTCTGATTCATCTCCACTATTCTCTGACTCTCTTTCTTCAATCTCTCACTCTCTTCCACACCATCTCATCCTCACTCATTATATATGGAAGCTCCATGTACTGGTTTCCTTCATCACTACTTACTCAATGTTTATCTCCCGCATACAAACAGCCTGCCTGCAACTCTCCTCACCGATGTCCATATTGAATTCCTGTGCCTGGTCCTGTAATTTAATTAGTTTAATTACTGTCTCATTATTTCTCATAACTGCCATTTCTAAACTCCCTGTCTGTGGTTTCTCTCCAGGGATTGGACAATAAAAGCATGGGAAACTAGTAGTTAAAAATAACATTATAAGAACATATAAAGCATATGTAGGGGGCAGAGGGGAGAATAAGGAGGCCATTTTTTAGACTCCATGCTGTTTTATTTTATTTATTTTACCCAGGTACAACTTTCATTTGTTCTGTATCTAATATAAATGGTTAATCCTGGGTATTTTCACGCTATATGATCTTGGTAAATATAGATCATTTAGCCTCATTTCTATGACATACCTAGTATATGGGGCATAGATTATGCCGGCATCTCCTGGTAGCCTGGAATTAAATGCACAATAGATTAGGATGATTAATACCGTGTGAATAGCAGGAGAATAACCACACAATTAACGATGCAACTCGCAAAGAGTTTTATGGGTTAAATAAATATTGTAGGACAAAAATAGTGAATCTTAGTGAGATTGGCCTATTTCATACAGCTTCTTTTCTGCTGACACATAACTGATATATCTCTCTATACACTGCCCTTATCCAATTCCTCTCTCTGCATTTCCTGTACCTCACAAACAGACATGTGCAAACACACATGCACACACCATGTACATGCATGCACAATCGGTCACAGAACGGTACCTCACACACAGACACGTGTAAACACACACGCACACACATGTAAGTGAATGCACAATCGGTCACGGAACAGTACCTCACACACAGAAATGTGCAAACACACACAAACACACATGTACATGCATGCACAAGCAGTGATTGAACAGCTCAAACCCACTGACATGTTAAAAACACACATGCAAATACTGACTAGCTCATAATAAAGTACACACTGACCAGTATTACACACACAGACTGACACTGACCCACACAGCACAACGTACTGACCAGCAGAGTCCTCACAGAAAGCTAAATGGCACCGTTTGTGAAAACACTCCCCTCTACTACCCTGTCTGTTACCTACCAACCTCACAGTCCCATGTCTAATACCTCTGAGCGGTGTCACCCCCAAACAGTAAACCCACCTAGCACCACTTTAAATCTACCAAAAAGTCTAAAGCACCAATTATTACTAATTTCATAGATATAATGGGCATATTGCATGCGGCTATGGTTT
>CM050170.1:84877520-84893357 GCA_027410445.1 Discoglossus pictus
ACACAAAGTGATTACAATATGGACATTGGTCAGACATGATCTACTATCCAGATGTATACATTATGTATATACAGCAATGCATGTCACACAGCACTATACTCACAGTGATTACAATAAAGGCATAGGTCAGACATGATCTACTATCCAGATGTGTACATTATGTATATACAGCAATGCATGTCACACAGCACTATACACAATGTGATTACAATATGGACATAGGTCAGGCATGATCTACTATCCAGATGTGTACATTATGTATATACAGCAATGCATGTCACACAGCACTATACACAAAGTGATTACAATAAGGACATAGGTCAGACATGATCTACTATCCAGATGTGTACATTATGTATATACAGCAATACATATGTCACACAGCACTATACACAAAGTAATTACAATGTGGACATAGGTCAGGCATGATCTACTATCCAGATGTGTACATTATGTATACACAGCAATGCATGTCACACAGCACTATACACACTGGGCCTCATTCCATTATCGGCCGCAGCCGCTACGGGGCCACAAGGACCGGCCGCAAGCTATTCTGCTATTCTATTCCCCTCCGGCCGGGGGTTCAGGCAGGCTTGCGGCCGGCGCCTTGTTATCTCTTGCGGCCGATCGGGCCGGAGGAAAGCCTTTGATCTAAAACGGCCGCAAGGAAATCGGCCGTAAGAAAAGCCTGGTTGCGATTCAATTGCTCCGGGAGCCCTGTCTGCAAGGCTAAAAACTAGCCGCAGCTTACTTGCAGCAAACAGGTCCCGCTAGCACCAATTAAGCACAAAATATAGCTCAAATAAAGCCATCCTGCACTTTACGGAGTCTATAAAGTGATATTCGGGGTTAGAAAAAATAGCATATAATTACCCTATACTCAAATCCGTAAAATAATTTTTTTTTAATATACGTAAAATATCCATGTAAAAAGTCCATAGGGCTTGGAGCACCTCAGACACGCCCACGCCGCAGCCGGAAAATAAACAGTTAATTTCAACTCTGGTTTGGGCTGATGTGCAAGCTTGAGAGTGGGTTAATATTAATCCTCATGTCCCCCAATATGATCCCTAGCATTTACAGAGCTGTACAGTGCGGGCTTGAATTTATTTTTGTGTTTTTAGATTTCTGAGCTTACGGCCGGTTTCAAGATTTACGGCCGGCCGTAAGAGGAGATCCTTGCGAGGCCGTTTAATAGAATCGCGAGCAAACTGAACCCCTGCAAGGAATCGCAGCCTTTTGGCCGATTTACGGCCGATAATAGAATGATGCCCACAGTGATTACAATAAAGACATAGGTCAGACATGATCTACTATCCAGATGTGTACATTATGTATATACAGCAATGCATGTCACACAGCACTATACACAAAGTGATTACAATATGGACATAGGTCAGACATGATCTACTATCCAGATGTGTACATTATGTATATACAGCAATGCATGTCACACAGCACTATACACACAGTGATTACAATATGGACATAGGTCAGACATGATCTACTAACCAGATGTGTACATTATGTATATACAGCAATGCATGTCACACAGCACTATACACAAAGTGATTACAATATGGACATAGGTCAGACATGATCTACTATCCAGATGTGTACATTATGTATATACAGCAATGCATGTCACACAGCACTATACACAAAGTGATTACAATATGGACATAGGTCAGACATGATCTACTATCCAGATGTGTACATTATGTATATACAGCAATGCATGTCACACAGCACTATACACAAAGTGATTACAATATGGACATAGGTCAGACATGATCTACTATCCAGATGTGTACATTATGTATATACAGCAATGCATGTCACACAGCACTATACACAAAGTGATTACAATATGGACATAGGTCAGACATGATCTACTATCCAGATGTGTACATTATGTATATACAGCAATGCATGTCACACAGCACTATACACAAAGTGATTACAATATGGACATAGGTCAGACATGATCTACTATCCAGATGTGTACATTATGTATATACAGCAATGCATGTCACACAGCACTATACACAAAGTGATTACAATATGGACATAGGTCAGACATGATCTACTATCCAGATGTGTACATTATGTATATACAGCAATGCATGTCACACAGCACTATACACACAGTGATTACAATATGGACATAGGTCAGACATGATCTACTATCCAGATGTGTACATTATGTATATACAGCAATGCATGTCACACAGCACTATACACAAAGTGCTTACAATATGGACATAGGTCAGACATGATCTACTATCCAGATGTGTACATTATGTATATACAGCAATGCATGTCACACAGCACTATACACACAGTGATTACAATATGGACATAGGTCAGACATGATCTACTATCCAGATGTGTGCATTATGTATATACAGCAATGCATGTCACACAGCACTATACACAAAGTGATTACAATATGGACATAGGTCAGACATGATCTACTATCCAGATGTGTACATTATGTATATACAGCAATGCATGTCACACAGCACTATACACACAGTGATTACAATATGGACATAGGTCAGACATGATCTACTATCCAGATGTGTACATTATGTATATACAGCAATGCATGTCACACAGCACTATACACAAAGTGATTACAATATGGACATAGGTCAGACATGATCTACTATCCAGATGTGTACATTATGTATATACAGCAATGCATGTCACACAGCACTATACACACAGTGATTACAATATGGACATAGGTCAGACATGATCTACTAACCAGATGTGTACATTATGTATATACAGCAATGCATGTCACACAGCACTATACACACAGTGATTACAATATGGACATAGGTCAGACATGATCTACTATCCAGATGTGTACATTATGTATATACAGCAATGCATGTCACACAGCACTATACACACAGTGATTACAATATGGACATAGGTCAGACATGATCTACTATCCAGATGTGTACATTATGTATATACAGCAATGCATGTCACACAGCACTATACACAAAGTGATTACAATATGGACATAGATCAGACATGATCTACTATCCAGATGTGTACATTATGAATATACAGCAATGCATGTCACACAGCACTATACACAAAGTGATTACAATATGGACATAGGTCAGACATGATCTACTATCCAGATGTGTACATTATGTATATACAGCAATGCATGTCACAAAGCACTATACACAAAGTGATTACAATATGGACATAGGTCAGACATGATCTACTATCCAGATGTGTACATTATGTATATACAGCAATGCATGTCACACAGCACTATACACACAGTGATTACAATATGGACATAGGTCAGACATGATCTACTATCCAGATGTGTACATTATGTATATACAGCAATGCATGTCACACAGCACTATACACAAAGTGATTACAATATGGACATAGGTCAGACATGATCTACTATCCAGATGTGTACATTATGTATATACAGCAATGCATGTCACACAGCACTATACACACAGTGATTACAATATGGACATAGGTCAGACATGATCTACTATCCAGATGTGTACATTATGTATATACAGCAATGCATGTCACACAGCACTATACACAAAGTGATTACAATATGGACATAGGTCAGACATGATCTACTATCCAGATGTGTACATTATGTATATACAGCAATGCATGTCACACAGCACTATACACACAGTGATTACAATATGGACATAGGTCAGACATGATCTACTATCCAGATGTGTACATTATGTATATACAGCAATGCATGTCACACAGCACTATACACAAAGTGATTACAATAAGGACATAGGTCAGACATGATCTACTATCCAGATGTGTACATTATGTATATACAGCAATGCATGTCACACAGCACTATACACACAGTGATTACAATATGGACATAGGTCAGACATGATCTACTATCCAGATGTGTACATTATGTATATACAGCAATGCATGTCACACAGCACTATACACAAAGTGATTACAATATGGACATAGGTCAGACATGATCTACTATCCAGATGTGTACATTATGTATATACAGCAATGCATGTCACACAGCACTATACACACAGTGATTACAATATGGACATAGGTCAGACATGATCTACTATCCAGATGTGTACATTATGTATATACAGCAATGCATGTCACACAGCACTATACACAAAGTGATTACAATATGGACATAGGTCAGACATGATCTACTATCCAGATGTGTACATTATGTATATACAGCAATGCATGTCACACAGCACTATACACACAGTGATTACAATATGGACATAGGTCAGACATGATCTACTATCCAGATGTGTACATTATGTATATACAGTAATGCATGTCACAGAGCACTATACACACAGTGATTACAATAAGGACATAGGTCAGACATGATCTACTATCCAGATGTGTACATTATGTATATACAGCAATGCATGTCACAAAGCACTATACACAAAGTGATTACAATAAGGACATAGGCCAGACATGATCTACTAACCAGATGTGTACATTATGTATAAACAGCAATGCATGTCACACAGCACTATACACAAAGTGATTACAATATGGACATAGGTCAGACATGATCTACTAACCAGATGTGTACATTATGTATATACAGCAATGCATGTCACACATCACTATACACACAGTGATTACAATATGGACATAGGTCAGACATGATCTACTATCCAGATGTGTACATTATGTATATACAGCAATACATGTCACACAGCACTATACACAAAGTGATTACAATATGGACATAGGTCAGACATGATCTACTATCCAGATGTGTACATTATGTATATACAGCAATGCATGTCACACAGCACTATACACAAAGTGATTACAATAAGGACATAGGTCAGACATGATCTACTATCCAGATGTGTACATTATGTATATACAGCAATGCATGTCACACAGCACTATACACAAAGTGATTACAATATGGACATAGGTCAGACATGATCTACTAACCAGATGTGTACATTATGTATATACAGCAATGCATGTCACACAGCACTATACACACAGTGATTACAATATGGACATAGGTCAGACATGATCTACTATCCAGATGTGTACATTATGTATATACAGCAATGCATGTCACACAGCACTATACACAAAGTGATTACAATATGGATTTAGGCCAAATTTGTTACTCTAATCATTCAATACAACTGGTAACAATAAAGCTCAATAATTGTGACCAAGTACCACTACCAATACATAATAAGGTGCTCTAGTGCTCGGTGTATCACTAATATGGGATAAAGTTCAATCACCAATATAGTTTCTGTATGTGTGTAACACTGTTCTAGCGCAATTCAGAGCTGTCGGTGAACTTAGGTGGGGGCGGGGGAGCGAAGTGGGAGAGACACAGGGGGAAGAGATACAGGGGAGGGGGAGGATGGAAGAGACCGGGATGAAAGATACACAGGAGAGGGGAAAAGAGATACAAGGGCAAAAGACACAGGGAAGGGAAAGGGCGGAGGAGACAGGGGGAAAGAGACATGGATAAAGGGACACAGGGGAAGGGGGAAGAGACAAGGGGGAAGAGACACAAGGGATGGAGGGGGAGACACAGGGAAGGGAGAAGGGGAAGAGACACAGTGGGGAAAGAGACATAGAGGAGGGAGATGGAGGAAAGATACAAAGGGTAGGGAGAGGAATGGAAGAGACACAGGGGAGGGAGAGGGGGAGAGACAGGGGAAGAGTGGGAAAGAGACATAGGGGAGGGAGAAGGTGAGAGACACAGGGGGGGGGGAGAGAAGGGAAGAGACACATCACATAATATACCGTCATTTATGATGGGCAAATGATTAGTGTTGATCATCTGAACATGTGAATTGGCTGTAGAAGAAACTTTTTATAGCCAGGTAAGTATATATCTTAATTGACATATTAACATCTTTTCTCCCTCTGCAGATATAATCAGTTCATGCTTCTGAATGTAATCCTTATGAAAATCAATCATATACAAATGATCAACCTTGAGTGTAAATAAATCAAGATTGTTATAATACATCAATCTTATAGTGTATCTTGTGGTGTCTCTGTTTTGTGAGTATATATTCATCTATGATATATCCACATGGACACCTTGATTTATCAAGTTAAGAGAAAAACTATATATTAAAGAATAACTAATTATCCAAAAATAAAAATACAAAATGATATTAATACGGTATATTATATTGCTTTATAAAAGTAGGTAGACACTGCTATCTACTAAGATTTAGTGTATAACCAAATGGACCATATAGGTGTTATTATTAATAATTCTGCTGCCCTTGTTATTATACAAACACTATAGGTGTATAAATTTCCATTTAGTATCTAAATACCAAAGCAGTAGGAATTCCCATTATTTTCCCCTCTAAATAGCACAGGAATAAAGTGTGAAGAATAAGAAAATTAAAAGAAAATATAATATAAAAAAATAATAAAAATAAATAAAAAAATGAATAAAGTGATTGTGCCAAAATAAACCACTAGGTGACCAAAAAATGTTTTAAACACTGCAGGTGTGAACAATTCTTATGATACTTACTATCTATATGAAAAAAGAAAACCATTATATAATAATTGGTAATTACTCAGAATTCACCAACAAATAGTGTCCTCATATTTAAATCTATGTGGCCAAAATTACGTTAAAACAAAAAAGAACATTACCTTACATTACTCATCATCCCCAACATTAAGACAAATGTGGGTTATAGTATATCAATTTAAGCCTACTGCATATACTGTATTTAATACATTTATGAATTCAATCAAAAGCATTATGTACAAGATAGATCTTTATTCAGATAAGGGACTGTAAAGGTGGTAGTTAAATAATGCAGCTAGTATTCATTTGTAAACATGTTCATTATACATATAGATCATATAAACAAAAATAGGAATTGATATATTTAACACTTGACATACAGTTTTGATATCTTCCCTACTATATACATTCCCTATCTATACATAGATATATTCCCTACATCCTTCAGATTGTAAATTTGCTATTTTCAATCTTGAAAAGTGCTTTGGGAAAAGCACTATGCACACTAGATTTTAATCCTTGAACTTAACCCATGTACAGCGCTACAGGATTTGCTTGTGAGTTGCAAATAAACCATAATAATAATAATAATAATAATACATCAATTTACATCAAAATACATACCCTTCACTTCTAACACATTCCCTCCACACATATATATTTACCCTCCAACCTTATGGACACACCATCTCTACCTATATAAACATGCTACAAAGGGCATACCCACATATCACATTCATATATATATAACATCACACAAAATTACGCATATTTACACTTTTGTCACATTAAATATTTATGCTTAATATGGAACTGCATCAAAGATACTAGAGAAAACCATTAAACAAAACCACGTTAAGACTATCACTGATATTTATGCTCTTCCCTCACTCGCAATTTACAGATCATACAATATTCTGAAGGGGGGAGTAAGACTGGACATGCACATAAAGCTGTTGATGATCTCTGCATTTTCGGCACATGCTTTAAGGGAAAAGAGATGTCAAAAATAAAATCAATGTAGCGTACAACAGTACTGTCATGACTCCCATGGCCTCATGGACTTCTGGAGCTACCACCTAACCCAAGGGCTATAAGAGCTTTTAAAAGGACTATGTCACTTTAAAAGGACTATGTCACTCCGCATTCACTCTAATATGGAGATCAGATTGCTAAAAGTATTGTGGAAGTCAAAGTCGACTCTCAAAAGTGAATAAAAAACCGAAGCTGCTCCAACCACCTTAGTCAACTATCCTCCAACTCAATAAAGGTATCGCTATACAAAGGGGAATCAGCTAGGGAGCAGATATACTAAACTGCATTAACCAGCCCACATTACTTTACCCTGAGTTTCCCCAATATCAAAGAGCAAGTACCCTGACAACCTAAAACTTGACTGATCCATTAGACAATCATAAATAGGAAACTCACCAAGTATACTCAATTTTGATTGGCTATCAACCAATCAGAATAGGGGTGGTAACCTTATTTAAATGGTTAATATTAAACAATTTATTAGAATATAAATTCCTTCACAATGATTGACAGAAATGTTACCACCTAGTGCAGCCAATCAGAAGCCTTGTGTTTGCTCAGTTGTGACTTACACTGGATGACCCTATTGAGCAATGCACGCCAGGCACATCTGTTAGCCACTGCCCCTCTGAACTGATTCAAGCTTATGTTCATTGTTTCAATGACCGCATATATCCATCTCTGTCTCTGTTGTCCTTCTTCATGTGCCTTCAATTTTACCCAGCATCAGAGTCTTCTCTAGGAAATCCTGTCTTCTAATGGTATGGCCAAAATATTTTAGCTTTAGCCTCATGATCAGACCTTCCAATGAATAGGTTATTGATATGTGTGTGTGTGTGTATATGGGTATACTGTATATACTGTATGTGTGCGCGTTTGCGGAGGTGGAGGCTCAACGTCGGCTGTGTTAACACACACATACACACACACAACTTTTTAACAGAATAAACTCAACCGCCCAGCCAACAAAAACCCAACAACGTCCCCGCAAATGCGGATCCTCGCAAAGCGAGGGTCCGCATTTGCGGTGGTGGGAGCATCCCAACATCGGCTGTGTTAACACACACATACACACACAACTTCATAACAAAAAAAAACTTAAAGTCGCCTCACACCCGCTTACACCCAGACACACAGACGCAAGAATTAACAAAAAAACAGTAAAAAAGGCCCCTCACACGCTCTTAACACACATACGCACGACTTAGAAACAAATACACTGCGTCGTACACGTAAAAGCTAACCGCGTCTATCGCAAACAAATACGGCAACATCGCAACAAAATACTGCCGCATCGGAGATAAAAACGGCCGCGAAAGACCCATTCCAACCGCCGCGCATCAAAACATCACAAACACAAGAAATAAACACAACAAACACATAAAAAGCTTACTTACAGCACGGGGGGGCATCCGGCACCTCCAAAACTTCATTTACACCTCCATTTAAGTCCAAAACAAAGAGTTTAAACGGCCGAAAATCGGCTATATCGGCTAATCGAGAGAAAAAATGGCCGCCGAACAAAACGAAAACGAGGCTCCAGACGTAACTACACTACACTTACTCGCAATAATGAAACACATACTATGCGGAACGGATCACACTTATATTAAACACCATTTTAACCACTACTACGCACAAAATGGCGGATGGAACGCAAATTGTAAGCTGGAACGCAAATAGCGCATGCGTATTGCGTTCTAACGGTCTAACTTTCCAGAATGTTCTACAAGTTTATAAATACTGCCTATTTCACAGAGAAAAATACATTTCTACTCAGGTGATGAACAGAGTGACTTCAGACATAACTGCTGCTTTTACTTGAGAAGAGAATTCTTTCCTAATTTACTACTTTACATTGTGCAAATTACAACTGAGAGGTAAGCTATAATATATTACATTTTATTATCAAGACAGGACATCAAAAAAAAAAAAAAAAAAAAGAAAAAGAGGTTTATGTATACTGACATGTGACACGCACATATATGCGTATAATGTATATTGACATGTGACACGCACATATATGTGTATAATGTATAGTGACATGTGACACGCACATATTATGTGTATTGCCCCTGCAACAAAATTATCTTAAATAAACTAATTAAACAACTACATTTAAATTACATTAGAAAAAAATAAGTTGGGAGTATTAAAATATGAGTCATGTATACTGATATGTGACACGCACATATATGTGTATCATCTATAGTCACATGTCACACACACATTTATGTATGTTGGCCAAAAATAAAAATAAGGTTAATTTAAAAATTCAAATATGATTCATGTATAGTGATATGTCACACGCACACAAAAAAATTACTTTCAACTATGGAAATGTGCTTCATGTATGTGACATATGTGTGTAGCCCCCACCGCAAAATAATGTTAATTGAAAATAATGTGCTTCATGTATGTGACATATGTGTGTAGCCCCCACCGCAAAATAATGTTAATTGAAAATAATTACAGAAGTATATTTAAATGACATTCATTTACTGCAATTCAATAGATCACCTAAAGCTTAATCTTTCCACTTTTTTTAATATTCAAACAGACTCTGCATCAACAGCGTCACTCAACAATTTGCATCGTGCATTGTGAAGCACAATCCCTTTTAAAGAACACCAACAAAGAAGAAGAGGTAAGATACAACAAGACATTATATGCTGAAAAGGCCATGCTTTGCTAAATAAAATAAAAAAAATATATAATTCACTATTTCACTTTATTTTTCAAACAGACACTACAAGAAGAGCGGCGGATTAAGATTGGCAGGAGGGGACCCTCTGTCATTCGACACTTCAATCAAGGTAAAGTATTAAGTATAAAAAAGAACCGAACCATGAGCCTCATTCAATTGCGAGTTGGCCAATTGAATAGGGCTCTATATAAGCACATAACAGATTTTTTAGACAGACATTTTTAGTTACTGAACTTCTATCCAATATCAAGGTCTTCACTAACTAAAAACTTCTGTCAAAAAATATGTTATGTGCTTATATAGAGCCCTATTCAATTGGTCAAAACGCAATTGATTCAGGACCTAAATATGTTTAATGGCCAAAGGCCGCATTCAAATGTGATTTGCCCATTTCAATAGGGCTCTATATAAGCACAGAGCATATTTTTTTACAGAACTTTTTAGTTAGTGAAGACCTTGCTTTTGGATACAAGTTCACTAACTAAAAACTTCTGTAAAAAAAGATGCTCTGTGCTCATATTGAGCCCAATTCCATTGCCAAAAACGAAATTCAATGAGGCCCTCACAATATAACAAATCCAGCAACCAAAGGCCCTCATTCAATTGATATTTTGGACAATTCAATAGGGCTCGAAATAAGCACATTTAGAACCCTATTGAATTGGCCAAACTGCAATTGAATGAGGGCCAAAGTATGCAACATATGGTACACACAAACTGGTACACACAAAACAGGATTGTAACAAACACATAGCAAACTAAATTCATATTCTTTTTGTTTAACAACCTATAACCATTAGAAAAAACACTACATAAGTATAACAAAAGTGGTGCCCATCAAACAGGATTGTACGAAAAGTCACACAAACACATAGCAAACTACATTTATATTCTTATTTAATGTTTTACAACATATAAGCATAAAAAAAAAACATAAATAAGCATACCAACAGTGGTGCGCACCAAACAGGATTGTATGAAAACTCACACAAACACAGAGCAAACTACATTTACATTCTTATTTTATGTTTAACAACCTATAAGCATTACAAAACAACATTAATAAGCATACCAACAGCGCTGCGCACCAAACAGGATTGTACTAAAACTCACACAAACACATAGCAAACTACATTTAAATTCTTATTTAATGTTTAACAACCTATAAGCCTTACAAAGAAGCCTAAATAAGCATACCAACAGTCGTGCGCATCAAAAAGGATTGTATGAAAAGTCACACAAACACATAGCAAACTACATTTAGATTCTTTATTTAATGTTTAACAACCTATAAGCATTACAAAACAACATTAATAAGCATACCAACAGTGGTGCGCACCAAACAGGCTTGTATGAAAACTCACACAAACACATAGCAAACTACATTTACATTCTTATTTTAGGTTTAACAATCTATAAGCATTACAAAACAACATTAATAAGCATACCAACAGTGGTGCGCACCAAAGAGGATTGTATGAAAAGTCACACAAACACATAGCAAACTACATTTATATTCTTATTTAATGTTTAACAACCTATAAGCCTTAGAAAGAAGCCTAAATAAGCATACCAACAGTGGTGCGCACCAAACAGGATTGTACGAAAACTCACACAAACACATACCAAACTACATTTATATTCTTATTTAATGTTTAACAATCTATAAGCTTTAGAAAAAAGCCTAAATAAGCATACCAAAAGTGGTGGGCACCAAACAGGATTGTAGAAAACCACAGAAATAATGTGATTTTTTAGTGAATACAAATACATTCAAATAAAATAACATTTTCATTTTTATTTTATAACAGATACTGCGTCAAGAACATCGGACCAGGAGTTTCAACTGAGGACCAGACCAGTGGACGAGGACTTTCAACAGAGGACCAGACCAGTGGACGAGGACTTTCAACAGAGGACCAGACCATTGGACGAGGACTTTCAACAGAGGACTACACCATCGGACGACGACTTTCAACAGAGGACCAGACGATTGGACGAGGACTTTCAACACAGGACCAGACCATCAGACGAAGGCTTTCAACACAGGACCAACAAAGATTCTGCTTGAAATCAAACTTCAACCAAGGTACAGTATAACAAGTAAAAAAAGAGAAAAATTAATTAATATTCTTCTTTAATGTTTAACCACCTATAAGCCTTAGAAAAAAGCCTAAAGAAGCATACCAAAATTGCGGCGCACCAAAAAGGATTGTAGAAAAACACAGAAATAAGGGCATTTTTTCATTAATACAAAGACATTCAAATAACATAACATTTTCATTTTTATTTTATAACAGATACTGCGTCAAGAACATCGGACCAGGAGTTTCAACTGAGGACCAGACCAGCGGACGAGGACTTTCAACAGAGGACTACACCATCGGACGAGGACTTTCAACTAAGGACCAGACCATCGGACGAAGGCTTTCAACCCAGGACCAACAAAGAATTTTGCTTGAAATCAAACTTCAACCAAGGTACAGTATAAAAAGTAAAAAAAGAGAAAAAAAAAATAAAGATCTTAGCTTTGCATCGATGTCAACAGAAAATAAAATTTAAAATAAACCACCGGTAACTATAACTGTTGAGAAAATATAACTAACACATTTTTCATCTATCTCTTATTTGTCTTTTAGGGCCAATAATCTTTAACAGTAAATACAAACTTCAATGTAAACTTAAAAAAAAAATTGGCATAGTCCAAAAAAGTCTAAAAACACAGAATCTATACAATTTGTCATTGGAACATTCCAGTCCTAAACCCTAATTTAATTGCCATTTGACAAATTGAATAGTGCTGTAAATAAGGACATAACATCTTTTTGAAAATACCTTTTTAGTTACTGAAACACTTGCTTTTGGATACATGTTTAATAAATAAAAACTTCTTTAAATAATTATCTGATGCCCTTATTTAGACTTTTATTCAATTGACCGCATTGAAATTGATTAAGTATAAAATGTTAACACACTATTGATAACAAATTGTCATGAAAAACAACTTAACATCTCAAAATAAACTAATGGTACATTATTTTATTTTTACAGATTAACATGGCTGATAACGAGAGTAATCAAGAAAAGAAAAGACGCCAAGCTAGAGAACGACGACAGAGAGCAGACAGCCAGCAGACACCGGAGAAGAAGGAAATTCGACGAGAAAAAGAACGCAAAAGAATTGCAAGCAAAAGACTGTCATTTGCAGAAATTAAAGATATGTCAAAAAAAGCAACAAAGAAAATAAAGCATTTACAACCTGTTGCTCAAACATCAGATGACATTTTACCAGAAAAAATACAAGAGATACCAAAAAAAGCAACAAAGAAAACAAAGCATTTAGAACCGTTTCATGAAACATTACATTACATTTTACCTCAAACAATACAACATATACCAAGAAAAGCAACGAAAAAAACAAAGCATTTAGAACCTGTTGTTGAAACATTATATGACATTTCACCTGATGAATATGAAAGTCAAAATCCTATATGCTTTGCAAATTGTCCTCTACTCAAGTCTTTAGCAGTAGAGGTTCATAGTTGTGGGGACATGACTACTCAATGTCAGTTTTGTGAGGCTTATTATTTTAAACAAGAGAGACCCAGAGATGGCCAATTTATTAGTTGCTGTCAAAAAGGTAAGTTCAAACTTCCAGAAAGGAAACAATTTCCTCTCTATTTACAAAACATTATGACTGAACCTACTTTTCCAAACTACAAAAATTTTAAAACAAACATCAGATCCTACAATAGTGCCATATCCTTTGCATCCATGGGGGCAACATTAGCTGCTAATGTACCAGGACATGGTGGTCCTTACTGTTTTAAAGTCCAAGGACAAATTTATCATCGGACTTCACATTTATATCCAGAGGAAGGAGAGCAAAGAAAATTCGCTCAACTATATGTCCTAGATACAATGGAAGCTGTTGACCAACGTATGCAGATGGAAGAAAATAAAAAATGCTTACCCAATGTTTTTATAGAGCTAAATAACATTATGGACAACAATCCCTACAGTAAAGCGTTCAAAAAATTGGCAGAAGTAGAAAATGAACAACTACTTCATGCACAAAGACATCAATTACCCATGCCAAAGGTTAATATGGTGCTTAAAAGAGACAGACATACTGATAAACGTCATTATAACTTGCCAACAACAAATGAGGTTGCAATGGTGTTTCAAAATGATGAAGGAGAACCACCATTTCAAAGAGACATTCGAATATATCCGAGAAATGAGGAGCAACCATTCATTAATATAAATATCTTAAGTCCAAATTTAGATCCAATGACATATCCCATCTTTTTCCCACATGGAGAAGCAGGTTGGCAACCAAAATTAACCCTTCCCAGTTACCCAAATGCTAAAGCCAGAATCCGAAATAATGTTTCTATGCTTGAATTTAAAGTTGCTCAAATTGCCATTAGAGATGGATTTAATCCGATTTTATGTGGTGGAAAACTAACACAACAATGGATTATTGATTCATATTTGCAAGTTGAGGCAAATAATTTAAACTTTATCAAATATCAACAAGATAAACTCTGTGTAGAACAATATTCTGGATTAATGGACTATGTTGCTGACGTGGCTACAAGCCGAGACATGACAGCTGGCAAAGCCATCATTTTACCATCTTCCTTTCAAGGATCTCCTCGGAATATGAGAGAAAGATACAATGATGCTATGGCTATTGTCACTAAATTTGGCAAACCCGATTTATTTGTGACATTTACATGTAATCCACAATGGACAGAAATTACACTAAATCTACTTCTTGGACAAACTGCTTCAGATCGACCAAATTTAGTAGCCAGAGTTTTTAAGATTAAATTAAATGAATTAATACGTGACTTCACTATAAATCAGTTATTTGGCAAATGTCTTGCTTATGTATATACCATTGAATTTCAAAAAAGAGGCCTTCCACATGCACATCTTCTCATAATACTTCAAGAGAAAGATAAATTAGATACTTCGGACAAAGTGGATGCAGTCATAGTTGCTGAACTACCAGATCCAGAACTATATGGTAGACTATATGAGATTGTTACTCATCGCATGATTCATGGACCCTGTGGTGACCTTAATCCACAATCACCTTGTATGGAAAATAATAAATGCTCCAAAGAATTTCCAAAAGATTATAGAGACAAAACCTATGCCAATTGTGATGGATATCCACTTTATAAAAGAAGATAAGGAGATAGTGCCATTATTCATGGGAAAAAAGTGGACAATAGATATGTAGTACCCTACAATCCACATTTACTCATGAAGTACAACGCCCACATCAACGTAGAAGCCTGCACTTCCATCAAATCCATTAAATATGTCTACAAATATATTTACAAAGGTTACGATGCAGCTACTGTAGTCGTCAAAAGTGCTGACAACCCTGAAAGTAGTGAGTTAGTACATGATGAACTTGCATCTCATGTAGATGCTCGCTATGTCAGTGCGCCAGAAGCTATGTGGCGGCTTTTAAAATTTGAAATGC
>CM050170.1:85202046-85609671 GCA_027410445.1 Discoglossus pictus
CGGTGGTTTTATCCAGTATCTCAGCTCTTAAGGTGGCAGGGGCATTAATGACTATCTTTACAAGGACAGGGTTTCCTCAGGAAATTTTGTCTGAACGAGGGCCCCAATTTATGGCCAAAGTGACCGAACAGTTATGGTCCATGTGTGGCATAAGACACATTACAGCTTCCCCCTACCATCCCCAAACCAATGGTCTCTGTGAGCGCTTCAATGAGACACTCAAACACATGATCCGTACTTTTACTGATCAGGAGCCAGACTGGGAAAGATTGTTGCCTTGTCTGCTCTTTGCCTGCCGAGAGGTACCTCAGGAATCTACAGGGTATTCCCCTTTTGAACTTCTATATGGTAGGCCTGTAAGAGGACCCTTGAGCGTGATCAGGGAGACATGGGAAGGGGAGTATAGTCACCACCCTGTACCAGTGGCTGCCTATGTATTAGCTTTCAGGGAAAATATAGCTAGGTTGGCTGGAATTGTGAGGAGCAAAATGCGTAAAGCGCAAGAGAGAGCTAGGAGATATTACAAGGCAGGAACCAGTGACAGGGAACTGGAGGTGGGGATGGAGGTGTCCATGGTGGAACCTCAGCCCCAGGATAAGTTACAGTATTTGTGGAAGGGACCATATACAATTAGCAAAAAACTGGGCGACAAGTCATATGTGGTTATGGTAGATCCACAGAGAGTGGTTACCAGGGTGGCCCACATTAATCACTTAAAAGCATATGTAAAGCTAGCATCTTATATGTTAGCCATTTGCAGGGCCACAGAGGATGACCCAGAGGAAGGGCAGAAACCAGAGATGTTGCAAAAGGCAGAGCAGAAAACGCTAGAAGAAGGCCTTCACCAGACCAAAAACCTAAGTACAGAGCAGTAGGATCAGCTTTTATGCCAACTAACACCCTTCAAACCCTTATTTACTACTGACCCTAGGTGTACCCTCCTAGCAGCTCATGTAGTGGTGACAGGGGAATGTGCCCCATTAAAACAACAACCATACCAAGTCCCTGAAGCTGTTAGGGCAAGCATACAAGCAGAATTACGCAAGATGTTACAATTAGGGGTTATTGAAGAATCCAGTAGTTCATGGGCATCTCCTGTCGTATTAGTACCCAAAAAAGACGGAACAACTCGCTTCTGCATGGATTATCGTAGGCTGAATGACAAAACAAAAACGGATGCCTACCCTGTTCCACGCATGGACGAGTTGTTGGACCGGTTGGGTACTGCCAAGTATTTAACTACGCTGGATCTCTCCAAGGGATATTGGCAGATCCCTTTGGAAGAGTCAGCTAGGGAGAAGTCCGCATTTGTCACCCCCTTTGGACTATACCAATTTAAGGTAATGCCTTTTGGGATGAAAAATGCCCCTACTACCTTCCAGCGACTGGTAGACAAATTGTTACATGGGCACCAGGAGTATGCTCAGGCTTACTTGGACGATATAGCCATCTTTAGTCAGACCTAGGAGGAGCATATAGAACATATTGCTAGAATTATGCAGGCCATTAAGCAAGCCAAGTTGACCATAAGACCAGATAAGTGCCAGTGGGCAAAGGCAGAGGTGCAGTACTTGGGTCACTGGGTAGGTAGTGGGAAATTAAGGCCAGATCCAGGCAAAGTAGAGGGTATTGCAGCTTGGCCTATCCCTAAGACAAAAAAGCAGGTACTAGCTTTCTTGGGCATCACTGGGTATTACCGTAAGTTCATTCCTGATTTCAGCACTACAACCAAGCCACTGACCGATTTCACCAAAAGAAATTGCCCAGGGAAGTGACATGGACTCCAGCTTGTCAAACTGCATTCCAGAACCTCAAGGAAGCTCTGACTTGTTCCCCAGTATTGGCTGCCCCGGACTATAACCGACCCTTTGTGGTCCAGACAGATGCCTCCATGTATGGCATAGGGGCTGTGCTAAGCCAGGCAGATTAACAAGGAGTGGAGCATCCTGTTGTGTATTTGAGCAGGAAATTGTTGCAGCGTGAAACGGCCTATGCTACTGTGGAGAAGGAATGTTTGGCCGTAGTTTGGTCTTTGCGCAAACTTCAACATGATTTATATGGACGACCATTCACGTTGACCACCGACCATAACCCCTTGTGCTGGCTGTCTAAGGTAGCCGGAGAAAATGGACGTTTGCTAAGATGGAGCCTGGCACTACAGACATTCAATTTCCAAATACAGCACCGTAGGGGTAAACTCCATCAAAATGCAGATGGATTATCACGCCAACTGGAGCTATGAGTATCAGCGTAGCTGAGAAAATCATGGACCCTTGATGTTCTCAGGCTACACTTGGGGGGGGCAGTTGTCATAACTCAAGTTGGCCACTAGTTGTGCCTACCAGGAGGGACTGTTATATACCAATAGCCGCCATCTTGGGGCTGGTATATCATCCACAGTTGGTGCCATATGGAGATTAAGAGTTCTGGGTTTAGGAGACCCACTGTATATTGTGTTATGGGTTATAATATGTTAGTATTATATTGTATATTGTATTATGGAGTGATAGCTATGTTTTAATTAGTCAACCCTCCCCCATTGTATAAACTCTCAGTCAGGAGTTGGCCATATGGTCCTTAGTGTAAACAAAGGAGATAGCAGAACAAAGAGATTTGCCAGACTGCCAGGCACCGTAGGACAATGGTATAGTACAGGGTCTTCCAGCCTCAATACTAGGGCCATAGGCCAGGGCAGAGATGTTACTCTCTCCACCGCCAGAGATAGAATGAGCTTGTAGCCACACCTAGTAGGCGGCCCCTGGGGAGGGGACTGATGGTTCCCAAGGATTAACCCTGTCACATGGGACAGAGGGAATTAGCTGTTTCTAAGGGCTACTCCATTGGTCTAGAGGGGGATGAGGGTTTGACTAAAGGTAGCCACTCCCTATAATGTGTTGTGCAAGGTTTTAAATAAGCTGACCCAATTCAATAAAGTGTTCATAATTTTTATCAAGACGTGGCGTGTAGATGTATTATTTACCCGGGGACATATGCTTGCAGTAAGATTCGTCAGACTTACTGTCAATTTTGCTCAGTCTAACCCAAGGGCTGGGACATGATGTTCCTGTAATCAAAGCTGAAGGTCCAGAGTCACTCAAATACGGTCAACAGACCCAGCCAGGGAGTGGGTCGTGACAGTATAGCTCACAGCTTCATTGAAGTACACAATATCTCTTCTTTGGTCTTTCAGTCGTGTCTGCCTCTCTGGACTGCAGCACATGCAGCAGAGGCCTCTGCCACTGCTTTCCTACAAGGTTTGCATGCTGATGATACTGGAGTGGCTTGTCAGTTCCTTCTCCAGTGATTTGGAATGTGTCCGTCCACTCTGCTTTCACCCTCCCACCCACAATGGCCCTTCATGGTATAGCTCACAAGCTTCATTGAAGTACACAATATCTTTGTTTGGTCTTTCAGTCGTGTCTGCCTCTCTGGACTGCAGCACATGCAGCTAGGCCTCTGCATCTGCTTTCTACATGGTTGCATGCTGGTGAGACTGGAGTGGCTTGTCAGTTCCTTCTCCAGTGATTTGGATTGTGTCCGTTCCAATCTGCTTTCACACCTCCCACCCACAATGGCCCTTAATGGTATAGCTCACAGCTTCATTGAAAGTACACAATATCTCTTCTTTGGTCTTTCAGTCGTGTCTGCCTCTCTGGACTGGCAGCACCTGCAGCTAGGCCTCTGCCTCTGTTTTCCTACAAGGTTTGCATGCTGGTGATACTGGAGTGGCTTGTCAGTTCCTTCTCCAGTGATTTCGGATTTGTCCGTCCACTGTGCTTTCACCCTCCTACCCACAATAACCCTAAATGGTATAGCTCACAGCTTCATTGAAGTACACTATATCTCTTTGTTTGGTCTTTCAGTCGTGTCTGCCTCTCTGGACTGCAGCACATGCAGCTAGGCCTCTGCCACTGCTTTCCTACAAGGTTTGCATGCTGGTGATAATGGAGTGGCTTGTCAGTTCCTTCTCCAGTGATTTGGGATTTGTCCGTCACTCTGCTTTCACTCTCCCACCCACAATGGCCCTTAATAGTATAGCTCACAGCTTCTTTGAAGTACACAATATTTCTTGTTTGCTCTTTCAGTCGTGTCTGCCTCTCTGGACTGCAGCACATGCAGCTAGGCCTCTGCCACTGCTTTCCTACAAGGTTTGCATGCTGGTGATAATGGAGTGGCTTGTCAGTTCCTTCTCCAGTGATTTGGGATTTGTCTGTCGACTGTGCTTTCACCCTCCCACCCCAATGGCCTTTAATGGTATAGCTCACAGCTTCATTGAAGTACACAATATCTTTGTTTGGTCTTTCATTCGTGTCTGCCTCTCTGGACTGCAGCACATGCAGCTAGGCCTCTGCACTGCTTTCCTACAAAGTTTGCATGCTGGCGATACTGGAGTGGCTTGTCAGTTCCTTCTCCAGTGATTTGGAATGTGTCCCGTCACTCTGCTTTAAACCCTCCCACCCACAATGTCCCTTAATGGTATAGCTCAAAGCTTCATTAAAGTTCACAATATCTCTTGTTGGTCTTTCAGTCGTGTCTGCCTCTCTGGACTGCAGCACATGCAGCTAGGCCTCTGCCACTGCTTTCCTACAAAGGTTTGCATGCTGGTGATACTGGAGTGGCTTGTCAGTTCCTTCTCCAGTGATTTGGAATGTGTCCGTCCACTCTGCTTCACTCTCCCACCCCAATGGCCCTTAAAAGGGTATAGCTCACAGCTTCATTGAAGTACACAATACTCTTGTTTGGTCTTTCAGTCGTGTCTGCTTCTCTGGACTGTAGCACATGCAGCTAGGCCTCTTGCCACTGCTTTCTACATGGTTTGCATGCTGGTGATACTGGAGTGGCTTGTCAGTTCCTTCTCCATGTGTTTGGGATTTGTCTGTCCAGTCTGCTTTCACCTCTTCCCACCCACAATGGCCCTTAATGGTATAGCTCACAGCTTCATTGAAGTACACAATATCTTTCTTTTGGTCTTTCAGTCGTGTCTGCCTCCTGGACTGCAGCACATGCAGCTAGGCCTCTGCTACTGCTTTCTACAGGGTTTGCATGCTGGTGATACTGGAGTGGCTTGTCAGTTCCTTCTCCAGTGATTTGGGATTTGTCCGTCCACTCTGCTTTCACCCTCTCCACCCACAATGGCCCTTAAGTGTAAGTACTTTTGAAATATACAAGAAACGGGACAAAAAATAATCTACCTCTATCCAAACCACTACTCTGAAAAAACACTCTCTCCCACCTGCTCCTGGAACTGCGTGCTAATTCCAATGGCTCTCAAAACATAGGCAATGCATGGGTTTGTGTCAATCACATTTATAACCTCCTACTGTCAATTCAATTCTTTAGCTCGTACGTGATTGTCTGAGAGTCGTGTCTCACTAGTACATCCCTTGCGGCCTCAACCAATTACGTACGCACTTGGCTGCCTAACACGGCGAATATCGCAATAACCCGCCATAAGCCTCTCAGCCAATTACATGCACACTTGGCGGCCTGACACGGCGAATAGTACAATAACCAGCCATAAGCCTCTCAGCCAATTACATCCGCACTTAGCGGCCTGACACGGCCAAGTGCGCATGTAATTGGCTGAGAGGCTTCCTGACGTAAAATCATCAGCTGGAATGCCACGTAAAGATCCACAGGTGACCAATTCCAAAGCTGTAATTAACGTGCCTAATACCAGGTGTTGTAATCAACTAGCTATATAACCCCATCCCCAACAAGTCATCAGCACGTCTGAAACAGCATGGATGATCAACAAGCGAGAGGGATGCTGGACAGTCTGAAGTTGATGTATTATTGTGCGTACCATATGGCACATCGTGCAGATCCGGGAGCAAGGTGTGTGATTGAGGGGTTAATGGTGAGTGGCAGAGAGGAGTGTCTTAGAGTGAATGAGGATGTGAGTGGTGATGTGATCCACGCTGGGGCAGAACCAAGCCAGGCAAGGGAATTACCACAGGCCATGCCTAGTATCATGGGTGTGGATCAGGGAGGAGAGAGAGCTCCAGTAGCACAGGGACAGAGGGATATAGGGCCACCTGCAGACAGGGAGGCTGACAATGATGTCGGTGATCAGCTGTTGGGGGAAGAAGTACAGGACATGGTGGCTCAGGCAGACGGGGGGCAGCCTGTCCAGGGGCCTGTGAGGAGGCAAAGGGCAACCAATGTGTACAGGGAGAGACTCACATTAGAGGGGTTAACTGATGGGGAGGTGCATGGGTGTGTTCGGCTTACCCGTGCCATTCTTGTGGAGCTCTATGCGGTCCTGCGGGAGGACCTTGAGCCTTGCTTACAGGCCAATAGAGCCATCCCAGGAATGACACGGATGTTAGCTGCGATACACCTCTTTGCCTCTGGTAGCTTTCAGAACACCCTCCGCATAGCCGGAGGAATGTCTCAGCCAAGCCTCTCCAATTGTCTGAGTGCATTCCTCCATGCTATTGTTCGGAAAGCTACCAGATACATCAGTTAGCCTAACATTGTGGAAGAGATCTGAAGGTGAAGGTAGATTTCTACCAATTAGGAGGTGTCCCCAATGTGCTCGGTGCTATTGATTGTACCCATGTGGCACTGATACCTCCTAGAGAGCAAGAAGCGCTGTACAGAAATCGCAAGCATTATCGTTCAATCAATGTACAGGTTGTTTGCGATGCGAACATTCGCATACAAAGTGTGTACGCAGGCTTCCTGGGAAGTGCTCACATATACTGGCACATATGAGATATTTGATGCAGGCAGATTTCCATCTGGATGGCTACTGGGTACACATTAGTAATGGCAGTCAACCATATTTTACACATACAATAACACATACAGTACATTATATTTCCCTCTATTGCTCTGATGCTCACATGCGCATTATGGAGTAATACTACCGAAGGAGAACATAATAGCTCACTCCTGCCCATAACCCTGTGTTAGCTTGGCCAAATAGTATGCAGTTCACAACAACATATGACAAAAACCACAATTGATTTATCATTAGGTATATGTTCTGATGCATTACCTTCTATCATGTGACATGGACATCTGTAGCCTTCATAACGTGTTGTGTGTTATTGTAAGGGCTATGTAAGTGAGATGGATTCAGAATGCATCTGATAGAGGAGAATTAATAGTGTTTGGAAAACATTTTCTTCCATGAATATATCCTGGAATAAACATTAATTAGCTTACCTTAAAGTTATCAAAATCTCCTAGGTCTTTTGGCATTTGCGTTTGATCGTGTACGCCCCTCGGAAATACCACCTGAATTAGCACCACATTTACATTCACAATAATACACAATCGTGCGTTACCTCCGTGACTTCTGGCATGTGCTCGGTACAAGAACTGCAACAGTTACTTCCTGTGCACTCTACCAGAAGGGTCGCAATATGTACGCTGTTGTATTTCCTTTGTGTCCCCGCCTCATGTAAGCATCCTGTGGGTGCGACCATCTGGATTTGACATTTGCGCAAATCACATTGTAATTGAACTGAAGCTTCATATAGAATACATGTATTAATAAACTACTAATTATCCTCTATCAGATGCATCCATGCTCCCTTACATATATCTTTAACTGTGTATTAGCCACAGGGATGTGTTCATAGGTCATGATGACGATATTTGGGCATATGCTTTCTCAAACATCACAACATCCTATTCATATCAACATGTCACACTTTGTTTCCATCAGGTGATGCAGGATATGGGTGTTTACCGTGGTTGTTGACCCCTGTGAGCAATCCCCAGACCCGGGCAGAGGAGCGGTATAATGCTGCGCATAACACCTGCAGGGATGTAATTGAGCACACCTTTGGTGTACTAAAGATGCACTTCTGATGTTTATCTGGGGGTGCTCTACAATACAAGCCTGAGAAAGTTTGTCACATCATCCTTGCCTGCTGTTGTCTGCACAGTATAGCAGTACAGGCCAACTGTCTGGTGGACATGCGGCTCCGCTACATGGCGAAGAAGAGGCTTTACCCCCCCCTGTAGTGGATAATCTTCATGGGTCACAACATCGTACCCACCTCATTCGTGAGTACTTCACATGTAAGTATATACCCAATATAAATGGAATACAGTATAATGTATCTGGAATATGCCTAACTTCCAAATCCACCTTGATCCATGTCATACAGAATTCCAACCAGTCCACAGTAGAGGAGAGTTCCCTGATATGATGTATGTACACAGGAACAAGCCACATGATCAGTTACAGGTAAGTAAGCACACATTCCCATACACATCTTAAGTACTGACCATTCTAAACATCCATGGCATAGATAATTGGAGTGGATTATACATCCCATTAGGTCAATGTAGATATGCCCCACGTTTGTATAGGAATACCTCCAAACACTATGGACCAGTATTGTTCACATTGTATGATCCTGACAAACCACATGAAATGCGGATCAATATGTTGTAGATAAATACCATACACACATACTTTGGAGATCAAGAACATAACACAAAACAGAGTCTTCTGGCTATTTTCTTATGATTAGAGTTTATTCAGTAGGATCAAATATGGATCAGCAGCCAAACCCAACATGGTGGCTGCTGCTGCGGCTGGAGAACCTGACTACTACTGAAATATATCCTGACACAGCCTTTTAGACTTGTTTTCATGAGACAATGCAGAAATCCATAATTTCTCACCCTATAGCAACATGGCATAACCCATTAACAGGCAATAACATTTTATTAATAAGAGATATCCAATACGAATAGAACACACACTTCGTCTAATTTGTGACTGTAATCCTCACATCATATTAACCTTACAGAGCTGCTGCTGTGTGTCAACTCTTCTTTCAACAACCTAAACATGGAAAAACATGAACAGCAACAGAACTGCTACATCAATGTGAACTACATAGTGAGTATTTGCAGAATAATCTGGGCATGTATTCTGAAGGATATAAGAGACAAAAAATGGGTTATTCATATATATAATTTTATTTTAATGAAAACATCGAAGATTAAAACAAATAAAAAATTGGAAGGCTGACTCAGCCTTCCAGTAGCTTTTTTTAAAAACAAGGTCAATGATTCCTAAGATAATTGCTGCAAACCTTATAACCACTTCTTATTTTTCATTTATAGAGTGTGAGTTTGTCTCTTATATCCAATTTTGTAGTGTTAAGTACTAATGGGACTATTTCCTAAAGACTTTATCCTTATGTATTCTGAAGGACACAAATAACAGTCTATTACTCTATTAATGTAGACCTATCTCTCTCTTTCCAGAATACATCACATAGGTAAGCAGTGATAAATAATGACGATCCACAGCGCACGTGTCCTGGTGGAACAAATCACCTCGTGGATGAGCTTGGGACCTTGTCCATGGTAAAACACCACATTTGGCCCTCCAAAGATGCATTAATGTGCAATCTATGTGCTATTTCTAAATCATTAGTTATCAGATATATCCTTCCTCATCTGCCAGATGAGTAGCTCGTTTCATATGTATGTAAAGAACAGTGAAGACGTATGTATGAAATGACCAGCATATATATTGGTATATGATGAAGTAGGCGCTCATGGAGCATGTGGAATGTTAATATTGACATGTTCCATGTATGTTTGTTTCAGATCGCAAAGATGAGTCCCATTCCACAGTCAGAACAAGGAATGATGATGAGCAGTCCCACGTTCCAGGACCGTGCTATTGTCACATTGCATCATGTATGTTCATATGTCATTCGATCATGCGTTGCATATGGTGTGATATCACATCCTCTACATAGATTTATATGTACCTATTGCTATAGACATTATATTCTCTCCTCTACTTGTACTATTGTGAAGCCTGTATCATTCTTCCTTCCAGATCTCTTCCTCAGTGCTGATGTGATCCTCCCTGTACATATGGGGAAGAGTAACTCTAGCCTTGGAACATAACTGTTAATGAGGTTCCGTTTACCTTCAGTTATGCATATGCAACAGCAGAAAATAGAGATGCTCATTCACAGAACAGAATACACCTCAAACTGGCCAGTTTGTTATGAGTTCTGCTAACACATGAAATTAGTTTGAACACACTGATATGGTCCTGGTCAAGTCCCCATCTGAGTGTTCAAACTTAGGTATGGAGAGTCTGCTCTCATAGTGGATTAGCATTTACAGTGACCTGACCTAGGGGGGTTCTAACATTGACTGATTGAGCATTTCTATCTCTGCAGTTGCATAGGAGTGTCTGTTGCACACACACAAGACTACATATTACTTCTCCCCATGAGCATATCTCCTTATTCTGTATTGTTGGGTTTGAATATTGAATGTTGTTATCATGATATATTTAATAATGATATAACTGATATTGCCTCATGATGGATGATGCACTGTATATCCCCCCTCAACTGATCATCTATACCAATGTCATTCCCTCTGCCTGCATTCTGTCCCCATGTCCCTATTTCCTTGTGTTACTGGAACTCTGTATCCTAATCACCTCCACCATGATACTGAGCAGGCCTGTGGTCATTTGTCACTGTGGGACTTTGTGAACAATTAAACCAAATTTTTCAGTCAATGTTGTTTATATAATATTGGATATTTACCATGTAACAAGTACATCACCCTGAAAGTCAACAGTTGTGCTCATCACCATCAGTTAGGGGTGTAACTATTCTGTTCAATATGTTTTTACATTACTACATAATCATGAATGTAGATTCATACCATCATTCAAGTTGAGCCCTTCAAGTCCTCATATACAACCCTGCATGTCTATAGACATGATTTCTGAATTCATGCCCCTCTGGCTGACACCTACATCTATATTGGCAAGATACAGATTAATGTAGTATATGTATCTCTCTAAACAAACACACACATATATGTATCGAACCATGACACTTCATTCTATCTGTAGTCTGTCAATTAGAAAGCATGATATGGAACAAACATACAGAAACATTGATAACAGTGATAACAGTATAACATCATCATACTTTATTTCATACACAGAGCACAATCAGAAATGGACAAGACTATGCATTAATATCATGGGTGTGGTGTGAACGGATCCCAGTATGGCAAGGGGCTATAGCAAATCAGAGGACATCTTAAGGGTAAACAGACAACATCATGAGGGTAATGCATAGCCCCCACAGTAACCAACATATAACACACCATTTTCTTCAACATAACCATTAATGCGCATACAACAACCATATGGTTGCCAGAATAAACAGACACTAGAAAACATGGATCATGTAATACTAAGCGATTCCACACACAGTGTGTTCACATACATTACTGCTGATTGGTCAATAGATGATGTGAATCTGGAAAACAGAGAGGAGGTGTTAGAACAATCATGAGCTGTTATTATAGTACATTGTTTTTGCTCTGGAGACTACTATAAACCAACTAACATGAACGCCATCTACGAGCAGTAATAACCATATTGATTCTGTCCTGTTCAATCAGCCTTCCCAGAAAATGCAGAGGATGTGTAATATGACAAGGCATGCTTCACCGTGAACACAATCTTTTAGCAAAGAGTACTGTCACTATCTACATGGAATAGTTGTGCCATGCTGATATCACATCTCACTGGTATATGGGTGGTGCCAAGGCCAGACAAATTACAATGTTCACATTACCCCTAAACAGATGCATATTGATCATGATGTCAAACCAAGGAAATTATGGTTTGGATGACGTGAAATAAATGAATCCACTTTCATAATGTTAACGGATGGAATGCTACAAAAACTTATGTAGAACTGCTGGTTTGGATTAGCCGATCCTAATGAGACCGTGAAACTCTACAGCCAGGACACTGATCATTATAATGTAAACTCACACCAGTCATGTTCATTAGTGAAGAAATATGTAGTCATATATTGCATTTCCGAGCCATGTGCAGTGGTGAATGACAGTGATCGAATGCCTGTTGGAAACTGGGTTCAGTGTTTACTCACATGATGATATTGTACTGCTCGAAGATGAAGAAAATGTCTTCATAGTTGTGAGATTTGGCTATTAAAACCTACAGAGACAAGAACAAGAAATCAATTATAACAATATTCTGATTAACTACAGCATTTCATCTCAAGGAATCCACATTGAACATCAATTGTTGAAATGTTAAACATAACCAGACATGAACACATTCTGCAGCCAGCCAATAGTATGTCAACATCTATAACAATCAGTATTCTGTGAGGAGTGATCAGGAGGCCTTCCTCAATGGTCCTAAGATCTCCTAATCCTCGTTACTGGGCCCCCACCTTCCGTGCCCGCGTACCGTCTCCCTCTTCCACGTTGTTGTGGTGTGGCAGCGGGGGGTGCCACTACACTGGGTGGCTGGGGATTATTTGGAGCTGGTGTCTGAGACGAGGAGGCAGAAATCTCGGTTTGCGGTTGTGCAACCGAAGGCTGGAGAGGTATGGGCTGGCGGTGGAGTAGACGCATTAATATGCGTCTCTCACGACTGGCCCATTCCTCATATCTCTCCATCCTTCGGTTGAGCCTCCTCATCTCAGCATGGAGAGCTTGAGTGCTAGCCATGGAGAGTTCTATTGCTAGCCAGGATGGTGCTGCTAAGTCGGCACTGCCTTTCACTCAATTGTAGCATCCTTTCGGGCCTTAGTTGTTGTGCCTGGTCCTCTCTATTACACTGGGCCAATATCTCAGACAATTGAGTGTGTACTGGTGGCAGAGGGGCAGCAGGCGAGGCCTGAAAGGCTGGAGGCGTTGGCTGTCTGGCTGGTGGAGGAGATGGCAACACAGCGGGTGGTGCCACTGCTGAGGGTGGCGCTGCTGCTGAGGGTGGCGGCACCGCTGAGGGTGGCGCCGCTGAGGCAGGCACAGCGAAGTGTAGTACAGCAAAGGGGGGTTATACCATGACGGGTGGCCCGTTTGATTGTACGACGGGTAGCCATGACCAACATTATACGGCCTAGGATATGGGGCAGCATGGTAAGGGGCAGCATAGGATGATGGTATCCATGTGGTTTGCTGCCCCCATTGCTGTGATGATGCTGGTGGCAGCTGGGAGGTCTTGGACCAGGACATGGCCGGTTGATATTGCCGGTATGGCTGTGGCCGGCTGGATGTTGCAGTTGAGGGCCCAGTCATCACTTCTCACTCCTCATAAGCCAGTGATGTGGATGGTCCTGGGCCCTCTTGGATGTTCTGGCCCTCCTCTTCAGGCACTCCTTCCGCCTCCTCCTCCTCCGCTGCTAGACTTGTGGGTACTGCAATGGAATAAACATATATGTCAGTTGGTTGCCATACACAATTGACAGCTATGTGTTTCCATATCCTTGACTTCATGATCACCTGTGATTGACTGTGGTGCTGCATAATAAGCATTGTGGATCATGGCTCATATGAATGTGTACTGCATGTGCATCAGACATGTGCTCTGCTGGATCTGCTGTGCAGTGTATGAGACTGACCAATCTATGACATGTTCCCAGCAATGGTTGTTAATATGCAGCTGAGACATGGGCCAGGATAGGACAGTATATGACACACATGCAGTCCTACAGAGTGTCCACATATACCGCACAGCCAAGTTTTTACTCTCTATCGCAGTGGAGGCCAAAGTCAGGCCTGCATTTGTGGATAGCCATGCTGCACCCAGCTGAGAATATCATTCTCCAAGTCATTTAGTCTAATTGACTCATCTGTGCACATAAAGGAAATCCACATATCCAGGCCTGTGCACAGCCCAGCAGGTTTAACTTTGGATACCCCTGCTTTATTGCATGTCAAATCAATCTGGATATAATTAGAAATTGTATTTAGAATCAGTTTGCGGTGCAGCTATTGTCCATACATATCAGGGATACAAATTATGAACATGATAGCTTTGCTACCAGGACTGAAATGGTTATTGTCACCCCATATATCTTTAGTCAACCATAGGGCTTACCGTGCTATTGCATGTCAATTATCCCTGTGTGTGAGCAGGGGTGTAGGAGGCCATATAATTCTTGAGCAAGGGTGGGCAGGTTCAGGCCTGGAGGGCCACATACGTGCCTGGATTTGATGATATCCCTGCTGTGCACAGGTAAGTCAATCACCACTTCAGTCATCCTGATTGACTCACCTGTGCAAAGAAAGGATATCTTGAAAGGCCGGCATGTATGTGACCCTCCCTTACCCACCCCTGTTCTAGAGGGATACAGCTCATTATATAAAGCAGACAGCCAGAAATACAAGCCTATTTTATACATACATACAGCATGTTATCTGCAGGCTTTTGGACAGCCCATCCCCCCACCCCCACAATCTCATACAACCATTGTGTGTGAATATGATATGATTGCTCACGTTGCGGTGTGCTAGGGGGGGGGGTGATCTGTGTCCCACCTGGCCTGGGTAATGCCCACCACTGCTTCTGGAGGAAATAAAGTCATCACAGTCGGTCTCCCATTCCTTATGTGTAAGGTTGGCTGCAGGACCACCGCCTGTACCACGTGCTTCTGCTGCCTCCTTGGCCATCTTCTTTTTCACCAGCAATTTTTTAGTCATCAAACTTATGTCTCACTGACCTCCAGTGCCTATTGTGACCCACTGCTGACACAGCTGTGCCAACTTTAGACACAGCCTGCTCCCTCTGGCCAGCATTTACATCTCTCCCACCACATATGATCCCCTGGCGGGGCACAGATTTTCCCTGAGGAGAACCCGTATCTCCTCTGGGCTATAATTGGAGGACCTGGCCCTTGCCACAACGAGTTGCCCTTACTGGACTGTGCATGGGACACTTGCTCTTCCTCTTCTCTCCCTGGGGCCGCTCCCTTATCCCCACCACCTCCCACCCAGGGGCCAGGCCCCTGACCCTCTGCCCCTTCTCCTTGTATTCCTACATTCTGGGGGTACCTCCCTCCCCCTGCTCTCCTCCTTGCTCTCCTCCTCCTCATCCCTATTGATTCTTATTCTTCTTCTCCTCCTCTCCTCACTCTACCCCTCCAATGTTCCCCTCACTATCATCCTCGCCTCTCTTGCCTTACTCTCCTCATCCTCTCCTATGAAAATAAAATAATGATAAATAAATATAATATATATGTGTATGTTTATGGGGTAAAAAAAGACAGTTGTGAGTATTTTGTGTAGTTCAGTAATTGTAACGGGGGGGGGGGGGGGGTCCGGTTGCGCTGTGGCCTACCACTAGGTGTAGCTATGTGTACGTATTAATCTATGTGTGTGAATTAGGGGATATCAGTAATTATATGTGTTGTGAATTACGGGTTAAATGCTATGATATTTCAAAAGATACAAACTCACGATACTCCTTCTCACTCGCCCACTCTGCTTTCTCACAAATACCCACCAACGCCTAGACCTGTGTGTCTACTTGCAAAAGCTCCAGCACAGTCAATGATTTTCTGTTTTGGCTCCCTTTTAAAGGCATACTGCCGTCTAGTTAAGTGTTACGTATTACGTATTTTGCTCTATTTACACACACAAACCTTAATTGATTTATTGATACGCACGGCCACGGAAATCACAAGTTATCCGAGATAGCGTCCCTCGTTCGCAAATCCTAAGGTGTACGAGATTGCGTCCCTAGCTCGTACCTCGCAGCACTTCGAATTTAATAGCGTTGTAAACTGTCTCATTTTTCAAGTACGTAGGCCTTGCATTTTCACCTCGTATTTACGAGGCTACAATTTAATAAGGCTACATGTAATTTAGTAATTATTAATCTATATATATATATTATATATATATATATATATGTATTGTGGTAGTTTGACCTGCTACCCTCTAGATTAACAGCAAGAAGTGAATGTATCCTTTTAATCTTTTTATTAAAAGTCCAAAAAGTACACCACATTATGGCATCAAAGGTATGACAAAACACATATTTCTCTTGTATATATCTTTCTCAGTAAAAAAGGGGAGCATTCGGCCCGCCCAACTCTCCGAAATGCTCCAACCGCCAGGGACCCTTAAGCAGTCTTTTGAGGGACTCTGTCCAGTTTGAAGTTAGACTACTGCCTTTTCCCTGGGGTTACTTTACACAGATTCTTGTAAGGAAAAATCTAATCCTTGACTCACAGGCTCTGGGACACAGCTCCTCTCTGGGACACAGCTCCTCTCTGGGACACAGGACACAGCTTTTCCTCTGGGACACAAAAGACTGCTGTGTCCCAGAGGAAAAGCTGACTGCAATCAGGAACAGACAGCAAGCCTCTTCTGTATCTTGCTCTTTTGCTGCTAACAGCAGCTCACCAACAGGAGCAGATTCCACACACTGCTCACACTGCTTAGGCCCAAGCATAAGTGAGAGAGACTCCACCCATCTCTCTACTGTGGTCTTAAAGGCAATCCACAGCTGGGCATCAATTAGCCTCTGATCACTGCCCGGAGATTAACTCTTTCCTTCTGCAGATAAATCTTCAAGCCTCTTTAATTAAACCCATCTCTAGGGGCACTCTTTGCTTCACTCCGTTACATATCTCCCCCCTTAGTTCAACACCATATGGTTGAGCTACATGAGCCGAGAGGCCGTAAACGCTCACTTGTAGCTTTATCTTCTCCTTGTCCTCTTGTTTTAGGGGTCCTCTTCATAGTGCATTACAGTATTTGGAGCAACTATACAGTATGGGCTTGGGTCTCTCTCTACCCTCTTGAGCTCAACAGCATGCCTACTTCCATGAACCAGGAGAACTTCCCCTTTTTCGATTGATCCATCAGTTTTGATGAAGTAAGGCTTAAGATACCCCTCAAATCGACTGTCAGGGGTTTCATCCACAGCATCATCTATGGGGAACACACAGTTTTGTTTGCCATATGTCACCCCTGGACCTGGTTGGATTCCGATAGCATCTCCAAACCACACCTTAGGTTGTTACACACAACTCTGTTCCTCTTGATCTTCTCCATCTTCTGAGTGGTGACTTCTGTCTCTCTCCAAGCTCTTTCACCTCACTCAGTAACTCCCTTGAGACATCACAACGGGGGTTAGTGGCGGACTCGATAGCAGCTGACATGCTGCTATTGCTCGGGGTAACTCTCGGAAAAGCACTGTGACACCTTGAGCTTGTTGGGCCCCCTTTCGCAACACTTTCTGTAGGGTCTCCGATTCTCCCTCTTTCGATGCTTCAACCTCACTGCCATCACCTGGGTCATCCTGACCTTCACTACGGAACTGCAACTTGGGTTGCCTCTCTTCCCACTCCCATTCACAGCCTACTATCACTCTGCAATTGGTCCTGGGTCAGTGGTTCACAAGAAATAGATAACCCGTCTCTCTCTCTTCCAGTGCTCCAATTGTCTGGCTGATTTTTTCTCACCAAGAGGTGTTCGATTCATATGGCCATCTTGCTTCTGTTCTGGTACATAGTCCCTTTGTGAACTCCAGAAGCATGTCTTCTCTCAGGGTAGCTCTAGCCCTTTGACTTGCAACTCATTTTTTTCACTGTTCACAGCAGGTAATCCCTCTGCTCCAACTGTGCTTTTTAATCCTGCAAATTGTCTGCGACTCTCTATCTCTGTCAGGACGAAACTCTCAAACTTTTGATCTTGCTGGAACGTCTCCTCGCGGTACAGCAACTTCAGGCTTAGGCTCAACCCATGTGCTTGTACACATCTAGAAGCCTTTATAATTTTCTGTTTCTTAGAAAGCTTGTTGTTTCTCGGCATCCTCAGCTTTTCACCCATAATTCATCTTCCTTTTACCTGCTTCTCTTCATCTTTGCTCTGTTTTTCCTGCTTGCTTTTGCCTCCGAGGCTTCCAGCATTTCATCTTTCTTTACTCCCTTCAGCTGTATTTTTTTCTCCTTTAACTGGTAAATCCAGTTCTCTTCTGCGACACTGAAATTCTGGCTATTCTCAATATTTTTCTTCAGGTCCTCCCTGGATCTCTCTGGCAGCTCCACCACCCTTTCTTCATCTTTCTCATGTACAGGCTCCCTTCACTATTGCCATGCATATGAACTTTCTTTGGACATAGCTCTGTGTTCAACACAGCATCTGGTGTATATTGGTCCTGAAGATCATGGTTGGTCTCTTCTGGACACGCATCACCCTGTTCCAACCGGATCTCCATATCAGACAGATCGTTCATCCTCTGCTCTTGTGGACTATGCATCAGCATATTCTTTGCTATGAGAGCGGTTTTACGCTCTGCCTCTTGTAGCTGAAAGTGTATATCTTTTACTTGGCTTGTGCCAAGTTTGTTTATTCGGCTCCCAATTGAGAAGCTCCCTCTGCCTTCTCTTGTGCCTCCCTATTAGAGCGGTTCAATCATATTCTGAGCTGCACGATAGGGAGGAGATCTTTGCTTCTCCTGTATGGTCCTTTTGCGGGCAGCTTCTGCATATATTCCTCTTTCAGTTTATGCATGGTAGTGACTCTTCCACTGCTCCCAACTAGACATCTGTGTCTTCTTTCCTAGAGGGACTTCTCTGTTTGTCCTCACGCGCAGTCTTCCTTCTCCATTCAGGAATATAATTCAGTATCATCCTGATACCCCTCATTTTCATAGCAACTTGCCTTCCTTCCCTTGTAGGCTTTTCCAGTCCTCCCTGGGGATAGGGTTCATCTGTACGTATTGCTTTATAGGTTTCTTGTCTTGGCTGTCCCTTGTCCATAGCACTTTGTTTTACTGCAACCTGAGACAAACTGCTCCTGGGATACTTTACATTTCCTTTAGGATCTATCTCCATATACTGCTTCTCAGGTCCTCTCAGGGATGAGAGTTTGTCTTTTCATCCTCTGAATCTTCAGACTCTTTTTGTCCTTATATTTCCCTTTGATAAGGTTTCCAGGTTTCTTCATCATTGTCAGGACACTCTTCCTTAGTAAGAACACTGGCTACATTTATCCATTTGATCAGATACTGCTGGCAGTATCTGCGGCCGCACTCTGCCATTTTCTGCTGCAGTATCTGTGCCGCACTCTGCCATCTTCAGCTGCGGTATCTGCGCCCGCACTCTGCCGCATGTGCTGCGGTATCTGAGGCGGTACTCTGCCGTATCTGCTGGGTTATCTGCGGCGCACTCTTGGTGGCTTGTTTGCACTCTCTCACCACAGGTCTCTAACTCCTGATTTCTTTCTTCATCAGGTTTTGGTTTGCCTTCCCTTAATCAGGGGAAACTGCTTTTTAAATTTGGGTAGACAAGCATGCCCCTTGGATAGCGATAAGCAGGTTCATAAAAAAAATCCCAGGATTGCAATCTCTGTACTCTGTTTACATCCCACTCTGATAAGGATCTCGTTCCTTCAGGGTAACAATAATGTGTTGCTTTTTCTTCAGGCAAAACCCGATATGCTCTCTGTGGCTTCTCATACAGATATGGGACCCAGGACCTGGTTGGCCCAGTGCTGTTAGTGCCAACCTTCCCTATGGCCAATGTTTCTCAGAAATTCATGGAGGTATGGTTCTACATCATCCTCGCACAGTCATTTTCTTAGGAAGTATTTGGATTCATAATCCGCTTGATTTTGAAACCACAATGTTCTCTGCAGATCTCAATTGGCGGCAGCTTGCACTTTCTGTACTTCTAAAATGTCTCTCAGTTGGACTCTGTCCACTTCCGCTTGTCTATTCATTTCTTGCTGTGCCGCTGTAGACAGCATTATGGCTTTTACTGCCTCCTCCATTTTGACTCGTGGGTTGTCCTTTGGTACAAGGACCTGGATCTAACTCCTGACACCAGTTGTGGTAGTTTGACCTGCTACCCTCTAGATTAACAAGCAAGAAGTGAATGTATTCTTTTAATCTTTTTATTAAAAGTCAAAAAGTACACTACATTATGGCTTACATCAGCCAAAGATATGACAAAACACATATTTCTCTTGTATATATCTTCCTCAGTAGAAAAGGGGAGCATTCGGCCCACCCAACTCTCCGAAATGCTCCAACCGCCAGGGACCCTTAAACAGTCCTTTTGAGGGACTCTGTCCAGTTTGCAGTTTAGACTACTGCCTTTTCCAAGGGGTTACTTTACACAGATCTTTGTAAGGAAAAATCTAATCCTTGACTCACAATCTCTGGGACACAGCTCCTCTCTGGGGACACAGCTCCTCTCTGGGACACAGCTTCCTCTCTGGGACACAAGCTTCCTCTCTGGGACACAGCTTCCTCTCTGGGACACAACTTCGTCTCTGGGACACAGCTTACTCTCTGGGACACAGCTTCCTCCCTGGGACACAGCTCCTCTCTGGGACACAGCTCCTCTCTGAGACACAGCTCCTCTCTGAGACACAGCTCCTCTCTGGGACAACAGCTCATCTCTGGGACACAGCTCCTCTCTGGGACACAGCAGTCTTCTTGACTGCAATCAGGAACAGACAGCAAACTACTTCTTTCTTTAGCTAGCTCTTTGCTGCTAAGCACAGCTCAGCAACAGGAGCAGATTCCTCACACTGCTTAGGTCCAAGCCTAAGTGAGAGAGACTCCACCCCATCTCTCTGCAGTGGTCCTTTACATGGCAATCCACAGCTGGGGCATCAATTAGCCTCTGATCACTGCCCGGAGTTAACTCTTTCCTTCTGCAGCTAAATCTTCCAGGCTCTTTAATTAAACCCATCTCTAGGGGCACTCTTTGCTTCACTCAGTTACAATATACAGTTATATAAATTAATAATAAGTATCCGTTACAAATATACAGTATATATAGATTAATAATGAGTATTGCAATAAATTTATATACTTAGACCTTTTGTATTGGACAAACGTATCACATATATAGTTTGTGAGCATGCTAACGCTACCACCAATTACAACCTCGCAGAAATCGTCCGCGCACATGAAAAAATGAAAAACACAAATAAAACATACATAAAAAGCTTACCTACAGGAAGAGGGGGCATCCAGGACCTCAAAAAACTGAAGTTACACCTCAATTTAACTAAAAATAAAAAAGTTTAGACAAATGAAAAAGGAAAGAAAAAATGGCCGCTGAAAAAAAACGAAAACGAGGCTACAGCAGTCTAAGACGCAAAACACCACCAAACACCTACGGAATTTACGAAAAAGACATACGAGATTCCAAAACAAGGACGCAACCTGCGCGACCCCAAATACATTAGAAACACAATAAATACACACAACAAACATATAAAAAGCTTACCCACAGCAAGTGGGGGGCACCCAGGACCTTTGCAAGTCAAGTTAGACCCTCGCTTTAAGTACAAATTTCGGAGTTTAAAACACCCGAAAATCACCTAAGTGAGAGAAAAAAATGGCTGCCGAACAAAACGAAAACGAGGCTACAGGACTGTAAAACACGCAAAATACCACCATAAACACGCAAAACACCACCAAACAGCTACAGATTTTCTGAAAATGTCAGACGACATTTAAAACGAAGGACGCTAAATCAGCCACAGCCACATACCACACATTAGCCACCATTTTAGAACAATAACTTATACAATGCGGAAGTACACAGCTAAGCTAAACGGATTTGTCTCGCGCACGAACACTATTACACTCCACACATTCATCACTCTTACATAGCAGCTCCACATCACTAATGCTGCAGCAACATCAAAACAGATTGCCAGCTCTTCAACAGAATGCTTCCTGCATATATTACTTCAAAATAGGTAAAGTATATTACTTTATTAATCTATTATTTAGTTTATTATTATACACCAAACAGCATTAGCTCACTTACAAATTGATTGCCGTCATTTTTTGACGGGCAATTCGCTAATTATTTATAATGACGGGCTTTCGAGAGCTCAACCTCTCTTTATCAAGGCTGAAGTAATATACATGAGATGGAACCCTCAGTTTGAATAATAACAGCAAATGCAGAGAAAGTGGAAACCACATCTGACCTCATCAGGTAAATATATATATGGGGAATAAACACAACATAGCAAAGGAAACATACTGTATATACACATATACATCAATATATACATGAAAAAGCAGAGCATCGTAGTCCACAGTGATATCTTTCCTGTTGGAAAAACACCTCGCTAAGAGTGCTAAGTCTGTTATGGTATAAGAGGAGAAATTCACATGAAATTCTGATAATGTGTTAGAAAACCCAAGTCTATATTAAGTCCTGTATTTTTAGTGTTGAAGAATGTGATCATCTTTATTTCAAATGCTTTTCTCTCTTGGATGTTTTAAATTTTCCTCTGAGTATTTTGACTTTTAAGTTTTGGATGGTGTGATGATTCTGGCTAAAACGGTGTCCCACTGGGCTACAACAACTATCTTCATTATGCTTTCTTATTGAATGCCTGTGTAAATTCATCCTTAAATGCAGTTTTTTGGCTGGTTTCTCCAATGTAACAGCCTGTTGTCACATAAAGTTTATTGTTTTATATAAACCACATTAGACGATGTACATTGAATATGATTCCTTTGATGTCATAGGTTTTGTTGTTATGTGTGGCTGTATCATCATTACACTTGTGTTGGCATAATTTACATGCACGTTTGTTACAAGGTTTAGTTCCATTTTTTGTATTCAGTTGTTCATTGGCCAATTTTCTGCTGACAGGTTTTTGTTTCAGGTTTGGTGTTTGTTTAAATGCAAGGATGGGAGGTTTTGGGAATATATATTTTAATTCAGTATCTTCAATTTGTAATGGTTGTAAATCTTTGATTATTTTCCGAATTTTCTCCAAAATTGGATGGTATGTGGTCAATAGAGGTATGCGTGAAGTATACCTCTTTTGTTTTGTACTTTAATAGGTGTTCACAGGGTATTTTGATGTCAGTGGTTATTTTTTGGGTAATAATACAGGGTTTGTAACCCTTTTATTTTGAAAGATTCAGACAGTGTTTTTAAATTTTTATCATGGTCTCCAGTGTTTGAGCGAATCTGATGGTATCTAATAGCTTGACTATGGATGATGGCTTGTTTGGTGTGGAAGGGATAGAAACTGGAGCTGTGTAGGTAACTACATCTGTATGTAGGTTTCCTATATATAGATGAGTGGAGAGTGCCATTGGTGATGGATATAGTAGTGTCCAGAAAGTTTACCTGTTCTGTGGAGAAATCCATTTTAAGTTTTATAGGTGAATGGAAGGTGTTGAATAAATTATGAAAGTCTCTGAGTTTGCTTTCTCCTTCTGTCCAGATGATGAACAGATCATCTATGTAACAGTAGTATTTGTACGGGGACGTGTAGACTCGTTTACATTTTTGGGGCGCAGCCATTTTTTTTTCTCCTTTAGGCGATTTTCGAGTGCCAAAACTCTGCCAAATCAACTTAAAATCGCATCGCACCTCACTCCCAGACGTCCTGGCTGTACCCCCGTGCTGTGTGTGATGTTTTTGTTGTATTTTTATTGTTATTTTATTTTTTTGTGTTTTTTGGTTTGTGCAGTTTGGCCGTTAATTTCGTATTTTTCGTATCTCTTATTTTTTCCCCTTTGTAATAGTGTATTTTGTACCTGGTACGATCCTGTGTGCAAGTGCTACGCAGTTGGCGGTGTTTAGTGCGGTCTGGGGTCGTGTAGCCTCATTTTCACTTTTTTGGCAGCCATTTTTTTTCTCGCTTAGGCGATGTTCGAGTGCCGAAACTTGTCCAAATCGTGCCGAGGTGATGTTTTTGTTGTATTTATTTTTTGGTATTTTGATTGTTTTGTGTGTTTTTTGCTTTGGTGTTTTAGTGCCTTAACAGAACACCGAGCTATGCGAGGCTCGTAGGAGACGCTCATCGACTAAGTGCTGCGAGTTAATGGTGATGGGCGCCTTCAGCGTTCATCACCTAAGTCGTACGCACCATGCAAAGCATGACGACGTCTTGTAGTTTGACAACTATTATATGTGATATTTACAATCTGTTATATCTTAACATAAATCCTCTGCTGAGGGAAGGTCTGAGAGAGGAGGTAGTGAGGATGAGAAGAGGGAGGGAGAGAGGAGGGAGGATGTGAGACAGAAGGAGACAGAGGAGAGAGAGATAGAAGGAGACAGAGGAGGGAGGGAGGAAGAGGGGAGAGAGAGACAGAGAGGAGTCTGAGAGAGAGAGAAAGAGAGGAGTGAGTGAGAGAGAGAGAGAGAGAGAGAGAAAGGAGGGAGAGAGAGAGAGAAAGAGAGGAGTGAGAGAGAGAGAGAGAAAGGAGGGAGAGAGAGAGGGGTGGGAAGGAGAGGTGTGAGAGAGAAAGGAGGAGGGAGAGGGGGTAGGGAGAGAGCGGAGGGAGGAAGAGAAGGAGGAGGGAGGGATAGAGAGGAGGGAGAGTTGAGAAAGGGAGAGAGAGAGCAGGGAGAGAGAGAGAGAGGAAGGAGACAACATTTAAATCCTTACTAAATATACATACACATCGGTATATACCGTGTGGGAATAAAAGTAAAAGGAGTAAATCACAACCCATGTGGCTTAACAATGATTTAAAGATCAAGATACGAAGTAAAAAACAGGCATTTAAATTATACAAGCAAGAGGGGACAGAGACTGCTTTACGGGAATACAAGGAAATCAACAAGGCTTGCAAAAGCGCAATTAGACTGGCTAAAATAGAAAATGAAAAATCAATTGCAAAAGAGAGTAAGACTAACCCTAAAATATTTTTTTAAGTATATTAATGGGAAGAAGGCGAGGAAGGAAGCTATAGGAACATTAGAATGTGAAACAGGCCGTCTGAAAATTAGTGACCAGGAGAAGGCAGATGAGCTAAATAGGTTCTTTTCTTCGGTATACACAAGGGAGGTACCAGTGGTTGGGACACGGCAACATAATGGGGCTACACTACCTTTGCCAAATAATTGGTTAATACAGGAAGTAATCCAAAAGAGGTTGGAAAAAAATAAATGTTAATAAAGCCCCGGGTCCTGATGGAATACATCCAAGGGTACTAAGGGAACTGGGTTCTGTAACAGCCAAACCATTATATTTAATTTTTCAAGATTCACTCAACACAGGGTCTCTACCAGATGACTGGAGAAAAGCTGATGTGATACCTATATTTAAAAAGGGAGCAAGAGCAAATCCGGGGAATATAGACTAGTGAGCCTCACTTCTGTAGTGGGGAAGCTTTTAGAAGGGTTATTAAGGGATAATATACAACAATATGTCTATTTGAACAGGATTATAGGAGATATGATTACCTTATATAAATACATCCAGGGTCAGTATAAAGATTTGTCAGGGAGCTTTTTGTGCCAAGAGGTTTTCAACTGACAAGTGGTTAGAAGTAAAAAGATTCCACCTCAAAGAAAGAAAAGGGTTCTTCACAGTAAGGGTGGTTAATCTGTGGAATTCTGTACCAGAGGAGGTGATGACAGTGGATTCGATAGATAACTTTAAAAGGGGACTAGATTTATTTCTAATTAAAAAGGGAATTCAGGGTTATCATGGATAATTAGAGAGACAGTATTGATCCAAATTTTTTACATTTCCCTTTGAGACAATTGGCTAAGTCTCACTTATATATTGCAGATTAGAGGAGATCTTAAAAGGTTGAACTTGATGGACTGAAAATCTTTTTTCAACCTTAAATACTATGGGCCTCATTCAATTATCGTCCGTAAAACGTCCGCAAAGCTGCGATTCCTTGCGGCCGTCTTACGGCCCTGTGTAGAGCTACTTTTACCTTGCAATTCAATTATACGGCGCAGCAAGGATATCCCCTTCCGGCCGGCCGCATATCATGCAAACGGCCGGAAGCTTTTTCCCAGCGACCGTAAATCTTGTTTTCCGGCCGCAAAGTCCTAAAACTGAAAATGCAAATATAAAATCGAGAATGCACTGTAAAGCTCCGTAAATGCTAGGCATCATAATGGGGGACACGAGGATTAATAGCAACACCCTCTCAAGCTTGCACATCAGCCCAAATCAGATATATTATATACGGATTACTTTACGGCCCGTAGTTCCGCGGGCTGGTCCTTGTTCAAACCCGTACGGGTTCGGAGATGAAGGGTCGCAAACCAAGCATTGTAATAGCCAATATATATTCAATCCAGCACTGCAAAGCACTGTAAATGATGGGGAACATAACGGGGGGGCATGAGGATTACTAGCCAAACATTCTCAAGCTTGCACTTCGCCAAATTGTACTTTGATTTTAAAATCCGTACAAGTCCCACGGACTTCACTGCGGGCTGTCCTCCAAGCCCGCAGCTCGTTTTTAAAGGCCGTATGTGCTTGGAGGTTAAAGGTATCCATTTTGTTACGGTTTTTGCAGTCTGCATGGTTTAAGCCTGTAACCCTAAAATGGAGGCCCAAGCATTACAGCCTCCAAATTAACAAGACTTCAAATTAGTTTAATATTCCTCATATGTTTGATTGGTCAGCACACATACAGGTTCTATTGTAGCCTCTAAAACAGCCCCATAATAGAATATGTCACCCCAACATTGGCGTGCACAGCAAATGTGTTTTGACAACATGTAGCTGACATGAGCGGTCCCACATCATTGCGCAGTTCTAATATTTTTGACTGTTGCGCGTCGATGAAAGGGCGCAAGTGATATGACCTAATGCCATAAACCCTTCTAACCCTTGTAGCCGCAGCCTAATCCTAACCCTTACACCCCACAGCCTAATCCTAATCATTAGATCCGTTAGCCTCCTGTCGGGCCTGCTGTTGTTGATGCGCGCATGTGTCGGTGCGCAGATGACAGCGCACATTCGATGCACGCTATATGGTTGATCAACGATAGAATACACATCTCGCTCATCACATCTACATTAGAGAATACAAATAGTGGCCAAATCAGACCGCCACTTGGCATATATCAAGTACCAGGGGAATATTTCATTATATGTGCTTAAGTTCTTCAGTTGTGTCCGACTCTCCTTGACCCTATGGACTGCAGCACATTCAGCTAGGTCTCTGCCTGTGCTGTTCTCCATAGTTTGAAGGCCAAAGAGATTGGAGTGGGTTGTCAGTTCCTCCTCTAGTGGATTGGGATTTGTCTGATCTCTCTGCTATGACCTGCCCACCTACAGTAGCTCACAGCTTCATTCAGGTACACAAGCTGCTTCACCACCACCACCACTTAGCAAGCCTCACCCATGTAAATTGATAAATAGCAGAACAGTTTGGAAGTTCACCAAATGGGAATAAACTAGACACCTGGCACATGGCTCCCACCAGGATGGGCGTAGCAGAGATTATGCCTGATGGCGGTGAGTTTGCTGTCGATCCCAGAGCTTGCAGCCCTTCCTGATGGGTCAGAGTTGATATGTGTGGTGCATGTTCCCCTGGTCCCCTTCAGCATTGCTAAGTGGTTGTGAAGGGGCTTGTGTACCTGAATGAAGCTGGGAGCTACTGTAGGTGGGCAGGTCATAGCAGAGAGATCAGACAAGGTCCAATCCACTTGAGAAGGAACTGACAACCCACTCCAATCTCTTTGGCCTTCAAACTTTGGAGAACAGCACAGGCAGAGACCTAGCTGAATGTGCTGCAGTCCATAGGGTCAAGGAGAGTCGGACACAACTGAAGAACTTAAGCACATATAATGAAATATTCCCCTGGTACTTGATATATGCCAAGTGGCGGTCTGATTTGGCCACTATTTGTATTCTCTAATGTAGATTTGATGAGCTAGATGTATATGCAATTAGATAGAGATTTAAGGGATCCCAATAGAGCTCATGTGCGTGGCAAAGGGTTCATATGACCTGACTCATGTTTTACTCTTGCTATTGAATTGGGTAGTCTGGCTTTAATCATATTATGCATGTTGCAGCATGGTTTGTCAGATTGGCATGTGCATGACCATTACAACATATGATAACCAAAGGATATTTAGCCAATGCATGTTCATTATTGGGCAACTAACTGTATTCACACATATGCTAACTGATGTGAGTGAAGGAGTTTGTGTACTTCAATGAAGCTGTGAGCTAGCCTACATCGGGCCAGTGTAGGGGGGTACGTCTTATCAGAGAGGTCAGACTAATCCCAATCAACTAGAGAAGGAAATGGAAAAGCACTCCAGTGTCACCTGTCCTATTCATTGTAGGCCCTCAGGGGAATGTTCCTACTCCACAGTATCGCTAATCAGACTTGTCAAGGGTATTAACCCTATATTAGTAGTAGATATGATATTTGGGATCAGATGATATCTCAAGCTATTCTGACTCCTCAACAGTTTTACATGTATTAATCTATTGCATGTTAACTATGGCTCATCAGTTTACATTTAGAGGAATGTGACACTAATGTAATGCATGTGGATTTCCCTGAACCAAACATATTCATAACACATGGACGCAGTCAGAAATGTCTAACAAAGCTTTATTTTTTACACAGACCACAATCAGCAGTGGTCAAGATTGTGCATTCACATAACAGTATAACAAAGCTTTATTTGATAGACAGACCACAATCAGCAGTGGTCAAGATTGTGCATTCACATAACAGTATAACAAAGCTTTATTTGATACACAGACCACAATCAGCAGTGGTCAAGATTGTGCATTCACATAACAGTATAACAAAGCTTTATTTGATACACAGACCACAATCAGCAGTGGTCAAGATTGTGCATTCACATAACAGTATAACAAAGCTTTATTTGATACACAGACCACAATCAGCAGTGGTCAAAACTGCATTAATATCATGGGTGTGGTGTGGGCGGGTCCTTGAAGAGCAAGAGGCTGGAAAAAAGGGGAAACCTACAGGGGTCAATCTAATAGTCTAGAATAAGCATGATGCATAGCACCTACCAGGGTCACATGCTGCAACCGGAACCAGAAATCTCTTCATTTAACTGAAGAAACCATTTATGTGCATAGCACTTACAATCCAGTTTCACACATACAGTGTGTTGAACAAACAAAAATCTGAAAGAAGTGTTCAAATCAAAAAATGCGGAGGAGGATCAAAAACAATTTAGAATCACGATGTATGTACAGTCCAGTTCTGAATACTGTACCAATATACCAACTCACCTGATTCCCATCTGCAAGCATTACTAACCATTAGCTAGGTCTGTGGATAATCAGAAATATGGGCAAATAGCCATTATTCTGGAGAGGACACAAAGGTCAGCAGCCAGATTCACTGTTTCTTACATCAGACCCAAAGATCTGTTCTCAGACTGCTATTGAGGTCAGGATCACATGCGTCACTAGTGCATATATTAATGCTGGCTGTTATTAACATGCCATTGTGAGACTTTGCAAGTCCACCGCCATAGCGGTATTAGTCTACATTAAGCTACCAACAATCATGTCGGAGATATCTGGCTATATGATAGCTTTAAGATTGTGGGAGCTACATGTTAAGGGGGCTGCCATTGAAGGCATGTCTACCTGAGAGGCACTGGAAAAACCCTCCACCTCATAATTCCTCCACAATGCTTGCAGATGTAGGAGATGCCTTCATGGACCTAAAATAAAAAAATAAAATAAAAGACAAAACCTAACAAATAAGGCCTGAAAACATCATAGGGCCTGCAGCATCTCTTCTCAACAGCACTCCTTAGTGACAATGTATTGGTCACACTACTAATTAACAGCCTCATTAAATTGCTATGTAACAAATTGAATAGGGCTCTATATAAGCACACAGCATCTTTTTGAAAGCAAGTTTTTAGTTAGGGAACTTCTATGCAAAAGCCAGGTCTTCACTAACTAAAAACTTCTGTAAAACAAATATGCTATGTGCTTATATAGAGCCCTATTCAATTGCCCAAATCACATTTTAATGAGGCCCTTTGTGTTCTGTTTAACCTGTGACCAATTGATGGTCACTGAGGAGTGCTGTTGAGAAGGCTAAAACATGTCTGCAGACCCTATGGGCGTCATTCAATTGCGATATGGCCGATTGAAAAGGGCTCTATATAAGCACAGAGCATATATTTATTTACAGACGTTTGTAGTTAGTGAAGACCTTGCTTTTGGAGAGAAGTTCACTAACTACAAACATCTGTAGAAAATATGCTCTGTGCTCAAATTGATCCCTTAGCAATCGGCCACATTGCAATTGAATGAGGCCCTATGTCCTCCTCCGCTTGGGCCCAGGACCCACATCACCTGTGCCCATCCTCCGTCTCCCCTCTGGTGGTGATGGTGTGTGTGTGGGGGGGGGGGGGGCGGGCGTAGCCAGGCAGCGGTGGTCTGGGCGGTGGCAGACACATAGAAGGAGAGGAGGGGCCAGGCTGCTCTTGGCTGGGGGATTGGGAGATCCCCGTTGATGTTGGTGAGGGGACCATCGCGCCTGACCTGAAGGTGCTCCGATGTCATGTAGTGCCTCCTCACCTCCCTGGACAGCCTGGCCAGGCTGTGGGTCTGATGTGCCTGGAGGGCAGAGATGCTGGCCTCCATCCGGAGCTGGCTGGCCGTAGACTCCTGTATGCTGGCCACCATCAGGAGCTGGTTGGCCTCAATCCTCTGGCTGCTTGCCAGCAGCTCCTTCATGACGGCCAGCATCTCCACCTGCACAGCCTGGCTCTGCGGCGACGACACCGCTGGGTGGGCGCGGTGAGGTTGTGCGGGGAGGTCCACAGCTGGAGCCGGTGGGGAGAATGTGCCCGGTGGTGACCAGGCCAGCACACTTTGTGGGGAAGGAGGTGCTGTCCCTTGGGGGGATGAGGGCCCCAGAGCAAGCCTTTCGAGGATGGGCATAGGCCCAGGGCTTGTGGCAGGTGACCCCGCAAGGTCAATGACCAGCCCATCCTCTGACCCAGAGCCCTCTGATATTCTTTCCTCCTCCCCCTGTGCTGGAGGATCCTGGAACGGGGCTGATGGCCCCGCCTCCTCGCTCTGGTCACAGGACCCAGAGCTCCTCCTGGATGCTGAGAGATAGAGAAGAAAGGTACATGTCATTAGTATGTTGATTAGCGCATTGATGTGTTCATTTCTAATTATCTGACATCTAGCCTTGAATATGGATGATTCTCAGATTAGCTATCTTATACTAGCTGTTATCTATTCTTAGGTTTCTGTTCTGGATGGTTCTCGGCTCACAACTCTATCTGTATTACGGCTGCTGTCTGTAACTGCATAGGCTGAACGGGCACACCAATACATGGACTCTCTATTACAGGCGTGTCCAAACTCTTTCCTGGATTGGAAGATATGCTTTCTGTGCACTGGTGAGTCAATCAGGATGAATGAAGAAGCGATTGACTCACCTGTGCGCAGCAGGGTTATCAAATCCAGCCATGTGTGTGGCCCACCAGGACCGAGTTTAGACACACCTGCTCTATTGCTTGATTACTGTTGTGGTGACCAGGAATGACAGTGATTTGTCAGCTTCATGAATTTAAGGATGCATCCATCTATCCCTTGTTATTTCATGGAGCTGACATGTCAGTGTCATGGCCATGTGTAGTGTGTGTGATGCACATGTGGTGGCATGTTGCTGTATGTCATATTCACCTGCCATGGAGGCTGGGTCCTGCTGCTCCACCGGGCCTGATGCTCCAGCTGCGTCGGAGGGTGAAAGCATGGCCCTTGCAATACCTTCATGGGCAAGGTACTTGATCCTCCGCCCCTCGGCCTCCTGCACCATCTTCTTCCTCACCGCGGCCCTGATGTCGTGAAACCGGTGCTTAATGGACCACAGACTCCGTCCACGGCCCGCCACACCGTTGACCAGATCCACCACCTGCTGCCAAGCAGTAGCACGGGGCCCAGCCTTTACTTCCCTACCCCCTGAGGTGATGACGGGGCGGGCACGGATGGCCTCCAGGAGGACCCTGTTCTCCTCCCGGCTATAATTGTGGGCCCTGGACCTGCCGCCAGCCTCTTGCTCTTCAGACTGGGGATGAGGACCCTCTCCACTCTCCCTCCTCCTCCTCCTTCCTCCTCCTACTCTCCTCTCCTCCCTCCTTCCTCTCCTCTCCTCCCTCCCTCCTCCTCCTCCTCTCCTCTCCTCCCTCCTTCCTCTACTCTCCTCCCTTCTCCCTCATCCTCTCCTCTCCTCCCTCCTTCCTCTACTCTCCTCCCTTCTCCCTCCTCTCCTCCCTCCTTCTCCTCCTCTCCTCCCTCCTTCTCCTCCTCTCCTCCCTCCTCCTCTCCTCCCTCCTTCTCCTCTCCTCCCTCCTTCCTCCTCCTTCTCCTCCTCTCCTCCCTCCTTCTCCTCCTCTCCTCCCTCCTCCTCTCCTCCCTCCTTCCTCCTCCTTCCTCCTCCTCTCCTCCCTCCTCCTCTCCTCCCTCCTCCTCTCCTCCCTCCTCCTCTCCCGCCTCCACTACCTCCTCCTCCACTACCTCCTCCTCCACTACCTCCTCCTCCACTACCTCCCCCTCCTCAACTATTACCTCCTCCTCACTCCTCCCCTCCTCTTCCCCACCTCCACGCCCCGGGACTCCCTGCCACTCCTCCACCCTCTGCTCCTCTCCCTCCATCACCACCTGAAAAGAAAAGAAAGAGAAATAAAGAAATGTTTTAGTGGGTTTGCCTGCTCCACGCTCGTCCCCCATTCTGATCGCCTCTAACACTATTTCTGCTTGGATATCAATGTTGTAACTAACTGCAGTAATCAACCTTAAGTGGACAGAGCCTGTGACAGCAGTGGGAGGGGTGTACAGCACCTCTCACTCTTGACCTGAGAGGCGCTGATGAAACACGCTAGATCAATACTTTTATAAACAATGTGGAAGGGTCAGTTACAGTTTGCATATATACAAGGCATGCGGCTATTTACTGTGTGCTTCTATCATGTGTGGGGAGTTGCCCATGTCTGAGGCCACTAAGATCCTATCTGCATAATATACTGCACATATTCATGGGAATGGTACCTATCCTGAAGCCATCCTCTGTACCAGAGGTAGTAGGAACTACATGGTCCTGCTGTTCTAGGCTGAAAAAAAGTTATTGTCAAGCCCCATTGAAGAAGCAGTTTGGAACACCTATGTGTATTGCAAATATGTGTAGAAATCTCACTCAAACGCAATCTACAACTTAATCAAACTCAATCTCAAAATCAAACTCAATCAAACTCAAACTCAATCTCAAAATCAAACTCAATCAAACTCAAAATCAAACTCAATCAAACTCAAAATCAAACTCAATCAAACTCAAAATCAAACTCAATCAAACTCAAAATCAAACTCAATCAAACTCAATCTCAAACTCAAACTCAATCAAACTCAAACTCAAAATCAAACTCAATCAAACTCAATCTCAAAATCAAACTCAATCAAACTCAAACTCAAAATCAAACTCAATCAAACTCAAAATCAAACTCAAAATCAAACTCAATCAAACTCAAACTCAAAATCAAATTCAATCAAACTCAAAATCAAACTCAATCAAACTCAAAATCAAACTCAATCTCAAAATCAAACTCAAACTCAAAATCAAACTCAATCAAACTCAATCTCAAACTCAAAATCAAACTCAATCAAACTCAATCAAACTCAAAATCAAACTCAATCAAACTCAAAATCAAACTCAATCAAACTCAAAATCAAACTCAATCAAACTCAATCTCAAAATCAAACTCAATCAAACTCAAACTCAATCTCAAAATCAAACTCAATCAAACTCAAAATCAAACTCAATCAAACTCAAAATCAAACTCAATCAAACTCAAAATCAAACTCAATCAAACTCAAACTCAATCTCAAAATCAAACTCAATCAAACTCAAAATCAAACTCAATCAAACTCAAACTCAAAATCAAACTCAATCAAACTCAAACTCAAAATCAAACTCAATCAAACTCAAACTCAAAATCAAACTCAATCAAACTCAAAATCAAACTCTAACTCAAAATCAAACTCAATCAAACTCAAACTCAAAATCAAACTCAATCAAACTCCATCTCAAAATCAAACTCAAAATCAAACTCAATCAAACTCAAAATCAATCTCTCTCTCTCTCTCTCTCTCTATATATATATATATATATATATAGAGAGAGAGATAGAGAGAGATTTTGAGAGAGAGAGATCCAGATCTAATATAAAACAGAAAAATATAAATAACTTACCTCCCTCCACAAAACTCCTCTCCCCACAAAAACAAACTCGCCAAACCTATAGGCCAACAGCAAAAAAAAACACAATTGTACTTCTCGCCAGTGTATTCAGTAAATATAGAAATTGGCAAAACATACAAATAAAAGACAGCTTGATAGGATGAAAAGCATGTACAATGCAACTTACCTCCCACCAAACCCCTAAGGGCCAGATCAAAGATCCCAAATCCTCCAAACACCTATAAACAAGCAAAGAAATCAATTTTACTTCTCGCCAGTGTATTCAGTAAATATAGAAATTGGCAAAACATACAAATAAAAGACAGCTTGATAGGATGAAAAGCATGTACAATGCAACTTACCTCCCTCCAAACTCCTATGGGCCGGATCCAAACTCCCACACAACCAAAAATACTGAAAATACCTATAAACAAGCAAAAAACACAATTGTACCTCTCACCAGTGTATTCAGTAAATATAGAAATTGGCAAAACATACAAATAAAAGACAGCTTGATAGGATGAAAAGCATGTATAATGCAACTTACCTCCCTCCAAACTCCTATGGGCCGGATATAAACTCCCAAACTCTCCAAACTCCCTCCAAACACCTATAAACAAGCCAAAAACACAATTGTACTTCTTTACATCGGCATCCGCAAATGTAGTAACGGATTCCTGTAAAAAGAACTTAAACCGCAACTTGATAATAAAGCAACTTACCTACTCTCAACCACCAAGCTCCTGGAACCGCGTGCTACTTCGTCCGAAATCGCAACACAGTCGAGGCGTGGGCACGTGTCATTCCTATTTATTCACTCCCACTGTCAATCAAATGGTCTATCCCGTAAGTGATTGGCTGTGCGACCTGTGGCGCGATGCGTGATTCCGCTATTGGATGGTTCGTGCCGGGCGCGGCTAGTCTGTCCCCCTTCCAGCTTGCGTGCGCGCCTAAACGTCACGGCCTTCCTACATTCTGAAGGCCGCGATTCGCGCCTGGCTAGATTTAATTTACGGCCGCATCCGTTGAAGTCCACACGATGCACTTACGGCATTGTAATGAAACAGGGCTGAAAGGGCCCTAAAAGTGTAAAGGAAGCAATAAAAGGCATTCGAATTACTGTAAAAACAATCCACAATGATCAAATATGTTAATAAAAGAGATTTTTTTTGTGTCATGTACATCCTCAAAATGGCGGCCAAATTAACCCTTTAGCACTCAGAAAGGATAGAATGTTTCCCCTAAACATATCAACATTATCTGATTTACATCTCTTTTATCACATCTAGATTTTTGAACACAAATATTGTATATATTTCCACGCCACATTACATAGATCATGGAGCATGGGCCCAATTCAAATGTGGGCCAGAATATTAGGGGTTACTAATTAAAATGGCTCAACAAATCCATAAACAGGGAACTTCATAACATAATGAAGCTTAGATACACCAGTGAGCTTTTCCATTTGTGAAATCCACCCGGATAATCACAGCTGGGGTAATTAGCAAGCTATATAACCACACCATCATCCATGAATTAGCAAGTCTGAACCATCATGGATAGCAGCAACCTGAGTGCAGCGTATAGGTATGTGAGGAGAGCGCAGCTTCGTAGGAATGGATATTTGTTTCGAATGTTGCAGAGTGGAAACTGGGCTGTCAGGCGTGCGACTGTGGAGGGGCTGATGCGTGACAGAGAGGGGCGGCTGGGAGTGAATGTGGGTGAGCGTGCTGATGCAATCCATGGTGGTCCGGAACCAAGCCAGGCAAGTGGCTCATCACAGGACATGCCTAGGGTCATGGTGGGGGGTCAGTTAGGGGAGAGAGCTCCAGTGGCGCAGGGACAGGGGGATATGAGGGCACCTGCAGACAGGGAGGAGGACCTTGATGTGGGTGATCAGCTGATGGGGGGGCCAGATGAGAGACCCCTAGAGGGTGTGGCACATGAAGTAGGGGCTCCTGCACAGCCAGACCCACAGGGGGGTGAGCAGGCCCAGGAGCCTCCCAGGAGGATTCGTGCACCCAGGGTGTACAGGGAGAGAGTCACATTAGAGGGGTTAACTGATGTGGAAGTGTATGAGCGTTTTAGGCTAACCCGTGCCAGCCTGGAGGAGCTCTATACGGTCCTGAGGGAGGACATGGAGCCTTCCTCACGGACCAATAGAGCCATCCCAGGCATGACACGGATGTTAGCCGCCATACACATCCTATCATCTGGTAGTTTTCAGAACACTGCTAGCATAGTAGGAGGAATGTCTCAAGGTGCCTGAGCACATTCCTCCATGCTATCGTTCCGAAAGCTGCCAGATACATCAGTTTTCCCCACACTGGGGAAGAGATCTTGAAGGTGAAAGCAGATTTCTTTCGAATGGGAGGTATCCCCAATGTGCTCGGTGCTATAGATTGTACACATGTAGCATTGATACCTCCTAGAGAGCAAGAAGCCATGTTCCGAAATCGCAAACACTATCATTCCATCAATGTACAGGCTGTTTGTGATGCAGACATGCGCATACAAAATGTGGTTGCCGGCTTCCCGGGAAGTACTAATGATGCCCATATCCTGCGTCAGTCATCCACCCATCGTTATTTTGAGTCTGGAGAAGCTCCACCTGGGTGGCTACTGGGTGAGTACCCATAAAGGATCCCCTAAAATATACATAATGTTCCACTGTAATGTTATTCCATTGTTGCGTGAAAAATGCGCAACGACGCATGCCACAACAGACAAAATAGAGTCCCTCAATAGCGCGCACAACATCTGCGCGCAGGAGTTGAGATAAGGATTTAAGGGTGGACTTAGGGGTTTTAGGCTAAGGGGTCTTTGGGCTAAGGCTTTGGATTATGAGTGTAAGTGTTAGGCATGGGGTCTCATTGGTTTGGGTTAGAGGGTTTTGGCCCATTAGTCAATGGATTCTACAACTTGCGCTCTTTGCTGGACGCACATTTTGTCACACAATTTCCAACAGTGCGCTACTGTCGCCGGCTTCTGGCAGCGCCGTATTGTCCGCGCTCATTTGCTGTGCGCCATAAAGAAGGTGTGCCGACTGAGCCATTGCATCGTAGCTTGTTGCTGTGCCTAACCCGATGTGACGTGGTCATAGGAGTATGAAGTTCCAAGCCAGAGATCCCTAAACTAACGTCACATTAATCATTGCGTATATTTACAGATGCTTTAACGAGCAGCACAAACTCCCATTCATATCTACATCTCCCATTTTTGTTGCAATCAGGTGATGCAGGATATAGGTGTTTGCCCTGGTTGTTGACCCCTGTGAACAATCCACGCACAGAGGGGGAGGAGAGGTACAATGCGGCCCCTGCCAGAACCCGGAATGTAATAGAGCGCACCTTTGGACTCCTGAAGATGCGCTTCAGATGTTTACATTCCACTGGCGGGGCGCTACAGTATACACCAGGGAAGGTTTGTCACATCATCATGGCCTGCTGTATTCTGCACAATATAGCAGTACAGGCAAACTGTCTGGGGAACATTGATGATGCTCCGCTTGAACCGGCGGAGCGTCCAGTACCTCCCGATGGTGGGGATAACGTTCAGGGGTCACAACTACGTGCCCACGTCATTCGTGAGTACTTCCCATGTAAGTCTGAAACTAATTACAACCAACTCAAATGTACATGGCTTATGGTTACTAATACATCTCTTTTCTCCTTCCCCATTGTCTTCCAGAATATCCAACAGTCCACAGTAGAGGATAGCTTTGTGATGTAACATATGTCTCGTGACGCATTCTTCATACTGGATCAAATACAGCCTGCTCTGATATCCGTTAATGGTAAGTATGCGCACATTCCCATACACATCATATATATTGATATCTGCCAACCTCAAGAAGCTAAGCTAAATGGATGGTCTGATGTATTCCACAATGTCAATGGATATAGGCCTCACAATCGTATTTGAAAACATCTGCCCAGAACAGTAATGTTCACATTGTCTGATCATTCTATTCCACATCCCATGGAGGTCAATGCAATTCCTAGCAATCTGGATATATGAACATAACAGCATACTGTAAACCATAATAAATTTACCTCATGTGATGCAAAGAGGGGATGTCCCCTGTTCTTTGTCAGCGAATGCTGGTAAAAGCATTCTCAGTCAGATAACATGAATAGTCTCAAGGATGTGTTAACTAGGAATCATTGTGCAATATATCATATGGATTGTGTGACTCATCTCATCATATTGCCATTACAGAACTGTTGCCGTGTGTCAACACATTGTTTACCCACACAGACATGGGAAACGACCTTGCCAGCAACAGAACATCAGCTACATCAATGGCGTCTACATTGTAAGTGAGTATTTGCGGGAAACATGTGCATGTATGCATAAGAGGAAATGACTAATAACTCCATTAATGTAGGCCTAACTTTCTTTTTCCCCAAGACATCCCCTATGTATTGCTGAAGCGGTCCGAAATGTTTATCGGACCATGCAGACGTGTCCTGGGGGAACAGATCTCTTCGTTGAATACTCCACTTGATCTATCCAAGGTAGAGAACCACATGTGGATGTCCGAACATGTATCAATGTGTTTCTATTACAGGATGCACTCTCTCTCTCTCTCTCTCTCTCTCCGGGTTCTTCTCCCCTGTACAGCGTTACAGAATATGTTTGCACAATACAAATAAATGAGAATTCGACTAATCATAATATTCCCACATCAGGACAAATTAGTCTGGGCCATCAGTTTCATCGGACAGATGGTTAGCTTGTACGAGATCCCAATGCCTAACATGTGTGCCGACATACCTACATCTGTTGGTGGCTGCTCATATGGCATATGTAAGGTTTCCACTAATATATTATTTGTGTGTTTGTATTCCAGATCCCGGTCAGAACAAGGCATGACGATAAACATCCTGACATTCCATGGCCATGTCAATGTCCTTTATGTATGTGCATGTGTCCGTTGTTGGATCCAGTTTGATATCTGATGACCTTGACTGAATAGCCGATATGTGTCACGAGACAATTTCAATATACAATGCAGATGTGATGTGACATCTGTCAGCTGATGTTCCTGGTATATCCACAGCATGTGTATGCTCATATAGTCTATCTCGATTCATAGGTACCTATTGGTTTAGACATTCTATCCTCTCCTCTACTTGGACTGTTGTGAAGCCTGCAGCACCAACCCTTCAAGATCTTTTCTTCAGTGCTGATGTGACCCTCCCTGTGCATATGGGGAAGAGTAAATCCAGGCTTGGGACTTAACAGTTAAGGAGGTTACGTTAATCTTCAGTTATGCATATTCAACAACAGTGAGTATAGATGCTCAATCAGAGAACAAACTATCACTGATATTGCCTGGTTTGTTGTGAGTTCTCTGCAATAAGTAACATCTGACTGATATGGTCCTGGTCAGGTCACCATCTTTTTGACCAAGGTTATCTATGTGCTGCTTATTGTTGCGTGAGAACTGACGTTATGGGCTCATAGCATTCACTGATTGAGCACTTATACTTATGATGTGGCATCAGAGTGTCCGTTTAACACACAAGCATACATTTTGCTCTCCCATATGTATATCACCTTATTCTGGATTATTATGGTGTTTCCTTATTGACTGTTATATATATGTCGGAACAATAATGAGATCTATTATATTGCCTAATGTTGGTTGATACACTGTACATCCCCTGATCATCCATATCAATGTAATTTTCCATGCCTGCATTCTGCTCTCATATCCCTATTTCCCTGTGTTACTTGGATTTTGTATCCTACCCCCCTCCACCATGATCCTTTGCATACCTGTGTTGATTAGTCAACCTGTGGCTTTGTGGCAAGCTTGCCTTGTTAATTTCTGTAAATATTAAATATGATTTATCTGCGATGTTGTTTGTGTCTGCCTCGTCAATGTTGATACCATAGCATTTCCGGAACATCAATAAAAGGAACTTCAGACTCCACATCTGTGCTCTGCACCATCAGTTAGGGGTGTCAATAGAATTCTCACAGTGTGTTTGCATTACTGATTTCAAACATAAGGGAAGGTTGGTATTAACAATCTATATGACGCAGAAACAGACAAATGAGACAGGTTTCTGTAAGTGGCTCACATCCTAATAGTGAACATACAGGGCCTCATTCAATTGCGATTTTGCCAAGTGAATGGGGCTCAAAATAAGCACAGAACATATATTGTGTCAAACAGATTTTAGTTAGTGAAAACCTTGATTTTGGAGAGATGTTTACTAACTAAAACATTTTTCAGAGAATATATGTTATGTGCTTATTTCAAGCCCTATTCAATTGGCCAAATTGCAATTAAATGAGGGCAACAGTATCTAACATAAGTGAGTACACCCGTCACATTGTTGTTAACATTTTAGTATATCTTTTCATGTGACAACACTGAAGAAATGACACTCTGCTACAATGTAAAGTAATTTTTCTGACCCATCAATAACTCAATACACAGCCATTAATGTCTAAACCATTGTCAACAAAAGTGAGTACACCCCTAATTTGAAATGTCCAAATTGACACGAAATGTCAATTATGTGTGGCCACCATTATTTGCCAGAACTGCATTAACCCTCATGGCCAGGGAGTTCACCCGAGCTTCCCAGGTTGCCACTGGAGTCCTCTTCCACTCCTTAATGATACATCAGAGCTGGTTGATTCTAGAGACCTTGCACTCCCCCACCGTCAGTTTGAGGATGCCCCACAGATGCTCAATATGGTTTTGGTCTGTCGACAAGCTTGGCCAGTCCATCACCTTTACCTTCTTTAGCAAGGCAGTGTCGTCTTGGCGGTGTGTTTAGGGTCTTTATGTTATGTTGCCCTGCGGCCCAGTCTCCCAAGGGAGGGGATCATGTTCTGCTTCAGTATGTCACAGTACATGTTTTCATTCATGGTTCCCTCAATGGACTGTAGCTCCCCAGTGCCAGAGATAAATGGATAGGTCACAACGAACACAAAAACATTGATATGAGATGAACCCATCATTTTGAACCAAAACAGTGATGCAGAGAGAGGGGAGGCAGCATCTGACATCATTAGGTAAATGCATATAGTGGGAATCCACACAACATATTAGCGAAAACATATATACACATGCATATATGTTTGGTCTGGGCCTGCATGCATGCTGCCAGCACTGAGGAGCTACAGTTCTTTGAGGGAACCCATGAATGCCAACATGTACTGTGACAAACTGAGAAAGAGCATGATCCCTCCCATAGGAGAACGGGCCGCAGGGCAGTATTCCAACATGATAACAACCACAAACACACCTCCAAGCCGACCACTGCCTGGTTAAAGAAGCTGAAGGTCAAAAGTTGATGAACTGGCCAAGTAGGTCACCAGACCTAAACCCCTATTGAGCATCTGTGGGGTACTCCTCAAATGGAAGGTGTGGAGTGTAACGGAACTCATCACTGTTTTACCCTGTTTTATGGTTATGGTTAAAGCATGATCATACTGTTATACTGTATGTATGTTGGTTTCTGCTCTGCAAAATCTTAGCCCAGACTATTGCAGACCTTGGCATAATAGATAATCCTAGTACAGAGACTCATCATAGGATAAGGAAGTCTATTGTATAAAGTGTTTTCATTATCAGACATAACAAAGAAGGATGATCTAAGCAATGTCTGATTGTATCAAAGTAGCCAGGTAGTCTCCGGGGGATGTGTGTATTGCCTGTGGGAAGAGATGTGTATATATATATTTCTGGCCAACAAAATAAAGTCAGTATTCATTTGACTCCCAATTGAGTGTGGGCAAATATTGGAGGTTGGGAATGGTGAGACTGTAGTGCTTCTTGGATATTGTACCGTATACCAGCGGAGATATTGGACTGCGTGTTCCAACTCCGTTACAGGGAGTGCAAGGTCTCTAACATCCACCAGCTCCATGATATCATCATGAAGGAGTGGAAGAGGACTCCAGTGGCAACCTGTGAAACTCTGGGGAACTCCATCCCCATGAGGGTTAAGTCAGTGCAGGAAAATAATGGTGGCCACACAAAATAATCGCCAATTTCACTTAGGGGTGGACTCACTTTTGATATTTCCCCTGAATTAATCTATCCATGTGTCATGAACATGAATATCATGCATCACCGTTACTGTAATCAAACTCATGAATATTACCTCCACCCTCAGCTGCACTAGTGGCTGTTACCCCAACCCTACATTAACACAGGGCTGGTATATTGAAGGAAGATGTATGTACTAATCCAATAACGTTGGTGTGTAGCATTCATTTGGTGTTTACCAATCATGGTACAGTACAAACGAAAACAAACAATGATAATGTGAGCAATACATAATCTTTAATCTTATGCTTGCAAATGATAGAAAAAAAAAAGAAAACTGGAGGCATAAATTCCGTTGATTGGAACCTAAAGAGATAAGACCAAGACATCAATTAGAACAATATATGCATTGACTGCAACACCTCAACGTCAATAGATCTGCTTCTATATGCAACATGAACATGTTCTTACCTATTTCCGCTTCCGCTTGTGTGTTTCTTGGCTCTCCTGGCCTTTTGAAGATGTTCCCCTAGGCCGGCCCCGATCTCTTCTAATGTTTTGAGGGTCTTCCGGCCTGGATGCTGGGGACAGGGTCTGGGATGTGGAAGGTGGTGAGTTGGAAGGGGTAGCCCGGTCTTGGTGCTGGCCTTCTCGGGCCATTTCAGGCCTTCGGGCGTACTCCTCCATTAAAAGATTATGACGCCTCACCTCCTGGAACATCCGCTCATTTTGACGTGACATTTCAGCAAACACTCTGTCATTCTGGCGTCTCCTCTCCTGGAAGTTCCGGTCGTTGTTACGTCTCCTCTCCTCGAGCTTTCTGGCATCGTGGCGTCTCATCTCCAGCATGAACTGTTGATTTTGCTCACGCTCATGCTGGAGATGAGCCAAGAAATCCTGGCACTGTGCCGCTGACAGCGCAGGACTAACTGGCAGCAACCCAGACCACTGTGTCCTCTGGGTGGAGGCACTGCTGACTGGTGTGTCCTGCCTGGGAGACGCCTGCTGGGCCTGCGGGCCGGAGTGGCTGGCTGGGCCTGCTGGTCCTGCGGGGCCTGTTGGGCCGGAGTGGCCACAGTGTCTGTCTGGGCCTGCGGAGCCTGTTGGGCCGGAGTGGCCACAGTGGTTGTCTGGGCCTCCGGGGCCTGTTGGTCCGGAGTGGCCACAGTGGCTGTCTGGGCCTGCGGGGCCTGTTGGGCAGTAGTGGCCACAGTGGCCTATTGGTCCTGCGGTGGCCACATGCCCTGCCGGGGGCCCATGCTCCAGAGCAGCATTGATTGGGAATCCATATTGGGGGCCCAACCGGAATGGGACCACATTGGGTGGCCCCACATTTGGTGTGTGTCCACTTGCACAGCATACAACACAGTCACAGATTTACGAATTTCACTCCCTTTTAAACTATTTGTGCCCTTGATTGTCATCTTCCTATTGGTTAATTGATTTCAGGTTTGATTTCAGAATTACGGGCTTGAGACTTGGCCGTAGCTTTTTAGTGAAACACGTACGGGTTTTGCGGATGATTGCCCTTCAAGCCCGTAGCTCGTTATTCAAACCCGTGCGGGCTTGCATGATAGATGAAGTTGACTATCTTTATTTGCGCATTTGAGAGTAGGGGAATGTTGAGCTATTAATTCTGAAACCAAACATCACTTTCACTTTTAATAAAAGCACAGAATGGCTTTTCGATGCTACGACTTGTAAGTTAGCCCTTTACGACCCGTAGGTCTATTTTACCCATTTCCGGACTTGACGGAGGCTAATCCCGCAGCCTTTGCGGGTCTGAGGTGCTCCAAGCCCTCGGGTCTTTGTTCACGTATATTTGACAAGAATTTGAAAATACAAAAATTACGGATTTGAGTGTAGGGGAATGTTGTGCTATTTTTGCTAACACCTACAATCACTTTATAGTCTTCTCAAAGTGCAGGATGGCTTTATTTGAGCTATTTTATGTGCTTAATTGGTGCTAGCGAGACCTGTTTGCTGCAAGTAAGCTGCGGCTCGTTTTTAGCCTTGCAGACAGGGTTCCCGGAGCAATAGAATCGCAACCAGGCTTTTCTTACGGCCGATTTCCTTGCGGACGTTTTAGATCAAAGGCTTTCCTCCGGCGCGAGCGGCCGCAAGGGATAGCAAGGCGCCGGCCGCAAGCCTGCCGGAGCCCCCGGCCAGAAGGGAATAGAATAGCCGAATAGCTTGCGGCCGGTCCTTGCGGCCCCGCAACGGCTGCGGCCGCTAATAGAATGAGGCCCTATGTAACTATGTAACTATGTAATATACGTATATGTATATGTATTCATATACGTAAATATATATATATATTTATATATATATATTTGTATATATACGTATATATATTGTGACAGATTCATTGTCACTCTCAGGATCCTTGTCCTGATATCCAGCACCAAAATGGAGAAAGCAGGAGCCCTTTAAATGTTTAGCAGATTTATGCTGTTTATTTGTCAGCATACAACAGAAAATAAAGCAAACAGAAAATAAGTCCTAGCTTCTCCTTGAAGCCCTGCATAACTTAACTGTAGTTCCCTTACTATCTTTCATAGAAGTGAAAACATACAGTCCAAATACAGGTAGCAGAGGTGTCTTTCTCTCTCACCTCAGCTCTGTATCTCCGGCCTCTTTTCCCAAAGCAGATCCCTCCTTTGGTCATTACCTCCAGGGACTTTCTGATCCTCTTAACTGCATGCTCGCTTTTCAAAGCTTCTGGCTTTGGTCGTTTAGTTTTCAGTGCGGCTTCTGACTTCAGCCCTGCACACATCCACAGCACTCCAGCTCTGTCAAACAGCTCTCCCCCTGGAGACAGCTGCAGCAGCCGGTCTTGATTGCAGCCACACCCCTGCCTTTTGAGCAGGTTGTTAACTCTCTCACTCCTGGGGAAAAGTCTTGAAGAGCTCTCTTCTGCCCTCTGGTGGCACTTCACCACAATATATATATATATATATATATATATATATATATACATATATATATATATGTCTATATATATGTCAAACTGCGATTTGTCGTCACGCTTGCGAGCCGTTGAGGCATTGAAGCCTTCCAAGCTAGGAGGACTTAGGCAATGAGCGCAGAAGGCGCTCATTGCCCTTTGAGCCTCGCAAAGCGAGCAGTTGAGGCATGGAAACACGTGGGACTTAGGCTGAAATGAGCGCCGAAGGTGCTCCTGGGAGCCTTGCAAAGCGAGGCGAGCAGTTGGGGCACGTGGTACTTAGGCTGCAAGCAGGGGAATATCCAGCCTTGGATACTTGGGGGCAAAAACAATCCGACCTCGGAAAAATACAAATTTAACAGCCGTACCGCATACAACGAAAAACAAACCAAAAAACATAATTATAGTTACATAGTAATAGTTACATAGTAATAAAGGTTGAAAAAATAATTCAGTCCATCAAGTTCAACCTTTTAAGATCTCCTCTGATCTGCAATGTTAAATATTAATTAATTAGTTGTTACTTAATTATTAATCAATTATTTAATTATGTTATTTAAACATGTCTCAAATTATCTTAAAAAACTCACGCACAGCACAGGGGGAGAGCCAGGAAGAATGTGATTTAGGTTTGAAGTTAATTTGAGGCATATTTGGCATTTTTTAAACATTAGAAATCAGCTAAGCGAGAAAAAAAATGTCAGCTTAAAAAAATGAAAACGAAGTAAAAGGAGGCCGTAGCACGCAACTCACCGTCAGGCACATACGAGTTCCAAAATAGACCATCACGACAGATGCAAAATGCGCAAGCGGCAGGTAAGACTTGGACAATCTCCCCCATTTTACAAAACTAACTAGCAAATAACATTATGAATCTGAAATGGCGGTTTTCCCGCCTAAACAAACGGTTTTGCCTCGCGCAGCCTATATATACTGAAGTTTGCAAATTTCTAACAATTCCTCCGCAGGTGATGAACAATGCAGCTTTACATTTTCTGGTGTCGGAAAATCCATAGAGATTGTTAGCTCTTCAGGATATTGATTGCTGGATATTAATTACAAATAGGTAAAGTATATTAATTTATTAATAAAATTAATTATTAGTAAAATAAATAAAAAACATATTAATAAAAAAATAATTATGCAAAATCTTATATTTTACACTGCCCTTACTTCATGAATACATAAATGCTTAGCTCTTTCGAATATATTTATTCATAACGAACACAAAAACATTGATATGAGATGAACCCATCATTTTGAACCAAAACAGTGATGCAGAGAGAGGGGAGGCAGCATCTGACATCATTAGGTAAATGCATATAGTGGGAATCCACACAACATATTAGCGAAAACATATATACACATGCATATATGTTTGGTCTGGGCCTGCATGCATGCTGCCAGCACTGAGGAGCTACAGTTCTTTGAGGGAACCCATGAATGCCAACATGTACTGTGACAAACTGAGAAAGAGCATGATCCCTCCCATAGGAGAACGGGCCGCAGGGCAGTATTCCAACATGATAACAACCACAAACACACCTCCAAGCCGACCACTGCCTGGTTAAAGAAGCTGAAGGTCAAAAGTTGATGAACTGGCCAAGTAGGTCACCAGACCTAAACCCTATTGAGCATCTGTGGGGTACTCCTCAAATGGAAGGTGTGGAGTGTAACGGAACTCATCACTGTTTTACCCTGTTTTATGGTTATGGTTAAAATATGATCATACTGTTATACTGTATGTATGTTGGTTTCTGCTCTGCAAAATCTTAGCCCAGACTATTGCAGACCTTGGCATAATAGATAATCCTAGTACAGAGACTCATCATAGGATAAGGAAGTCTATTGTATAAAGTGTTTTCATTATCAGACATAACAAAGAAGGATGATCTAAGCAATGTCTGATTGTATCAAAGTAGCCAGGTAGTCTCCGGGGGATGTGTGTATTGCCTGTGGGAAGAGATGTGTATATATATATTTCTGGCCAACAAAATAAAGTCAGTATTCATTTGACTCCCAATTGAGTGTGGGCAAATATTGGAGGTTGGGAATGGTGAGACTGTAGTGCTTCTTGGATATTGTACCGTATACCAGCGGAGATATTGGACTGCGTGTTCCAACTCCGTTACAGGGAGTGCAAGGTCTCTAACATCCACCAGCTCCATGATATCATCATGAAGGAGTGGAAGAGGACTCCAGTGGCAACCTGTGAAACTCTGGGGAACTCCATCCCCATGAGGGTTAAGTCAGTGCAGGAAAATAATGGTGGCCACACAAAATAATCGCCAATTTCACTTAGGGGTGGACTCACTTTTGATATTTCCCCTGAATTAATCTATCCATGTGTCATGAACATGAATATCATGCATCACCGTTACTGTAATCAAACTCATGAATATTACCTCCACCCTCAGCTGCACTAGTGGCTGTTACCCCAACCCTACATTAACACAGGGCTGGTATATTGAAGGAAGATGTATGTACTAATCCAATAACGTTGGTGTGTAGCATTCATTTGGTGTTTACCAATCATGGTACAGTACAAACGAAAACAAACAATGATAATGTGAGCAATACATAATCTTTAATCTTATGCTTGCAAATGATAGAAAAAAAAAAGAAAACTGGAGGCATAAATTCCGTTGATTGGAACCTAAAGAGATAAGACCAAGACATCAATTAGAACAATATATGCATTGACTGCAACACCTCAACGTCAATAGATCTGCTTCTATATGCAACATGAACATGTTCTTACCTATTTCCGCTTCCGCTTGTGTGTTTCTTGGCTCTCCTGGCCTTTTGAAGATGTTCCCCTAGGCCGGCCCCGATCTCTTCTAATGTTTTGAGGGTCTTCCGGCCTGGATGCTGGGGACAGGGTCTGGGATGTGGAAGGTGGTGAGTTGGAAGGGGTAGCCCGGTCTTGGTGCTGGCCTTCTCGGGCCATTTCAGGCCTTCGGGCGTACTCCTCCATTAAAAGATTATGACGCCTCACCTCCTGGAACATCCGCTCATTTTGACGTGACATTTCAGCAAACACTCTGTCATTCTGGCGTCTCCTCTCCTGGAAGTTCCGGTCGTTGTTACGTCTCCTCTCCTCGAGCTTTCTGGCATCGTGGCGTCTCATCTCCAGCATGAACTGTTGATTTTGCTCACGCTCATGCTGGAGATGAGCCAAGAAATCCTGGCACTGTGCCGCTGACAGCGCAGGACTAACTGGCAGCAACCCAGACCACTGTGTCCTCTGGGTGGAGGCACTGCTGACTGGTGTGTCCTGCCTGGGAGACGCCTGCTGGGCCTGCGGGCCGGAGTGGCTGGCTGGGCCTGCTGGTCCTGCGGGGCCTGTTGGGCCGGAGTGGCCACAGTGTCTGTCTGGGCCTGCGGAGCCTGTTGGGCCGGAGTGGCCACAGTGGTTGTCTGGGCCTCCGGGGCCTGTTGGTCCGGAGTGGCCACAGTGGCTGTCTGGGCCTGCGGGCCTGTTGGGCCGGAGTGGCCACAGCGGCTGTCTGGGCCTGCGGGGCCTGTTGGGCCGGAGTGGCCACAGTGGCTGTCTGGGCCTGCGGGGCCTGTTGGGCAGTAGTGGCCACAGTGGCCTATTGGTCCTGCGGTGGCCACATGCCCTGCCGGGGGCCCATGCTCCAGAGCAGCATTGATTGGGAATCCATATTGGGGGCCCAACCGGAATGGGACCACATTGGGTGGCCCCACATTTGGTGTGTGTCCACTTGCACAGCATACAACACAGTCACAGATTTACGAATTTCACTCCCTTTTAAACTATTTGTGCCCTTGATTGTCATCTTCCTATTGGTTAATTGATTTCAGGTTTGATTTCAGAATTACGGGCTTGAGACTTGGCCGTAGCTTCTTAGTGAAACACGTACGGGTTTTGCGGATGATTGCCCTTCAAGCCCGTAGCTCGTTATTCAAACCCGTGCGGGCTTGCATGATAGATGAAGTTAACTATCTTTATTTGCGCATTTGAGAGTAGGGGAATGTTGAGCTATTAATTCTGAAACCAAACATCACTTTCACTTTTAATAAAAGCACAGAATGGCTTTTCGATGCTACGACTTGTAAGTTAGCCCTTTACGACCCGTAGGTCTATTTTACCCATTTCCGGACTTGACGGAGGCTAATCCCGCAGCCTTTGCGGGTCTGAGGTGCTCCAAGCCCTCGGGTCTTTGTTCACGTATATTTGACAAGAATTTGAAAATACAAAAATTACGGATTTGAGTGTAGGGGAATGTTGTGCTATTTTTGCTAACACCTACAATCACTTTATAGTCTTCTCAAAGTGCAGGATGGCTTTATTTGAGCTATTTTATGTGCTTAATTGGTGCTAGCGAGACCTGTTTGCTGCAAGTAAGCTGCGGCTCGTTTTTAGCCTTGCAGACAGGGTTCCCGGAGCAATAGAATCGCAACCAGGCTTTTCTTACGGCCGATTTCCTTGCGGACGTTTTAGATCAAAGGCTTTCCTCCGGCGCGAGCGGCCGCAAGGGATAGCAAGGCGCCGGCCGCAAGCCTGCCGGAGCCCCCGGCCAGAAGGGAATAGAATAGCCGAATAGCTTGCGGCCGGTCCTTGCGGCCCCGCAACGGCTGCGGCCGCTAATAGAATGAGGCCCTATGTAACTATGTAACTATGTAATATACGTATATGTATATGTATTCATATACGTAAATATATATATATATTTATATATATATATTTGTATATATACGTATATATATTGTGACAGATTCATTGTCACTCTCAGGATCCTTGTCCTGATATCCAGCACCAAAATGGAGAAAGCAGGAGCCCTTTAAATGTTTAGCAGATTTATGCTGTTTATTTGTCAGCATACAACAGAAAATAAAGCAAACAGAAAATAAGTCCTAGCTTCTCCTTGAAGCCCTGCATAACTTAACTGTAGTTCCCTTACTATCTTTCATAGAAGTGAAAACATACAGTCCAAATACAGGTAGCAGAGGTGTCTTTCTCTCTCACCTCAGCTCTGTATCTCCGGCCTCTTTTCCCAAAGCAGATCCCTCCTTTGGTCATTACCTCCAGGGACTTTCTGATCCTCTTAACTGCATGCTCGCTTTTCAAAGCTTCTGGCTTTGGTCGTTTAGTTTTCAGTGCGGCTTCTGACTTCAGCCCTGCACACATCCACAGCACTCCAGCTCTGTCAAACAGCTCTCCCCCTGGAGACAGCTGCAGCAGCCGGTCTTGATTGCAGCCACACCCCTGCCTTTTGAGCAGGTTGTTAACTCTCTCACTCCTGGGGAAAAGTCTTGAAGAGCTCTCTTCTGCCCTCTGGTGGCACTTCACCACAATATATATATATATATATATATATATATATATATATATATATATATATATATATATATATATGTCTATATATATGTCAAACTGCGATTTGTCGTCACGCTTGCGAGCCGTTGAGGCATTGAAGCCTTCCAAGCTAGGAGGACTTAGGCAATGAGCGCAGAAGGCGCTCATTGCCCTTTGAGCCTCGCAAAGCGAGCAGTTGAGGCATGGAAACACGTGGGACTTAGGCTGAAATGAGCGCCGAAGGTGCTCCTGGGAGCCTTGCAAAGCGAGGCGAGCAGTTGAGGCACGTGGTACTTAGGCTGCAAGCAGGGGAATATCCAGCCTTGGATACTTGGGGGCAAAAACAATCCGACCTCGGAAAAATACGAATTTAACAGCCGTACCGCATACAACGAAAAACAAACCAAAAAACATAATTATAGTTACATAGTAATAGTTACATAGTAATAAAGGTTGAAAAAATAATTCAGTCCATCAAGTTCAACCTTTTAAGATCTCCTCTGATCTGCAATGTTAAATATTAATTAATTAGTTGTTACTTAATTATTAATCAATTATTTAATTATGTTATTTAAACATGTCTCAAATTATCTTAAAAAACTCACGCACAGCACAGGGGGAGAGCCAGGAAGAATGTGATTTAGGTTTGAAGTTAATTTGAGGCATATTTGGCATTTTTTAAACATTAGAAATCAGCTAAGCGAGAAAAAAAATGTCAGCTTAAAAAAATGAAAACGAGGTAAAAGGAGGCCGTAGCACGCAACTCACCGCCAGGCACATACGAGTTCCAAAATAGACCATCACGACAGATGCAAAATGCGCAAGCGGCAGGTAAGACTTGGACAATCTCCCCCATTTTACAAAACTAACTAGCAAATAACATTATGAATCTGAAATGGCGGTTTTCCCGCCTAAACAAACGGTTTTGCCTCGCGCAGCCTATATATACTGAAGTTTGCAAATTTCTAACAATTCCTCCGCAGGTGATGAACAATGCAGCTTTACATTTTCTGGTGTCGGAAAATCCATAGAGATTGTTAGCTCTTCAGGATATTGATTGCTGGATATTAATTACAAATAGGTAAAGTATATTAATTTATTAATAAAATTAATTATTAGTAAAATAAATAAAAAACATATTAATAAAAAAATAATTATGCAAAATCTTATATTTTACACTGCCCTTACTTCATGAATACATAAATGCTTAGCTCTTTCGAATATATTTATTCATTGATTAATTATTAACGACATTAATTTATTATTAATTAGTAAACATTAGTACACTGTACTAAGAAAAAAAATATTTTACACTGCACTTATATAACTTGATTACTGCTCATTAACGTACATTAATTTGTTAACTATTAATTGTATTAATGCTCATTGGCTGACAGGGATAGGACCCTCAAAGCAGTTAACTATTTAAATCAGTTTATTATGATCTGATACCTCCATTGAGGAGGATTTTGCCACATTAGTTAACTCATAACCTCTGTATCTATCTATGACATGGATAGGACTTGTGTTTGGATATGGAATTTACATTTCAATGGTGCTCTTCTTTAGGAAAACATGATTAGATCATTTTGTTGTGCATTGATGACAGTTATTGGTTAATTAATTAACGTATATTAATTTATGAAAATATAATATAATTATATTAATTATATATTTTACACTCACCTTATTTATCAATATATATATATATATATATATATATATATATATATATATCACATATATAGTTGTGAGCGTACGAGTTGTTGGTAACGCCGCGGGCTCGCGAAGCGAGGGCCTTGGCTCGCGCCTCACAAAGCGAGGCGAGCCGCGGGCCTCGCGAAGCGAGGGCACTGGGCGAGGGTCTTAGTTGCTGGCATGGAGCGCCAAAGGCGCTCCTTGCCAGCAACTGTGGACCCTCGCAAAGCGAGGGCCTCAGTTGCTGGCATGGAGTGCTGCAGGCGCTTCATGCCAGCAACTGAGGACCCTCGCGAAGCGAGGGCCGCAGTTGCTGGCATGGAGCGCTGCAGGCGCTCCATGCCAGCAACTGCGACCCTCGCAAAATTCACGGCGCAACCCAAACTCCACGACAAACACATTACGACACTCGCAAACAACATACGACACACGTTAACACCACGACACACATTACGACACTCGCGAACAACATACGACACACGTTCACACACATTACGGACTCGCAACACTCGGATGCAACTCGCGAACCTTACAAAATTAAAAACACAATACATACACACAGCACATACATACAAAAATTACCTACAGCAAGAGGTAGCATCCAGGATCTAAAAAATGCAACTTACACCTTCATTTCACTCAAAAGAAAAGAGTAATTCACACGAAAACATTTGCTAAGCGAGAGAAACAATGGCCGCCGAAAACGAGGCTTCACACGCAAACACCATACGAGACACGTTACCACACATTACGACCTCGCAAACACCGGTTGCAACACGCCGACATACAAACATTTAAAACACAATAAATACACACAACACACACATACAAACCTTACCTACAGCAAGAGGAACCATCCAGCACCTCAAAAAAACAAGTTACACCTTCATTTAAATACAAATAAAACACTTTACACACTTTGGAAATCGCTAAGCGAGAAAAAAAATGGCCGACGGACAAAACGAAAACGAGGCTACAGCACTCTCCACACGTAAAACACCACAACACACTCGCAAAACACCACACAAAACTCGAAAACCACTACGAGGCACCAACGGACAATCCGCTAAGACGGACAACACAGAGAAACCGCCATTTTACGCTAATGCGGAAGTACACCACTACGCTAACGGTTTAGCCTCGCGCATGCATAGTATTACACTGCACACATTCACCACGCTTATAGAGCAGCTCCATACCACTAATGCTGCAGCAACCTCAAAACACATTCACAGCTCTTCAACACAATGCTTCAAAATAGGTAAAGTATGTTCATTTATTAATGTATTATATCTTTATTATTACACACCAAACACCATTAGCTCACTTACAATAACATTGCCGTCATTTTTTGACGGGCAATTCGCTAGTATATATATATGCTTAGCTCTTTAGGTTTTCATGTATGACAAAGAAAAATAAGAAATTGATTGATAAATTAATTTAATGAAAAAATTACAAATGCTTTTCAGGTAATTTTACTTTTTCGTTACTGCTCTTTAGGTTTTGCATTGATGACAGTAAAAAACAATATGTACAATAAAAAAAAAAAACACATTATATCTTACAGATTGGAAGAAAGTGGAAAAAACACTTCCTCCATTAATACTTCAGATAATAAAAAAAAAAATCTTACTAATGTTATGATTGCCATTGTTTGTTATATAAGAAAACATTATAATTGGAACTAAAATGCCTGTATTTACATTTACAGATCACAATGGCGGACAACGCAGAAAGAAAGAAAGAACGGAAAACAAGAATGGAAAGGCAAGGGAAGCAAAGATGGAGAGAAGCCCAGTCCCCAGAGACTTTGCAAAGAATAAGAAGACCAACAGAGACTTGCCAATAAAAGAAAAATGACTCAAAAAGGACAAACTGAGTGTGACAGAGCTGCAAAGAACTGAAAAAGTAAAAAACATAATGTTTGTGAAACATTGCCGAATGACCAAATATTGCCTAATGTCACAAATGTTGATATACATGACACCAATTTTGATATACAAAGTTGTAGTGATATCTGTGTTCAGGAAGTTAAGGATAATCCCTTATTTACAGCACTACCAGTAGTCATTATTGTGGATTACTCAATGTGGTTTGTCAGTTTTGTGGGGCTATAATTTTCTCAAGGAAAGACCAACTGAAGGAGAGTTTATTAGTTGCTGTCAGAAAGGGAAGGTAAGACTTCCAGAAAGACACACATTTCCAGAATATTTAAAAAGTATAATGAGTGATCCAACATTTTCAAATTATAGCAATTAAAATAAAACATCAGGTCTTAAAACAGTGCAATTTAATTTGCTTCAATTGGTGCTACATTAGCAGAAAATGTGCCAGGGCATAGCTTTATCAACATAAATATATTAAGTTGTAATTTGGATCCAATGACCGATCCCATTTTCTTTCCAAATGGTGAGCCAGGATGGGAACCAAAATTACAATTGCAAATTTATCCCAATAGTAAAGTTCTTATTAGAAACAATATTTCAATGCTGGAATATAAAGTGTCACAAACTCCTATTCGTGACCATTTTAATCCTATTTTATGTGGGGGGAAACTCACACAACAATGGATTATTGATTCATATCTACAAGTTGAAGCTAATAATCAAAATGTTATCAAATTTCAACAAAACAAGCTTTGCATAGAACAATATTGTGGATTGATGGATTATGTCGCTGAATTGGCTACCAACAGTGACATTTCAGCTGGAAGAACAATAATTTTGCCATCCTCTTTCCAACGATCTTCTCGCAATATGTGAGAAAGATATAATGATGCAGTGGCTATTGTGACTACATTTGGAAAACCAGATTTATTCATTACATTCACATGTAATCCACAATGGCCAGAGATCAAGGAAAATTTGAAAGATGGCCAAAATATTTCTAATCGACCAGATTTAGTGGCTAGAGTATTTAAAATAAAACTAAATACATTAGTACATGATATAACTAAAGCACACTTATTTGGGAAATGTGTAGCTTTTGTTTATACCATTGAATTACAAAAAAAGGCCTGCCACATGCACTTATACTTTTAATCCTACAAGAAAAAGATAAATTGAATACTGCAGAGAGGGTGGATTCAGTGAATAGTGCTGAACTGCCACATCCATAAAAATATTCCAAACTTTATAACATTGTAACACACCGAATGATTTGTGGTTCATGTGGAGATATAAATCGAAATTCACCATGTATGGAAAATAAAAAATGCACAAAAGAGTTCCCAAAACAATTTCAAATGCAAACTTATGCTAATTGTGATGGATACTGTTTGTATAAAAGAGAAGGACAAGCTGCTATTATTCGTAACCAAAAGGCTAATAAAAGATATGTAGTTCCATACAATCCACATTTGCTGATGTACAATGCACAGATAAATGTTGAAGCTTGCACTTCTTGCAAATCCATAAAATATGTGTATAAATATATATACAAAGGATATGATGCAGCAACTGTTCTTGTGCAAGGTGCACAAAATGAACAAGGCAATCCAATTTTACATGATGAACTTTCATGTTATTTAGATGCTCGCTATGTCAGTGCTCCAGAAGCAATGTGGTGTCTTCTCAAATTTGAGATGCATGATCTGTCACATGCTGTGTATCGATTAGCTGTACATTTGCCACAAAGTCAATTTGTTTGCTTTCCTGCAGGGAATGAAAGAAATGCTCTAGCCCAAAATGAACATAGAGCAACAACACTTACTGCTTGATTTGAATTAATTTGCGTGGACACTGAGGCCAGACAATTTTTACACATTGAGATTTTATAACAATATGTATTTTCGTAAATGACCAATGGCGACAATGAAAAAAAGATACAAATGAAATTATACCAAGAATGTATACCGTTAGTCCAAGAGACATTGAACGTTTCAGTTTAAGATTACTTCTTTTACATGTTTTTACAACAACTGGAATTGCCGCACTTTTGTTAGAAGGTGGCAGAACTGTGCATAGTGGATTTAAACTGCCAGTTCCCATTCTAGAAACATCAGTGTCGGATATTCGAATGAATTCTTTACAAGATAAAAAAATGTAAACAAAGTAAATCAATTATCATAGATGAGGCAACAATGATGTTGTGTCATGCCCTGCAATGTATTGATAGGTTATAAAAAGTCATGGATAATGATTTGCCATTTGGTGGAAAGGTGATGTTGTGCCACATGGAAATAGGACTGAGATCGTCAAAACATGTATAAAGACACGTAAACTGTGGAAAATATTTACACACCTAAAATTAGAACTAAATATGAGATTGGAAGGCCAACATGAATTCAATGATTAGATAATTCAAATTGGAGAAGGAAAAAATCCAAAAATAAATAATCTGATGATACAGTTGAAATTCCATCAGAAATTATTTGCAATGAATCACTTATATCGGCAATCTTTCTAAATACTATCAATAACGACGATTACTCAGACATTGCAAAGAAAGTGATATTAACATCAAAAATATAGATGCCTTGAATCTAAAATAATGAAATTTGAAAAGTAATCAATGCACCATTAATGTGTGTGTGTATATATGAATGAATATGAATAGTACATTAATGATTCTATTTGAATGTCTAAAAAATAAGTAAATAACCTTATTTCCTTTTCAAGTTTCTCAGAAATGCAGTTGAAGCACTGCACTCTTGGAAAACTAGGTGGGGATAGGCAAATGAGGCAACAATGCCAAGGTCACTCTGTTAATACAATAACCACTATATACATGGCTCCTTTTAAGCTTATGCTTACTGCATTTCACAGTTTTAAGCAAAGCAACGAAAAAACTGTGAAATATAGTAAGCATAAGCTTAAAATGAGCCATGTATATAGTGGTTATTGGATTAACAGCGTGAGCGTACATTGTGGCCTCATTTGTATGTCCGCGCCCAGTATTCCCAGAGTGCAGTGCATCAAATGTATTTCTGAGAAACTTGAGAAGTTAATAAGTTTATTTACATATTTTTTAGACATTCAAATAGAATCACTAATTTTTCTTCGTTGGGCTTCGATTGGATGGCTGTTTGGGGGTGACTGGGAGAACTGGCCTAGGCCTCACTTGTGGGGGCTAATAGAAGCTGACAGTCCCCAATCTTAAAGGTCCAAACACCTAGGGCCTCATTCTATTATCGGCCGTAAATCGGCCGTAAGGCTGCGATTCCTTGCGGGGGTTCAGTTAACTTGCGATTCTATTATACGGCCACGCAAGGATCTCCTCTTACGGCCGGCCGCATATCTTGGAACCGGCCGTAAGCTCAGAAATATAAAAACTCAAAAATAAATTCAAGCCTGCACTGTACAGCTCTGTAAATGCTAGGGATCATATTGGGGGACATGAGGATTAAAAGTAACCCACTCTCAAGCTTGCACATCAGCCCAAACCCGAGTTCAAATTAACTGTTTATTTTCCGGCTGCGGCGTTGGCGGGTCTGAAGTGCTCCAAGCACTCTGGACTTTTTACATGGATATTTTACGGATAGTAAAAATAAAATATTTGACGGATTTGAGTATAGGATAATTATGTGCTATTTTTTCTAACACCTAAAATCCCTTTATAGTCTTCTCAAAGTGCAGGATGGCTTTATTTGAGCTATTTTATGTGCTTAATTGGTGCTAGCGGGACCTCTTTCCTGCAAGTAAGCTGCGGCTCATTTTTAGCCTTGCAGAGAGGGTTCCCGGAGCAATTGAATTGCAAATAGGAATTTCTTACGGCCGAAACTCTTGCGGCCGTTTTAGATCAAAGGCTTTCCTCCGGCGCGAGCGGCCGCAAGAGATAGCAAGGCGCCGGCCGCAAGCCTGCCGGAGCCCCTGGCCGTAAGGGAATAGAATACCTGAATAGCTTGCGGCCGGTCCTTGCGGCCCCGCAACGGCTGCGGCCGCTAATAGAATGAGGCCCCTAGTCTTTATTACTCCACTCTTGCCCATATGTGATACATATTATATCATATTCATTAGGCATGAACCTAGCAGTGCATATAACTTAGCTCTGAGGTTCTCTCCCACAATATATAGTAATAAAAGCATTCTTAAAATAACGGAAACATAAGACAGCTGTGTTCATTTTAAATTAATATGGTCACTTTTCATTCTTTTTTGCGCTATAAAACAGCTGAGTAGATTTTGCCTTTGGTTAATCCAAGAGTCCTCAGTGCTGCTTCAATCTCGAGGGAGGCAGATTATATATATATATATATATATATATATATATATAGGGAGTGCAGAATTATTAGGCAAATTAGTATTTTGACCACATCATCCTCTTTATGCATGTTGTCTTACTCCAAGCTGTATAGACTCGAAAGCCTACTACCAATTAAGCATATTAGGTGATGTGCATCTCTGTAATGAGAAGGGGTGTGGTCTAATGACATCAACACCCTATATCAGGTGTGCATAATTATTAGGCAACTTCCTTTCCTTTGGCAAAATGGGTCAAAAGAAGGACTTGACAGGCTCAGAAAAGTAAAAAAATAGTGAGATATCTTGCAGAGGGATGCAGCACTCTTAAAACTGCAAAGCTTCTGAAGCGTGATCATCGAACAATCAAGCGTTTCATTCAAAATAGTCAACAGGGTCGCAAGAAGCGTGTGGAAAAACCGAGGCGCAAAATAACTGCCCATGAACTGAGAAAAGTCAAGCGTGCAGCTGCCACGATGCCACTTGCCACCAGTTTGGCCATATTTCAGAGCTGCAACATCACTGGAGTGCCCAAAAGCACAAGGTGTGCAATACTCAGAGACATGGCCAAGGTAAGAAAGGCTGAAAGACGACCACCACTGAACAAGACACACAAGCTGAAACGTCAAGACTGGGCCAAGAAATATCTCTAGACTGATTTTTCTAAGGTTTTATGGACTGATTAAATGAGAGTTAGTCTTGATGGGCCAGATGGATGGGCCCGTGGCTGGATTTGTAAAGGGCAGAGAGCTCCAGTCCGACTCAGACGCCAGCAAGGTGGAGGTGGAGTACTGGTTTGGGCTGGTATCATCAAAGATGAGCTTGTGGGGCCTTTTCGGGTTGAGGATGGAGTCAAGCTCAACTCCCAGTCCTACTGCCAGTTCCTGGAAGACACCTTCTTCAAGCAGTGGTACAGGAAGAAGTCTTCATCCTTCAAGAAAAACATGATTTTCATGCAGGACAATGCTCCATCACACGCGTCCAAGTACTCCACAGCGTGGCTGGCAAGAAAGGGTATAAAAGAAGAAAGTCTAATGACATGGCCTCCTTGTTCACCTGATCTGAACCCCATTGAGAACCTGTGGTCCATCATCAAATGTGAGATTTACAAGGAGGGAAAACAGTACACCTCTCTGAACAGTGTCTGGGAGGCTGTGGTTGCTGCTGCACGCAATGTTGATGGTGAACAGATCAAAACACTGACAGAATCCATGGATGGCAGGCTTTTGAGTGTCCTTGCAAAGAAAGGTGGCTATATTGGTCGCTGATTTGTTTTTGTTTTGTTTTTGAATGTCAGAAATGTATATTTGTGAATGTTGAGATGTTATATTGGTTTCACTGGTAAAAATAAATAATTGAAATGGGTATATATTTGTTTTTTGTTAAGTTGCCTAATAATTATGCACAGTAATAGTCACCTGCACACACAGATATTCCCCTAAAATAGCTAAAACTAAAAACAAACTAAAAACTACTTCCAAAAATATTCAGCTTTGATATTAATGAGTTTTTTGGGTTCATTGAGAACATGGTTGTTGTTCAATAATAAAATTAATCCTCAAAAATACAACTTGCCTAATAATTCTGCACTCCCTGTATATATATTCAAAAACAAAGTATTTCAATATAAAAAGAGGGCGCACACTCTGTTGTGTGTATGCGTATATATATATATATATATTTATATATATATTTATATATATTTATATCACTATAATAGTTGTCAGTTTCAGGAAAACTTACGATGTTGGTCACACCTCACGAAGTGAGGCGAGCAGCTGAGGCATGCGACTGTGAGCTAAGCGCGTATCTCTAAAAACCTGAAAAACAAACAAAATAATTTAACAAAAATTATAACACACTCACACACAGTACAGAGTGAGAGAATGAAGTCTGGGAGTGAGGTTGAAAGTGAATTGAGCCATATTTGGGGGGTTTTCGTCAATACAAAATCGGCTAAGTTAGGAAAAAAATGGCTGACAAAAAACGTTAAAATTCTGAAAGTGTTTTAAAAAACCCTTTAAAACTCTACTATATTCCCGAATTTTAAAATGTGTTATTTTGAAGAACTAGAATTGATAATGGCCAGAGAGCATTTAGATAGTAAAAATATTTTTTGATATCTTACACATTATATGATGTAGTGGATATTTTTATATGTGTGCATATTTATGTGACCTTGTTGACTTGCCTCATCAATTGTAAGCGAGCCTTAGATACTGGTTATATTGAAACTGGGCAGGCTTCTATATCCATGTGCATAGTGAAATTGGACTCATGTGCTTACATGTTCATACAGTTCCACATTTTATCTTATTGCATCTGCTGGTGCCATCTCTGAGCTCTTAACAATCTAGAAAATTATAGTTTGTTCTGCACCAAGCTTAAGATGACAAAGTGTTGACATCCAGGCCTCCAAAAATAAGTTACCAACAGTGATCGGACAATAGATGGGGGAGAAAAACATCAAGTGTAGTACCTTCTGGAGAATACCTGCTCCCTTATGTTGGAGATGGAAGGTTAGATGGGGCTCATAGTCTACCTCCGAACTAGAAAGTTGGGGTTTATTGAGACTGCAATCATGAAACCATGTTTTTATGATTCCATCTGTGGTATGTAAAATGTCGAGGGACTTCTAGTACCAAGTAATTTGTACTAGGTGCAAAGGAGGTACATTAGATTGTGCACAACACATGTGAGAATGTCCACCTCAAAATGTGTGCAAGCATTCCCAACTTTCTCAAGAGGTTATGCTAGGATGCCAAGTTATTTATTCATCTATGAAGAAAACTAAATATTGTGCCTTCTTGAGAATGACAAAATCTCTCCATTGAATGTAATAATCGTTACATGGTTCTTTTATCAGGACGTCATGATGAAAATGTAGATACTGTGTTTATTAGTGAAGGAGAAGATAATGATATTCAGGAGGTGGAGATTGATACAGATTCCTGGGCTGGTGAGTAATACTTATGATCGTTTACTAAAAAAGGCTAAAAGCTTGTGGTGAGGAACAGGTTGATTAGATATGATAATATTTAATGCTAAATTCTTTATACAGGTGATATCAACACTGAGGGTACATCAATTCCTGAACAAACAGGGGAGAAGGGGGTGGGAAGTCAACAGGAGTCCTAGGAGCAGAATATCCACACAAATACCTGCACAGGTGTGTATGTATGAATGTATATGCATGTGTAATGAATTGAAGTCATATATGTATATGTACAGTATATATTATAATTTTTTATACTCTTTTTAAAACTTGGTATAACAAGCCGCAACACTGCATATTTAAAAAATATGATAGAGGGGATATGCATACAGAATGAGAGGATTAGGATCTCACAATTGTCATTAAATTACATATGTTATCTGCAGTACCATTGGGGACCAGATCTTTTCTTACTTATATTTAGTGTTATTTAGCTAGATTTTGAAATGTTCCATTTCTGAATAATTCTGTTATATGCCTGTCTGTGAAATAGTATGGGATGCAGGGAGACTTCCAGGATGGAGCTACAGCCCTATACACAGCTAGAAAAATGTAACAAATTAAGCTATTTTGGCCAACATTTGTATACATTGTTCAGAGAGAAGGCATACTCAAGGATATAAGGGGGAATCTATATGTAATTAAGGGCTCAAGCTCAATCAGGTTATTAACTGGGCATTATAAGTGAATAGGAGTGATCACAAGTCCATCTGTCCATATTCAGTCCACAAGCTGAGCTGCTCCTTTAAATGTAACACATCTGTCTGGGCTGAATGCCCTCTATGAAGCATCGAAAAACCTCTGTTTCTGATAAAATGGAGTTAGAGAATCCTTTGATTTTAAGCCAAATATTTTCAGTATCTAGTGTGTCATTTTCATTTTTGTCCTTTTCCAAAGCCATAACATATGAAAGTGATTTGGAACTTGAAGCAGTTTGTAAATCGTCAAGAATCTGCCATGCCTATTCCACTGAACTTGTATTCTGTATGACTTGCAGTTGTTTGAGATATCTTAACCAGCTCCAAGATGGCCATTGTTTCTCACCTCTCTTACTATAATATGACCTAATTGTTGTCCCAGATTAAAGTAGCGATTTATCTGGATACTTTTGTTCGTAAAGCATTTGAAGCCATCGGATGACTGCCCTGGGGGAATCTGTGGATTGTTAGAATAGGGGTAAGTGGGGAAGGAAGTGAAGACAAGGATATGGATCTGGTTCTTTATCCCACAAGATATCTTTTGACACTGTTTTTTTTTTTTAAGGATCTCAAAGTTGGGGCCCATTACATAATTTTAGCAAGACTCCTATCGCCTGGATATGCAGACACTATTTCAATCATCACCTGTATGTGGCGCGCTCATATATTTGAACCAGGATACTGAGATATGCCAACCAGTATCTTTTGTATATGTGAGGAAGCAAGGCCTTCTTCATCTGTAATACTAGTCAGTTGGTAATGATTTACCTTTGACCTTATTGCCAAAAATAAAGATTTTTTTGCCTCCAGGATTCTCCATTTTGCAAATATACAGCCTTATTAACTTGCGATTCGGTAAATTTAAAAGTGCTCTATATAAGCACAGAGCATATTTTTTTTTACAGAAGATTTTAGTTAGTGAACTTCTATCCAAAAGCAAGGTCTTCACTAACTAAAAACTTCTGTAAAAAATATACTCTGTGCTTCGCAATTTAATAAGGCTGATAATCTTTTAATAAATTACATGTATTTTCACTGCCTAGTAACTCATAGGCACTAAGAAGACGTTCAGCAATTTGATTTTGGGTCTCATTTTGTATTTCAAGTTTGGCGTGATGAAAATATAAATCCTGTACCAATTACTAAGTTAGAAAGAACTTTGAGTGGGAAAAAGGACATTCAGAAAGTGGAAATAATTTTATACCTGTGGGCAGGTGAGTGATGGGTATGACATTTATCTATTAGTGTAGTGGACTGGTTTATTGTTTTTTAATCCTTCAGTCATGTCCGACTCTTGGTGCCAATATGGACCAAAGCACGCCAGGCACATCTGTCTGTTTTTCTGGTTGTGCTTATCCATGTGCTTATCCACTGGAGTGGGTTGCCAGTTTCTTCTCCAATGGACTTGTGATCTATGACCTGCCCATCTTAGGTGACCCTACACTGTATAGCTTACAGCTTTATTGAGGTATGCAAGCCCCTTCACCACAGTTAGGGGATCTCTATTATTCTAATTATTTTAATTTACAATTCTTAATGTGACTAAAACAAACAAGACATTGCACTGTGACAATGCCTGGGGAGATATTTCTTGTAATGGTTGGTCCTATATAGTTATGTAGATCCCTAGCTCTGATGTTTGACCTACGTAAATCTGTATGTCAACGTGTACAATTTTATAGTGAGTATAATCGTGTAAGTGAATTAACCCAATGGGTATCTCCAGTCCAGTGGCTCTCAACTCTTTTTGACCTGATGTCTTCTATTGCTCATGTCAACTATCTGTGAGATTCAGATAATTTTTAACTGGTTAATACTACATGCAGCTCACAATTTTCATCTGATTTTGTACCTCTCTGAATACTGAACATCTCAACTTCAGATTTGTTCATCGATAATATATCTATAACTAATGGTAGTGCAAGGTTATCCTCATCCTTCAACATCTCCGGGACCAGCATTGACGGCTGCTGACAATCAATGCTCTTGTCCATAATTTTCTATAATGGATTTAAAAGATTATATTTTATGCATTACAATGCTGGACCCTTGAGATGTTATCCCAATTCTATGTATTGTAAAACTTGATAAGATAACATAAATAACCCTCCCTGACATCTTCTTCTAATCGTTTATTTATAGCGCGCCAACATATTCCGTAGAGCTGTACATAAGATAAGTTCCAGGCAAAGGTAAATATAAATGAACAAATAGCAAAGCAAGGAGGGCCCTGACTTTGAACTTGGAATCCAGTGTCCATGGTGCTTTCCCAAAGCACATTGTAGGATTAAAACTCGCAGACTTATAATCTAAAGGTATTGTGTGTGGTAAAGGAGGGAGAGAGAGGTGAGAGTGTGTTAGTGTGGAAGGTGATACGCTTCTTTAAAGAGATGCCTTTTTAGTGAGGTTTTGAATGTTCTGAGGCAGGAGGATAATCTGACAGAGTGAGGCAAGGAGTTCCAGAGAATATGGGTAGCACGAGAAAAGTCCTGAAGTCAAAAGTGAAAGAAGGTGACAAGAGTTGTAGAAAGAAGAAGGTCATTAGCAGAACGAAGAGGGCGGGTGCAGGAGTATTTGGAGATGAGAGCAGAGATGTACGAGGGTGCGCTATTGTTTAAGGCTTTGTAAGTAGGGTCACGATTTTACATTTTATTCTGGAGGCTAAGGGAAGCCAGTGGAGTGATTGACAGAGAGGTGATGCCAACATTGAGCGTTGTGTACGGAAGATGAGTCTAGCAGAGGCATTCATAATGGATTGAAGTGGGGATAGTCGGGTAATGGGTAGGCCAGCAAGAAGCGAGTTGCAGTAGTCGAGTCGAGAGATGATGAGAGAGTGTATTAGAATTTTAGTTGTGTTTTGTGTAAGATAGTGGTGAATTCTGGAGATGTTTTTTTAGATGGAGAAGACAAGATTTAGTTAGTGATTGTATGTAAGGGATGAAAGACAGGGGCGGTCCAGTGGAACCCCAAGGCAATGGGCTTGGGAGGTGGGGGTGATGATGTCATTATTGGCAGTGAGAGAGATATGAGGAATTGACGCTGTGGTAGAGGGAGGGAAGATAAGGAGTTCAGTCTTGGACATGTTGAGTTTGAGATAGTGGGCAGACATCCAAGAGCATATACTAGAGAGGCAGTTGGAGACGTGTGGTAGAAGAGATGGGGGTAGATCTGGTGCTGAGAGGTAGATTTGGGTGTCATCTGCATAGAGATGATACTGAAGCCCAAAAGAGTTTATTAGGGTATCATAGGTTGTGTAGATAGAGAAGAGGAGGGTGCAGCGGACTGGTCCTTGGGGTACGCCAATAGACTGTGGGTGAGGAGAAGAAGAGGTACATATTGATGTTCCACAGCTAACTTTTTACATTTATCTCGGGGTTGTAAACGACTACAATATACCCATATTAACCTGTTGATTACGTCACAATTGCAAACATGCAATCACTACCAAACCTTACAAAATGCTCTAATAATGCTATGAACTTCCTAACTGATAAAAAATCTTTTCTTCAATTTCCTTTAATGTAATGAAGTAGCTATTGCCCTATTATATTAGTTTATTCCACAGAGCAACAGGTGTTTTCAAAGCAGTACAGCAGGGATCACTTGCAGTTTATACTACCACCAAATCTCTCTACTACATATACCTATACATTTTGGAATTTGCTTTACTATTTCAGATCCCTGCCTGCTCTTACCTCATGATTGCAACATACAACCACTTCCATAACATCTTTTCTTTTCTTGAATATAAAATTACTAGTGACTTGCCCGTCAAAAATTACGTCAATTAAATTGTAAGGCTGGGAATGCTGTTTGCCACACAATGTAAGTCTCTGATAGTCTTAACCTTTTTGTTATCTACAAAGAAGTACAACAATTGTGATATATATTTTTTTAACATTCAAGTTGTATTTTAAGAACTGTCAAACCATATTTTTTTAAGAATATTAATCTTTTTAATTGTCACGTATGCAGGAATAATATAACAATGGATAAATTTGGTATGAATAAGTATTTTAAAGCATTACATAAAGCTTTATAACATGCAACTTATATTTGAAACAGTGGTCAACCAATTATTTTTAACAATACTAACATTTTTAAATCTGAGCTATGCATGAGTAACATAACAATAGCTCAACTTTGTATGAATACGTATTTTAAACCATTACAGAATGCTTGTTAACATGCAACTTGTAGTTGAACTACTGGTAAAGCACATAGGTATTGAATCCAGAGGAAGGCAAACAGTAAAAAAAACCATGGAAACTTAGCCAATTGTATCAAAAGGGGAAAAAATAAATTCCTTCCTGACCCCATTAACTGGCGATCGGATTACTCCCTGGATCAATACCCCATGTAATTAAACACGTAAATTTAACATCAAATGGTCATTATCGTACTAACATATATATATATATATATATATATATATATATATATATATATATATATATATATATATACAATGAAACAACTTTCTCCACCTTTTAAAATACAAGTTTAACATTACAATCAATAATTTAATGTAGTAACATGTAACCTTGAATTGTAAGAAAATGCAAGATAACTGTTTCGTGGGGCCAATTATGCAAAAATAATCATGCAAAAATGCAACTTCCAAGACATTCCAATTTATTTTTTTTGTATGTCCAAGTGGTTTCCTTGAAAAGAGCCGATGAGATTTTTAAGTTTGTCTATGAGATATAACTACTTTTTATTATTGTTTTATTTTTATTTGTTTTACTTTTTTTTTGTTATTCTTGTAGTTCTGGAAAATGGCAGATAGAGTTTCCTAAGTGAAATAGTGGTCCTCTAAAAAGAGTCCCAGTGACATTGTAGTTCGTCCTGGAAGTAAAACCACTCTTCTCTATGTTTTTTGTCATTTTATAGAGTTTCTGAGTGAAATAGTGGCTTATAATGAATTCATTCAATTATCCGACACTGATGTTTCTAAAATGGGAACTTGCAGTTTAAATGCACTATGCACAGTTCTGCCACCTTCTAATAAAAGTGCGGCAATTCTAGTTGTTGTAAATGGTATTGCTATTTTACCCTGTGCTCAAATGTAACTCATCAAACAGTTACACAGATACATTTTTCCTGATCCACCAGGGCCATCTAGATATAAATAACGGTCTTTGACCATTTCATCATCTGTTGCATTTGTGACGGTGTTAATTGCTTGCAGTTGTAATGTATTTGAAGTCAAAGTTTTTCTTGTGTTTTTTGTTGTTGAAGCTCAGTGTCATAGTCATCGAAGATAATTTCATCTATATGTCCTAGATCAGGCAAATTAAAACTTGCACAATTTAATCCATGAGCCAGAAATATTTCTTGAATTTCCATTAATGCTCTTAATAGTGCGATGGGCTCATTGTAACGTTTCAAATAGTCTTCACACATATTTAATTGAAATGTTTCCACAAACCTAATGCATCGGGTAAATTGCAAAAGATGCAAATGAATGAAAAATTGTTCTCTCATTTGCTTTGGAATTTGACATAATGCTGCTTCTTCTAAACACCTCTCCCATTCGGTATCATCTGCTATGAAGTTTTGATGTCTTGCAGCTAATAGAAAAGTATCATAAACTATGCCATTCACTGTGCGTAAATGTTCATAACTTTGTGCACCGGGAACATGTAAAATAAGTCATCTTAAACTAAAACATTCAATGTCTCTTGAACTGATGGTATAAATTATTGGGATCATTTTATGAGTATGTTTTTTTCATTGTCGCCATTGGCCATTAACGAATACATAGTGATATTGAATTTCAATGTATAAAAACTGTCTGGCCTTAGTGTCCTGACGAATTATTTAAAACCAAGCAGTAAGTGTTGTTGCTCTATGTTCATTTTGTGCTAGAGAATTTCTTTCATTCCCTGCAGTAGGTCTAAATAATTAGAAAGTTCGTCATGTAAAATTGGATTGCCTTGTTTATTTTGTGCACCTTGCACAACAACAGTTGCTGCATCATATCCTTTGTATCTATATTTATACACATATTTTATGGATTTGATAGAAGTGCAAGCTTCCACATGTATGTGTGCATTGTACTTCATCAGCAAATGTGGATTGTACAGAAAAACATATCTATTATCAACCTTCTGGCCATGAATAATGGCAGTTTGTCCTTCTCTATTATGCAAAGGGTATCCATCACAATTTGCATAAGTCTGCATTTGAAATTGTTTTAGGAATTCTTTTGTGCATTTTTTATTTTTCATACATGGTGAATTTGGATTGGTATCTCCACATGGACCATGAATAATTATGTGTGTTACAATGTCATAATGTTTTGAATATTTTTCTGGATGTGGCAGTTCAGCAGTAATTACTGAATCCACTCTCTCTGAAGTATTCAATTTATCTTTTTCTTGCAGGATTAAAAGTATGTGAGCAAGTGGCAGGCTTATTTTTTTTAATTCAATGGTATAAACAAAAGCCACATATTTTCCAAATACTGTATATACTCGAGTATAAGCTGACCCGAGTATAAGCCGAGGCACCTATTTTACCACAAAATACTGGGTAAAATGAGTGACTCGAGTATAAGCCGAGGTTGGGAAATGTGCTGCCCCCTGTGTCCCTCTTGTGCCCTCTGTGTCCCCCTCTCTCTCCGTGTCTCTTCTCCCCTCTACCTTCCCTGTGTCTCTTCTCCCCTCTCCCTTCCCTTTGTCTCTTCCAACCTCTCCCTTCCCTGTGTCTCTTCCCCCCTCCCTTATCACCCTCCTCAACCTCTCTCCTCATCCTCAACCTACCTCCTCATCCTCAACCTATCTCCTCATCCTCAACCCCCTTCTCAACCTCCCTCCTCATCCTCAACCTCCCTCCTCAACCCCCCATCCTCAACCTTCCTCCTCAACCCCCCATCCTCATCCTCTCTCCTCAACCCCCCATCCTCAACCCCCCATCTCAACCTAAACCCCCCTAAATACCTCCCCCTCTTCCCTCACTTACCTGCTTGTGCTCCGGCCTCCGCTCCTTGACCCGGCGTGCATGTGACGTCACAGGCGCGCCGCGTCATTAGCATATACCGGGGGAGGGGAGAGCGGGGAGGTATTTAGGGGGGTTTAGGTGGAGGAGTGGGATTGAGGGGGGTTTAGGTTGAGGAGGGGGGTTAAGGAGGGGGGTTGGGGTTGAGGGGGATTGAGGGGGGGAGGTTGAGGGGGGTTGAGGTTGAGGATGGGGGAGGGAAAGAGACACGGGTGGGTAGAGAGACACACGGGGAGTTAGAGAAACACGGGGGGTTAGAGAGACACGGGGGATTAGAGAGACACGGGGGGAGAGTGACTCAAGAATAAGCCCTTTTTTGCCTTAAAAACAGGGCTGAAAAACTCGGCTTATACTCGAGTATACAGGGTAACTCTACTTTAGTTATATATCATGTATTAATGAATTGAGTTTTATTTTGAATACTCTGGCCACTAAATCTGATTGGTCAGAAGTATTTTGGGCACGCTTTAAATTTTCCTTGATCTCTGGCCATTGTGGATTACATGTGAATGTAATGAATAAATCAGTTTTTCCAAATTCTATCACAATAGCCATGCCATCATTGTATCTTTCTCGCATATTGCCAGAAGATCCTTGGAAAGTGGATGGCAAAATTATTTCTCTTTCACCTGAAAGGTCTCTGTTGGTAGCCAATTCAGCAACATAGTTCATAAATCCACAATATTGTTGTATGATTATTTGCTTTGACTTGTAGATATGAATCAATAATCCATTGTTGTGTGAGTTTTCCCCCACATAAAATAGGATTACATTTTGGCGAATAGCAGTTGGTGCCACTTTATATTCTAGAATCGAAATATTGTTTCTAACACTAACTTTACTATTAGGATAACTTTGTCATTGTAATTGTGGTTCCCATCCTGGCTCACCTTTTGGAAAGAAAATTGAATATGCCATTGGATCCAAATTACAACTTAATATATTGATGATTATAAAAGGTTGGTCTTCATTGCGTGGATTTATTGTAATATCTTGCAGAAAAGGGGGTTCACTATCCTCATTTTTAAAGACCATGGCAACCTCATTTACTGTTGGTAAATTATACCGTCTTTGATCAGTATTGCGATCTCTTTTCAAAACCATATTTACTCTTGGCATTGGTAATTGATGTATTTGAGCATGTGCCTGTTGTTCTTTTTCAACCTCTACTAATTTTTTGTATGCTTTACTATATGGGATGTTGGCCATAATTGTATCCAGCTGTTGATGCGCAAACACTATTTATTTTCAGGAAGTGTCATCCGTTGTTCAACAGCTTCCATTGTATCTAAGACATATAACTGTGCAAATTTCCTTTGCTGTCATTCTTGTGGGTGTAAATGTGAAGTCCGGTGGTAAATTTGTCCCTGAACTCTAAAACAGTAAGGACCATGTCCTGGGACATTATCTGCTAATGGAGCACCAAGTGAAGCAAATGAAATTGCACTGTTATAAGACCTGATGTTTTTTTTTAATAAGTATAAGTTGGAAATGTTGGATCACTCATTATACTTTGTAAATATTCAGGAAATATGTGTCTTTGTGGAAGTCTTACCTTTCCTTTTTGACAGCAACTAATAAACTCCCCATCTGTTGGTCTTTCCTTCATAAAATAATAGGCCCCCAAAAAATGACAAAGCACATGTGTTAATCCACAATAATGAGTGTCTAATGTTAGTAATATAAATAAAGGACTATCCTGAGCTTCCTAAACATAGCTATCAGTACCAGTGTGTATATCAACATTGATGTTATGTGTATCAACATTGGTGTCATGAGGCAATATTGGGTCATTAGGCAATGTTTCACAGACATGCTTTTGTTTACTTTTTCTTTTCTTTGAAGGTCCAGCACACTCAGTTTGTCCCTTTGCACTCATTTTTCTTTTATTGGCAAGTCTCTGTCGGTCTTCTTCTCTTAGTCTTTGGGAAGTCTTGGACGACTGTGCATCTCTCCATCTTTGCTTCCGTTCCCCTGCCGCTCTTCTTTTCCGTTCTTTCTTTGTTTCTGCTTTGTCCGCCATTTTAATCTGGAATTGTAAATACAGGCATTTTATTTTCAATTGTAATTTTTTCTTGTATAGCAGACAACATGAATCAGTGCATTGTTAACATTTTTTCTTATTTACCTGAAGTATTAAATGATTAACTTCCTTTCCACTTTCTGATGGTCTTGAAGTTGTATTCTTTTCTGTCTTCACACCTGTAAGATATATAATTTATTTTTATTGTACATACATGAATTAATTAATCAATAACTTTCATCAATGCAAAAGACCAAAAGACTTAAGCATATTTTGATAAAGAAGGGCATCATTAAATCATATACCTGTAATGGTGATGTAATTGCAGATGAAATGCTGTAGAGCTCAGGGTCTGTGTTCATTCAGGTCCAGTGTTCACAGAGACGCGCAAACTGTAAAATGACATAAAAAGCATTGTTAATGTTTGTATTCAATTAATTCATTAATCAATGAAAGTATCATGCTTAATTTGCATTCATGCAAAACGTAAAGGTCTAAGCATCAATATGAAATGTAGCAGGTGTCAGAGCATAATAAACTGATTTAAATATGTAACTGCTTTGAGGGCGCTATTCCTGTCAGGCAGTGAGCATTAATACAAATATATAAGTGCAGTGTAAAATATATAATTATTTTACTGCAGTGTAAAATATCCATTGTTTGGAGGTCCAGAGCATAATAAACTGATGTAAGTAATTGCACTGTAAAGTATATATTTTTTTTACTGCAGTGTAAAATATATAAATATATATTTGAGGTCTCAGAGCATAATAAAGTAATTTAAGTAAGATCAGTGCGAAATATATATTTTGAGGTCTCAGAGCATAATAAACTGATTGAAGTAAGTGCACTACAAAATGTCCCTATTTTTAACTACAGTGTAAAATATCAATTTATATATCCATGCAGTGAGCATTATTACAAACATTATTACATCTAAGTGTAGTATAACATATTGTAATTATTAATTAATCAATTCATTTACGTTAATGTTAATGCAGTGTAAACAAGTTGTTTTTTTAGTGCAGTGGAATTTTTTGTTTTGTTTGTAATTAGTAATTAATAAATGAATTAGAGATTATTAAAAATTAATTAATTAATACATGTATTATAAAGAGCTAAGCATTTTTTTTTTCTCTTTGTTCTGTTTTCTTTTTTTCTTCTGCTTTTGTTTCTCCTATTTCACTATTTCTTAAAACATGCATAAAGTAAACGTACCAACGAGATATGCGTCAAAATTCATCATTGCGTCATTGAATTAATGGTTATCTGTTATCCATCAGTGATACTAATGTTTATGATATCTCTTCTTCTTCTCTTTTTTTTTTTTTTTTTCTTGTTTTTCTTGTTTCTATATATGTAAAACATTCTTAGAAAATAGACTAGGCTACCGTTATTGAAGAAAGAATGAATTGTCTATTTAAAATTACAATTTATCAGGTGATCTTATATATTATTGTGCTGTGATTAAAAAGATCAACCATGTACTCTACATTTTTATGTAATGTTTTGAAATTTTGAAATAAAACATTTTAAAAATAAATAAAAAAATAAAGAGCTAAGCATAACAAAGATATATAAGTGCAGTGTAAAATATACATTTTTGTTCCTGCAGTATAAAACATATTTCAGGGTCCTATTGCTGTCAGGCAACAAGCATTAATACAAATATATAAGTTTAGTGTAAAATATTGTAATTCTTAATTAATGAATTATTTGACGTCAATGAATAAGTGTATTAGGAAAACTTAAGCATAATACAGATATATAACTGCAGTGAAAAGACACCTTTTTTTCCAAGCAGTGTAATTTTTATTTTTTCTAATTAGCAATTAATAAATGAATTTGAGATTATTAATGAATTAATTAATTAATACATGTATTATAAAGAGCTAGTCATATTACAGATATATAACTGTAGTAAAATATACATTTTTGTTCCTGCAGTATAAAACATATGTCAGGGTCCTATTGCTGTCAGGCAATGAACATTAATACAGATATAAAAGTGCAGTGTAAAATATTGTAATTCTTAATTAATTAATTGACGTTAATGAATATGGGCCTCATTCTATTATCGGCCGCAGCCGCTGCGGGGCCGCAAGGACCGGCCGCAAGCTTTACGGCTATTCTATTCCCCTCCGGCCGGGGACTCTGGCAGGCTTGCGGCCGGCGCCTTGCTATCTCTTGCGGCCGCAAGCGCCGGAGGAAAGCCTTTGATTTAAAACGGCCGCAAACAAATCGGCCGTAAGAAAAGCCTGGTTGCAATTCTATTGCTCCGGGAACCCTGTCTGCAAGGCTAAAAACGAGCCGCAGCTTACTTGCAGCAAACAGGTCCCGCTAGCACCAATTAAGCACATAAAATAGCTCAAATAAAGCCATCCTGCACTTTGCAGAGTCTATAAACTGATATTCGGTGTTAGAAAAAATCGCACATAATTACCCTATACTCAAATCCGTAAAATAATATTTTTTTTATATACGTAAAATATCCATGTAAAAAGTCCAGAGTGCTTGGAGCACCTCAGACACGCCACGCAGCTGGAAAATAAACAGTTAATTTGAACTTGGGTTTGGGCTGATGTGCAAGCTTGAGAGTGGGTTACTTTTAATCCTCATGTCCCCCAATATGATCCCTAGCATTTACAGAGCTGTACAGTGCAGGCTTGAATTTATTTTTGCGTTTTTATATTTCTGAGCTTACGGCCGGTTCCAAGATATGCGGCCGGCCGTAAGGGGAGATCCTTGCGGGGCCGTATAATTGAATCACGAGTTAACTGAACCCCCGCAAGGAATCGCAGCCTTACGGCCGGTAATAGAATGAGGGCCTAAGTGTATTAGGAAGACTTGAGCATAATACAGACATATCACTGCAGTGTAAAAGACACCTTTTCTTAGTGCAGTGGATTTTTTTTTCTAATTAGCAATCAATAAATGAATTTGAGATTATTAATAAACAAATGAATAAATAAATATATGATAAAGAGGTAAGCATAATACATATATAAGTGCAGTGTAAAATATACATTTTCTTCCTCCAGTAGAAAACATTTTTTTTATTTTTTTATTAAGTAATTATTAATTATTAATGTAGATTCATAATTACATAATAAATGAATAAATGTATTAGAAAGAGATAAGCATACTAAAGATATCTAAATGCAGTGTAAACTATATATATTTTTAATGCAGTGGAGTATATATTTTGTATTATTGATTAATAATTATTAAATTAATATACGTGAATAATTAATCAATGAATCAATGTATTTGAAAAAGCAAAGCATTTATTTCTTCATAAAATAAGTTAAAATTAAATTAATATACTTTACCTATCACATATATAGTTGTGAGCGTACGGGTCGTTGCTCACGCTTGCGGGCTCGCGTAGCGAGCCCGCAAGAACTGCGTCCCTCGCGAAGCGAAGCGAGGGCCCGCATTTGCGGTGATGGAGCATCCCAACGTCCCCGCAAATGCGGATCCTCTCGAAGCGAGGGTCCGCATTTGCGGAGGTGGAGGCTCAACGTCGGCTGTGTTAACACACACATACACACACATATAACTTTTTAACAGAATAAACTCAACCGCCCAGCCAACAAAAACCCAACAACGTCCCCGCAAATGCGGATCCTCGCGAAGCGAGGGTCCGCATTTGCGGTGGTGGGAGCATCCCAACATCGGCTGTGTTAACACACACATACACACACACACAACTTCATAACAAAAAAAAACTTAAAGTCGCCTCACACCCGCTTACACCTAGACAAGACACACAGACGCAAGACTTAACAAAAAAACAGTAAAAAAGGCCCCTCACACGCTCTTAACACACATACGCACGACTTAGAAACAAATACACTGCGTCGTACACGTAAAAGCTAACTGCGTATATCGCAAAAAAATACGGCAACATCGCAACAAAATACGGCCGCATCGGAAAAAAATACGGCCACGAAAGACCCATTCCAACCGCCGCGCATCAAAACATCACAAACACAAGAAATAAACACAACAAACACATAAAAAGCTTACTTACAGCACGGGGGGCATCCGGCACCTCCAAAAGTTCATTTACACGTCCATTTAAGTCCAAAACAAAGAGTTTAAACGGCCGAAAATCGGCTAAGCGAGAGAAAAAATGGCCGCCGAACAAAACGAAAACGAGGCTCCAGACGAAACTACACTACACTTACTCGCAATAATGAAACACATACTATGCGGAACGGATCACACTCATATTAAACACCATTTTAACCACTACTACGCACAAAATGGCGGATGGAACGCAAATTGTAAGCTGGAACGCAAATAGCGCATGCGTATTGCGTTCTAACGGTCTAACTTTCCAGAATGTTCTACAAGTTTATAAATACTGCCTATTTGACAGAGAAAAATACATTTCTACTCAGGTGATGAACAGAGTGACTTCAGACATAACTGCTGCTAAAACTTGAGAAGACAATTCTTTACTAATTTACTACTTTACATTGTGCAAATTACAACTGAGAGGTAAGCTATAATATATTACATTTTATTATCAAGACAGGACATCAAAAAAAAAAATAAATAAGAAAAAGAGGTTTATGTATACTGACATGTGACACGCACATTTATGTGTATTGCCCCTGCAACAAAATTATCTTAAAACAAACTAATTAAACAACTACATTTAAATTACATTAGAAAAAAATAAGTTGGGACTATTAAAATATGAGTCATGTATACTGATATGTGACACGCACATATATGTGTATCATCTATAGTCACATGTCACACACACATTTATGTATGTTGGCCAAAAATAAAAATAAGGTTTATTTAACAATTAAAATATGATTCATGTATAGTGATATGTCACACGCACACAAAAAAATTACTTTCAACTATGGAAATGTGCTTCATGTATGTGACATATGTGTGTAGCCCCCACCAAAAAATAATGTTAATTGAAAATAATTACAGAAGTATATTTAAATGACATTAATTTACTGCAATTCAATAGATCACCTAAAGCTCTGCATCAACAGCGTCACTCAACAATTTGCACCGTGCATTGTGAAGCACAATCCCTTTTAAAGAACACCAACAAAGAAGAAGAGGTAAGATACAAAAATACATTAAATGCTGAAAAGGCCATGCTTTGCTAAATAATATAAAAAAATATATAATTCACTATTTCACTTTATTTTTCAAACAGACAATACAAGAATACCGGCGGATTAAGATTGGCAGGAGGGGACCCTCTGTCATTCCACACTTCAATCAAGGTAAAGTATTAAGTATAAAAAAGAACCGAACCATGAGCCTCATTCAATTGTGAGTTGGCCAATTGAATAGGGCTCTATATAAGCACATAACAGATTTTTTAGACAGACATTTTTAGTTACTGAACTTCAATACTAAATCAAGGTCTTCACTAACTCAAAACTTCTGTCAAAAAATATGTTATGTGCTTATATAGAGCCCTATTCAATTGGTCAAAACGCAATTGATTCAGGACCTAAATATGTTTAATGGCCGAGGGCCTCATTCAAATGTGATTTGCACATTTCAATAGGGCTCTATATAAGCACAGAGCATATTTTTTTACAGAAGTTTTTAGTTAGTGAAGACCTTGCTTTTGGATACAAGTTCACTAACTAAAAACTTCTGTAAAAAAAGATGCTCTGTGCTCATATTGAGCCCAATTCCATTGCCAAAAACGAAATTCAATGAGGCCCTCACAATATAACAAATCCAGCAACCAAAGGCCCTCATTCAATTGATATTTTGGACAATTCAATAGGGCTCGAAATAAGCACATTTAGAACCCTATTGAATTGACGAAACTGCAATTGAATGAGGGCCAAAGTATGCAACATATGGTACACACAAACTGGTACACACAAAACAGGATTGTAACAAACAAATAGCAAACTAAATTCATATTCTTTTTGTTTAACAACCTATAACCATTAGAAAAAACACTACATAAGTATAACAAAAGTGGTGCCCATCAAACAGGATTGTACGAAAACTCACACAAACACATAGCAAACTACATTTAAATTCTTATTTAATGTTTAACAACCTATAAGCCTTAGAAACAAGCCTAAATAAGCATACCAACAGTGGTGCGCACCAAAAGGATTGTATGAAAACTCACACAAACACATAGCAAACTACATTTATATTCTTATTTAATGTTTAACAACATATAAGCATTTAAAAAAAACATAAATAAGCATACCAACAGTGGTGCGCACCAAACAGGATTGTATGAAAACTCACACAAACACATAGCAAACTACATTTACATTCTTATTTAATGTTTAACAACATATAAGCATTAAAAAAAAACATAAATAAGCATACCAACAGTGGTGCGCACCAAACAGGATTGTATGAAAACTCACACAAACACATAGCAAACTACATTTAAATTCTTATTTAATGTTTAACAACCTATAAGCCTTAGAAACAAGCCTAAATAAGCATACCAACAGTGGTGCGCACCAAAAGGATTGTATGAAAACTCACACAAACACATAGCAAACTACATTTAGATTCTTATTTAATGTTTAACAACCTATAAGCCTTAGAAAGAACCCTAAATAAGCATACCAACAGTGGTGCGCACCAAACAGGATTGTATGAAAACTCACACAAACACATAGCAAAATACATTTAGATTCTTATTTAATGTTTAACAACCTATAAGCCTTAGAAAGAAGCCTAAATAAGCATACCAACAGTGGTGCGCACCAAACAGGATTGTATGAAAACTCACACAAACACATAGCAAACTACATTTAGATTCTTATTTTATGTTTAACAACCTATAAGCATTACAAAACAACATTAATAAGCATACCAACAGTGGTGCGCACCAAACAGGATTGTACGAAAACTCACACAAACACATAGCAAACTACATTTAAATACTTATTTAATGTTTAACAACCTATAAGCCTTAGAAAGAAGCCTAAATAAGCATACCAACAGTGGTGCGCACCAAACAGGATTGTACGAAAACTCACACAAACACATAGCAAACTACATTTATATTCTTATTTTATGTTTAACAACCTATAAGCCTTAGAAAAAAGCCTAAATAAGCATACCAACAGTGGTGCGCACCAAAAGGATTGTACGAAAACTCACACAAACACATACCAAACTACATTTATATTCTTATTTAATGTTTAACAATCTATAAGCCTTAGAAAAAAGCCTAAATAAGCATACCAAAAGTGGTGGGCACCAAACAGGATTGTAGAAAACCACAGAAATAATGTCATTTTTTAGTTAATACAAATACATTCAAATAAAATAACATTTTCATTTTTATTTTATAACAGATACTGCGTCATGAACATCGGACCAGGAGTTTCAACTGAGGACCAGACCAGTGGACGAGGACTTTCAACAGAGGACCAGACCATTGGACGAGGACTTTCAACAGAGGACTACACCATCGGATGACGACTTTCAACAGAGGACCAGACGATTGGACGAGGACTTTCAACACAGGACCAGACCATCAGACGAAGGCTTTCAACACAGGACCAACAAAGATTCTGCTTCAAATCAAACTTCAACCAAGGTACAGTATAACAAGTAAAAAAAGAGAAGAAATAATTAATATTCTTCTTTAATGTTTAACCACCTATAAGCCTTAGAAAAAAGCCTACAGAAGCATACCAAAATTGCGGCGCACCAAAAAGGATTGTAGAAAAACACAGAAATAATGGCATTTTTTCATTAATACAAAGACATTCAAATAACATAACATTTTCATTTTTATTTTATAACAGATACTGCGACAAGAACATCGGAACAGGAGTTTGAACTGAGGACCAGACCAGCGGACGAGGACTTTCAACAGAGGACTACACCATCGGACGAGGACTTTCAACACAGGACCAGACCATCGGACGAAGGCTTTCAACACAGGACCAACAAAGAATTTTGCTTGAAATCAAACTTCAACCAAGGTACAGTATAAAAAGTAAAAAATAAAAATAAAAAAATAAAGATCTTAGCTTTGCATCGATGTCAACAGAAAATAAAATTTAAAATAAACCACCGGTAACTATAACTGTTGAGAAAATATAACTAACACATTTTTCATCTATCTCTTATTTGTCTTTTAGGGCCAATAATCTTTAACAGTAAATACAAACTTCAATGTAAACTTAAAAAAAAAATTGGCATACTCCAAAAAAGTCTAAAAACACAGAATCTATACAATTTGTCATTGTAACATTCCAGTCCTAAACCCTAATTTAATTGCCATTTGACAAATTGAATAGTGCTGTAAATAAGGACATAACATCTTTTTGAAAATACCTTTTTAGTTACTAAAACACTTGCTTTTGGATACATGTTTAATAAATAAAAACTTCTTTAAATAATTATCTGATGGCCTTATTTAGACTTTTATTCAATTGACCGCATTGAAATTGATTAAGTATAAAATGTTAACACACTATTGATAACAATTTGTCATGAAAAACAACTTAACATCTCAAAATAAACTAATAGTACATTATTTTATTTTTACAGATTAACATGGCTGATAACGAGAGTAAACAAGAAAAGAAAAGACGCCAAGCTAGAGAACGACGAAAGAGAGCAGACAGCCAGCAGACACCGGAGAAGAAGGAAATTCGACGAGAAAAAGAACGCAAAAGAATTGCAAGCAAAAGACTGTCACTTGCAGAAATTAAAGATATGTCAAAAAAAGCAACAAAGAAAATAAAGCATTTACAACCTGTTGCTCAAACATCAGATGACATTTTACCAGAAAAAATACAAGAGATACCAAAAAAAGCAACAAAGAAAACAAAGCATTTAGAACCGTTTCATGAAACATTACATGACATTTTACCTCAAACAATACAACATATACCAAGAAAAGCAACGAAAAAAACAAAGCATTTAGAACCTGTTGTTGAAACATTATATGACATTTCACCTGATGAATATGAAAGTCAAAATCCTATATGCTTTGCAAATTGTCCTCTACTCAAGTCTTTAGCAGTAGAGGTTCATAGTTGTGGGGACATGACTACTCAATGTCAGTTTTGTGAGGCTTATTATTTTAAACAGGAGAGACCCAGAGATGGCCAATTTATTAGTTGCTGTCAAAAAGGCAAGTTCAAACTTCCAGAAAGGAAACAATTTCCTCTCTATTTACAAAACATTATGACTCATCCTACTTTTCCAAACTACCAAAATTTTAAAACAAACATAAGATCCTACAATAGTGCCATATCCTTTGCATCCATGGGGGCAACATTAGCTGCTAATGTACCAGGACATGGTCCTTACTGTTTTAAAGTCCAAGGACAAATTTATCATCGCACTTCCCATTTACATCCAGAGGAAGGAAATCAAAGAAAATTCGCTCAACTATATGTCCTAGATACAATGGAAGCTGTTGACCAACGTATGCAGATGGAAGAAAATAAAAAATGCTTACCCAGTGTTTTCATAGAGCTAAATAACATTATGGACAACAATCCCTACAGTAAAGCTTATAAAAACTGGCAGAAGTAGAAAAGGAACAACTACTTCATGCACAAACAAATCAATTACCAATGCCGAAGGTTAATATGGTGCTTAAAAGAGACAGACATACTGATAAACGTCGTTATAACTTGCCAACATCAAATGAGGTTGCAATGGTGTTTCAGAATGATGAAGGAGAACCACCATTTCAAAGAGACATTCGAATATATCCTAGAAATGAGGAGCAACCGTTTATTAATATGAGTATCTTAAGTCCAAATTTAGATCCAATGACATATCCCATCTTTTTCCCACACGGAGAAGCAGGTTGGCAACCAAAATTAACTCTTCCCAGTTACCCAAATGCTAAAGCCAGAATCCGAAATAATGTTTCTATGCTTGAATTTAAAGTAGCTCAAATTGCCATTCGCAATGTATTTAATCCAATTTTATGTGGTGGGAAACTAACACAACAATGGATTATTGATTCATATTTGCAAGTTGAGGCAAATAATTTAAACTTTATCAAATATCAACAAGATAAACTCCGTGTAGAACAATATTCTGGATTAATGGACTATGTTGCTGACGTGGCTACAAGCAGAGACATGACAGCTGGCAAAGCCATCATTTTACCATCTTCCTTTCAAGGATCTCCTCGGAATATTAGAAAAAGATACAATGATGCTATGGCTATTGTCACTAAATTTGGCAAACCCGATTTATTTGTGACATTTACATGTAATCCACAATGGCCAGAAATTACACTAAATCTACTTCTTGGACAAACTGCTTCAGATCGACCAGATTTAGTAGCCAGAGTTTTTAAGATTAAATTAAATAAATTAATACGTGACTTCACTATAAATCAGTTATTTGGCAAATGTCTTGCTTATGTATATACCATTGAATTTCAAAAAAGAGGCCTTCCACATGCACATCTTCTAATAATACTTCAAGAAAAAGATAAATTAGATACTTCGGACAAAGTGGATGCAGACATTGTTGCTGAACTACCAGATCCAGAACTATATGGTAGACTATATGAGATTGTTACTCATCGCATGATTCATGGACCCTGTGGTGACCTTAATCCACAATCACCATGTATGAAAAATAATAAATGTTCCAAAGAATTTCCAAAAGATTATAGAGACAAAACCTATGCCAATTGTGATGGATATCCACTTTATAAAAGAAGAGAAGGAGATAGTGCCATTATTCGTGGAAAAAAAGTGGACAATAGATATGTAGTACCCTACAATCCACATTTACTCATGAAGTACAACGCCCACATCAACGTAGAAGCCTGCACTTCCATCAAATCCATTAAATATGTCTACAAATATATTTACAAAGGTTACGATGCAGCTACTGTAGTCGTCAAAAGTGCAGACAACCCTGAAAGTAGTGAGTTAGTACATGATGAACTTGCATCTCATGTAGATGCTCGCTATGTCAGTGCGCCAGAAGCTATGTGGCGGCTTTTAAAATTTGAAATGCATGATAGATCACATGCAGTATATAGGTTAGCAGTACATTTGCCACAACGACATTTAGTCTATTTCCATGCTGGAAATGAAATGAATGCATTGGCCCAAAGTGAAGATCGTCACACTACACTAACTGCATGGTTTGCATTAAATTCCACTGATGCTGAAGCAACACAATACTTATATATTGAAATTCCATATCACTATGTTTTTGTGAATGGATTATGGAGACCAAGAAAAACCAGAGGCAATAAAATTATTCCAAGAATTTACACAGTCAGTCCAAGAGATGTTGAACGTTTTTGCTTACGGATATTACTTTTAAATGTTCCAGGAGCACAAAGTTTTAAACAATTAAGAACTGTTAATGACATTGTATATGAATCCTTCCATTTAGCTGCAAGACATAGAAACGTACTCGCTGATGATACAGAGTGGGAAAGATGTTTAGAAGAAGCAGCACAATGTCAAATGCCACGACAGATGAGAGAACAATTTGCTTTTATTTGTATCTTCTCAAATGCTCCAAATGCATTAGCTTTGTGGGAGACTTTTAAAAGTAATATGGCTGAAGACTTTATGCGACGATACAATGAACCCATTGCACACTTAAAAGCGTTAATGGAAATCCAAGAAGTCTTTTTAACTCATGGATTAAGTTGTGCAAGTTTTAATTTGCCTGATCCAGGTCTTATAGATGACATTAACTTTGAAGACTATGACATTCAACTACAAGCAGAAAGAACAGAAGAAAGACTTGCAACTTTAAATACACTACAATTGCAAGCATTTCATGCCATTAAAAATGCTATAGATGATGACATGGTGACAGAGCGTTATTTCTATCTTGATGGACCTGGCGGATCAGGAAAAACATATTTGTACAATTTATTAATGAGTTCAGTACGAGCACAAGGAAAAATAGCAATGGCGTTTGCCACTACTGGAATTGCTGCACTTTTATTAGAAGGTGGAAGAACTGTTCATAGTGGATTTAAACTGCCAGTGCCTATTTTAGAAAATTCTGTGTCAGATATTCGCATGACATCCTTACAAGCAAAGAAATTGAAGAAATGTAAATTAATTATAATAGATGAGGCCACAATGATGTCATGCTATGCCCTCCAATGTATTGACCGTTTGCTTCGTGAAGTCATGGATAATATTTTTCCATTTGGTGGAAAGGTAATGTTGTTGGGTGGCGATTTTAGACAAACATTACCTGTCGTTGTACATGGAAATCGAACTGACATTATCGAAACATGTATAAAGTCAAGTACAGTATGGAAACATTTTACCCATCTTCAACTGCAACAAAATATGAGATCAGAAGGCCAAACTGATTTCAATGATTGGCTTATTAAAATTGGAGAAGGCAGAACAGAAACAATACTACATTTACCTGACGACACTGTAGAGATCCCACCTCATATGATTTGTCAATAAGATATTATATCGGCTATATTTGAAGGGAGCATAAATAACGAAGAATATTCCGAGCTTGCCAACCAAGTTATACTGACGTGTAAAAATAAAGATGCATTAATACTCAATAATGAAATCTTAAAAAAAATTAATGCACCACAAAGAAATTATCACAGTGCTGATTCTGTACTTGCTGATGACAATGAAAGTCAGGCAAACTTTTCAACTGAATTCATAAACTCTTTAACTCCTTCTGGAATGCCACCACATATTTTGCAGCTAAAGAAAGGTGCAATTATCATGTTACTGCGAAATATGAACCCCAAAAAAGGCCTTTGCAATGGCACAAGATTAATTGTTCAACAATTAAAGGACCATTTTATAGATGCTGAAATTTTAACTGGGACCCATAAAGGAGAGAGAGTTTTCATACCAAGAATAGATTTAGCACCAAGTGAAAGTAGTCTCCCTTTTATACTTCAAAGAAGACAATTTCCCATTATTATGGCATTTGCCATGACCATTAATAAATCACAAGGTCAAACTTTCAAATCTGTGGGTATTTTCTTGGAAGAACCAGTTTTTGCACATGGTCAATTGTACGTTGCGTTGTCACGGTGCAAAAATCCACAGGCTATTAAAGTTTACATTGAAAACAATGAAAGTCAAGGTGATTTATTAGAAGATGGACGTATTGTTACTAAAAACATTGTCTACTATGAAGTACTATAACTTTGCAGGATACAAATTAAAGATGCCAACATTTTTTAAAAGCATTCCAAAATACATAACAATTGGTTGTTTAATTCAGTCATAATTAATGGAAGTACTGTTTATGAATGATTCGCCTCACAAAATACTTGCCTTGCATTGTTAGTAAAAATTATGTTAAAATGTTAAGTCACTATGTTAATGTTTCTAATGTTACAAGTTTAAAAAATATATTTTCAAGTTATTTCATTCAACAGACTACAAAGTGGATGTTAAGAGGTCAAGCAACTTTTAAGTCACAATGTAAATATTGTCTGTTATCTTAAGATTACTACCTACATTAATGTTTATCGCCAGTTTATGTGCTCAGTAATGAATTACTTTAATTACGTACGTTTTAAGAAGAGTTTTACTGTATGCCTTCCTCTACATTCAATGTATATTCAAGTTAACAATTATTGTGATAGAAATTGCATTTTAATACTGATTAATTTAAAGGTCAATTGTTTTTACATTCAAATGTTAATACTTTTAATCAAAAATTAGGTTACAAAATGTATTCACTATGTTCCTGTTTATAATGTTCAAAATTATACCAATGTTTTGTCAACTTCTAAACTTACATAAAAAATAAAGTTCAAGTTTAAAAATATATACTTTGAAGGTTATTGCTTACATATATTTTAAACTTCATGTTAAAATTCGCGACGTTTAAAGAAGGCTTTTTACTTTTTGCTTTCCTATTCATTCAATGTATATTAAAGTTAACAATTCTTCAGATACAAATTACATTTTAAAAAACCATTACATCAACATTTTACAAAAATACACGTGCATATTAAAATACTTACAAGTGACAAAAATATATGGTAATAACTAAACAACTTGACAAACATATACATCACATTGCCGTCATTTTTTGACGGGCAAGTCGCTAGTTTATAATTAATAGCCAGCAATCAATATCCTGAAGAGCTAACAATCTCTTTGGATTTTCCGGCAGCCGAAAATGTCTTCAGACTGTCATCACCTGAGGAGAAAGTGTCAGCAATGTGACAAAGTGTGCAGTATATGTAGGCTATGTGCGCGAGACCAAACCGTTGGTCTAGGCGGGAAAGCCGCCATTTCAGAATCGTAATGTGTTGATTTGCAAGTTAGTGCTGTAAAATGGTGGCGATAATCTATATCTTATGCGCCTTGCAAGCATTTTTTGTCCTTCCTTATAGTGTATTTTGTACCTCGTTCGTACCTGGGTAAAAGTCGTACGTCCCTGGCGGTGTTTTGTGCGCTTCTGGGTCGTGTAGCCTCGTTTTCATTTTTTTCGGCCGCCATTTTTTTCTTGCTTAGTTGATTTTCAAGTGCTGAAACTGCTTAAATTAGACTTAAATTCGCGTACAACCTCACTCCCAGACGTCCTGGCTGTCCCCCCGTGCTGTGTGTGATTTTTTAAAATGTTTTTTTTATTATTTTTCTATGATTTGGGTGTTTTTTGATGTATGCGGTTCGGCCGTTACCTTTGTATTTTTGCAACCTCGTAATTTTTTTTTCTCTAAGTCCTGTGGGTCGTATTTTGTAGAACTTGATGGACTAAAATGTATTTTTTTTAAGCTTAATTACTATGGGCCTCATTCTATTAGCGGCCGTAGGAGCTGCGGGGCCGCAAGGGACCGGCCCGCAAGCTATCCAGCTATTCTATTCCCCTCCGGCCGGGGCTTCCGGCATGCTTGCGGCCGGCGCCTTGCTATCTCTTGCGGCCTGCACGCGCCGTAGGAAAGCCTTTGATCTAAAACGGCCGCAAGATTTTCGGCCGCAAGAAAAGCCCAGTTGCTATTCTATTGCTCCGGGAACCCTCTCTGCAAGGCTAAAAACGAGCCGCAGCTTACTTGCAGCAAACAGGTCCCGCTAGCACCAATTAAGCACATAAAATAGCTCAAATAAAGCCATCCTGCACTTTGCGGAGTCTATAAAGTGATATTCGGTGTTAGCAAAAATAGCACATAATTACCCTATACTCAAATCCGTAAAATATTTTTTTTTTATATACGTAAAATATACATGTAAAAAGTCCATAGGGCTTGGAGCACCTCAGACACGCCCACGCCGCAGCCGGAAAATAAACAGTTAGTTTAAACTCGGGTTTGGGCTGAGGTGCAAGCTTGAGAGTGGGTTACTTTTAATCCTCATGTCCCCCAATATGATCCCTAGCATTTACAGAGCTGTACAGTGCAGGCTTGAATTTATTTTTGACTTTGTAGATTTCTGAGCTTACGGCCGGTTGCAAGATATGCGGCCGGCCGTAAGGGGAGATCCTTGCGGGCCGTATAATAGAATTGCGAGTTAACAGAACCCCCGCAAGGAATCGCAGCCTTACGGCCGATTTACGGCCGATAATAGAATGAGGCCCTTTGTAATTACTATGTAAGTATATTATAATTGTCAAACTGCGAGTTGTTTCACGCTTTGGGAGCTCGCAGAACTGCGTCCCTTGCAAAGCGAGGGATTCAGTTCGGGCCGCAAATGAGGATGCTGCAATCTGCCAAAGGCTTATTGCAGGCTGCAAATGTGGACCCCCTGCATAAGTGGACTCGCTAAGCGAGTGTTAAAGGCTCCACGGCGCCTCAATCTCGGTAAAAAACAACTGAGAAAAGCAGGACTTAGAAAAAAAAAAAACAAGACGCAGGAAATGTGTACTTCACTCCTGCTATAACTCTACATGGGAAACATATCACAAGCTGTGCTGGTCCCTTTAAGCAGAAACGAAACTGCTTTTCTCTTGAGCAAAATAATTTCAGTGCATGACCTTGAAAATAAGATAGCGTGTCTGAAACAAAGAACCTTTGGCTAGTATCCAGTATAATGTTTTTAGAACAATTATATTATTTTACTTCAATGAATTTAACATAGTTTTGCACATTATATAATCTTTTAAAGTTTAACTGTAATAAAAACCTTAAATAATCTCTTTTTATCTTTATTTTAATAACCCTTTTTTTTAATAATAGTATTTAATTGTAAATATATATGAAAAATATCTAACATAAGTAGAACCCTTTATTAGCAATTATCCAAAATGGCTGATGGCATACAAACACAAATATTAACCCGAAATTGATCAGATTTCAGATATTCTCTATAAGCAATTTTATCACACTGTCCATCAGATATAATGGACAATCTTTACACAAAAATGCAATGATATAATCAGGACACTGGTACTCTATGTGACCCCCAATATTCAATATATACCATCCCAGCAAATCTCCCTTTCAAGCAACACAAGTTAACATCACAACAAGAACATACATGACATCCGCGCACATAGACAGCTCCACCCTGAACAGTCAAATAGCAAAGCCAAGCAAAACAGGGAGAGACAAACAACACAAAATGGCGTCATCTACAAGGAACATTTCCCCATCAGATAACAACACTCTCATCTCACTTTCCACTCCATGTTTACTCAACCACAGTACGTGATCATACAGAGAAAATCTGAGGAGCTGAACCCGGAAGTGCATTATATAGCTGCTTGAAGCAGTTCATAGATCGTGGGCGTGGACAATGACATGCTGACTTGTAGTGCCTATGAAATCCAAGTTATGCCGACCCATTGGTAACTAACTAACAGCTGAACAGAGAAGAAATTTCAAGACCCAGGCTGTGATCTAAATACCTTGAGGTCTGTCCTTCCAGAGCGCTATTCAGAGCTCTATCCTTGAGAACAAGCAGACTCACTGCACACAGCTATAGCAGATACAGCTGATATCCCGGTAGTGTGAGAGACGCTGGGCGGTGGGTGCTGCGTTCTTTCAGATTGTTACTTTGGAGAATAGGCTGAACCTCTGAACACAGCCACAGCAGAGACTCCAGAGCAGGAGAGAAGCCAGGAGTGAATATGCAGATCAGCTGATTACAGCAGAAATCTCGGCAGTGTGATGGACACTGGGAGGCAAGTGGGGAGCTGTAAGTGACCCGCTGATCAGCTGACCTACGGCACCTATTTACAGCAGATATCCCGGCAGTGTGAGAGACACTGGGAGGCAAGTGGGGGAGCTGTAAGTGCCGTGGTTGTTCCAGTCCGATCTCTTTTAGAATAAAGTTGACTTGCTGCATACAGTTACAGTAGAGATCCTGGAGCGGGAGCGATGTCAGGAAGCAGGTTGCAAGCCTTGAGATTTGTATAGTCCCTGAGTACTATACCCGAATACTCACCGACCTGTTTTTCCCAGCCATAACAGACAGCCTGGAGAGTGAGTGACACCAAGAGGCAGGCAGTGACAGACACCGGGAGGTAGACTGGGAGACACCAGGATGCAGACTGGGAGTGTTAAGTACATATTTCCTAAGAGATATATTCTTGCTGGATATTCTGACCTTCAGCAACTCAGTCACAATAGTTATTCAAATTTTGGGGAGTAATACCAGGTGACATATTGTGTGACATGAGATGAAGGTGACTTAAAGCTGAAAAGCCCAATTTGTGAATATCTACCCTGTAGACACGTGGACAACTATAATAAAACCTGCCGTAATATTATAGCATTTAGGTGAGTAGTGTTCTCTGAATAGCAACTCAAAAAATAGGATGCTCTGACTGGCAGCAAATATCTATGGTTGTTAATGCTAAAGAACAGAGGAGGACAGTGAGATCTGGTTATAATACCTGGGGGTTAGTTTTGTTTAATTTACCTTGTGGCCCAGCAGGACCGAGGCCCCCATGTCAGGTGAATATCACATACATCCACATACCACAATATATGTGCATCACACACACTACATATGCAGGATCTGAGGGCCCTGGCTCGGAGGAGGTGATATGGGTGGGGCGGGTCACCATCAGGACCTCGGGCAACCCTGCCGGGATTCGATCCCACTATGCCCCTCCTCCAAATCTTGCCAGGGCCCTCCACCTGGACATGATCACCAGGCCACACACAAACCACTGCAAGTTCTGACTGAGGCTCCAGCCGGGCCTCAGACTCTCCCCACGCCATCATCACCACCTCTTCACCTGGCCCCGCCCAACAGGCCTTCATCCCTCACATCAGGCCAGGAAATGCCCTGCCCTCATGCAGCAGCAGCTGGACTTACTTACTTTGGGGGTTCCAGGCCAGCATCTCCGCCAATCATGCCAAAGCTCATGCGCAGCCTGGCAAGTGCGCAATAGGGAAGAAAGTGGAGGCATCATCTTATGATAATCATCTGGCCAGGCTGCTCAGGATTGGACTAGTCCCCAGCCCTACCTCCTCTACCCCGTAGGCAGCCCAAGGACACCCTGCAGCCTGGCCCCTCCTCTCCTCCCATCATGCCTCCACCACCACCACTTGTTGTGCCGCTGCCTCCCGGGGGTTCCTTTCCACTGCCCACCACCACCACCAGCAGGGAGACGGCAGCCATACGCAGATGATGAGAGCCCTGTGGTTAGGTGAAGGATGACATAGGGGCTGCGCATATGTTTGCGCCTTCTCAACACAGCACTCCGCAGTGACAATCTATTGTCACAATGTTTAACCTAATCTCGTCTGGCTACAGAGTCTTGGATCTTGGACTATGTGATGGTGATATTTTGTATGCAGATAGCTACCTCCTATCACATGTCCATGATCCTCTTCTCTGTGGACACGTAGGGTTCTATTTAACATGTCACCAATTGATGGTCACTGAGGGATGCTATGCCAGTTCGAGAAGAGATGATGCAGTCCCGTAGAAATTTCAGGGCCTTGGTTTGTATGTTTATATTGTGGAGGATATTTATGAGGTGTGTTAGATTTTCCCAGGACATTCTTAATACAGCCCGCCCCCCTGCTTAACATGTAGGCTCCCGCAATCTTAAGAGCTATCATATATGCCAGATAGCAAGACATGCTTGTTGTTAGCTTAAATGTAGACTAATACCGCTATGGGCGGTGGACTTGCAAAGTCTAACAATGGCATGTTAATAACAGCAAGCATTAATGTTATGCACTAGTAAGCATGTGATCCTGACCTCAATATCGTCTGAGAAACAGATCCTCGGGTTCGATGTAAGTAACATTGAATCTGGCTGATGACCTTTGTGTCTTCTCCATATTAAAGGGGTATTTTTCCCATATTGCTGATTATCCAGAGACCTAGCTGATAGTAAGTAATGCTTGCAGATGGTACTGTAGATGCATGTTGATTAGTTTTTTTTATCCTCCTCCACCTTTTTTTTAGTTGACCACTTTTTTTCAGATTTTTGCTTTGTCACCACACTGTAATATGTAAAACTGGATTGGATTACACAGTCCAGAGGTTGAATCGTCTGTTTCATTGAGCAGATCTAGACAAGTTTGTAAGTGCTATGAACATTAATGGTTTCTACAATTAAATTGAGTGATTTCTGATGATCCTTTTTTTCCTCAGATTTCAGTTGCAGTGGTGTCCGTGACCAGGTGTGTCCCTGGGTAGGTGCTATGTATCCTGCTTATTTTAGACTATCACATTACCCCACTGTAGGTATCTCCTTTTTCCCACAAGCCTCTTGCTCTCTCATGATCTGCCCACAACACACCCATGATATTAATGCATAGTCTTGACCATTTCTGATTATGTCTGTGTATAAAATAAAAGCTTTGTTATACCATTTAAACTGTGATAGTGTGTTTTAAATGGTTGGGGGGTATGGGGACATCCACATATATCATATTTGTGTCACATTTATATATATGTAAGCTAATGAACCCTAGTTACTATGCAATAGATAAATACATCTAACAATAATAATAGTCATAACAGCATTAGATATCATATAATAGTATATGTCATATATAATCAAAATAAAGGGTTAATACACATGCAAGGTCCAATTAGTTTATACTGTGGCATATCAACATTCCCCTTGAGGTCCTGATAACAATATGATACTGGAGTGGGTTGCCAGTTCCTTCTCCAGTTGACTGTGATTTGTCTGACTTCTCTGCTATGACGTGCCCACCTACAGTGGCCCTACATGGTGAAGCTCACAGCTTCATTCAGGTACACAAGCCCCTTCACCACCACCACTTAGGCAATCCAGAAGGGGCACCAGGGGAACATACACCACATTAATGTAAATTGATGAATAGCAAAACATATGGGAGGGTCACTAAATGGGAATGGGTATACATCTTGGCACATGGCTGACCAGCAATGGTGTGGGACTTTCCAGGATGGGTATAACGGAGATTACGCCTGATGGAGGCGAGATGGCAATTCCTCCACGTGCCTCTGCACAGCCTCCATGTGTTTTTGCGGCCCTTCCTGAAGGGGTTAGAGTGGATTAGTGTTGTGTAATGTTCCCCTGGTGCTTGATATATGCCATGTGGCTGTGTAATTTGTCAATTATTTCTTGTCCCAATGTAAGATGTGATAAGTGAGATGTATATAAGATGATCTTTGTATTTTTAGGGTCCACATTAGAATCTCTGCGTGGGTGAATGGGTTAATACATCAGCCATTTGCATGTATTTGTATTGCAATTTAATGAGGTAGTGTGTCTTTAATAGCTTTCAGCATGTTCCAGTTGTAATAGCTTTCAGCATGTTTCAGTTTGACCCTTTGAAAGGGAATAGAGTAAACTTGAATCAACATCACACACAGAGAATTACGGTCAATACCATGAGTAAAACTGGTTTATATTCAGCATTATATTCAACATTTAGTGCTATAAACGATCTGATCGAAGGTGAAATACACCCAATCGGTTACTACAGGGTCCTTATTAAGGACTAAAATTTAGACACATTGGTGTCCCTTTGTAAAGAGGGGTAAGAAAATAATCAAGAGGACTTTAATTAGAAAGGTTTGATGAGTATTACCCCTGGCACTAGTGCTTGTGTCCTACACATTGCTCATATATGAGAATATATATTTATAAAGATCAATAAGAGCAAAACTCCTCTATAACTTGCATAATAAGCTCTTAAACTTTTCTGGAACCTATACATTGAATCAAAAGAGGAAATTGATAATATGTCTAACAAAACTAAAAATAGAGAAAAAAATGGAGCGACACAGAGACCATTCAATTATTTCTCCTAAAAGAAATGAAACCTCCCCAAATTCCTCTCCGTCTGAATCTATATTGGTGGGGATTTACAGCAAGAACAAATAAAATTTACCAAAATTAAATCCTTATTTGAAGAATTCCAACTAAAAATAACAGAGGACTTAAAACAACAGATTATAGACAACACCAAGCTATAGACAACTCACCAAAGGATAGATGATATAGAAGTTAAATTTGGCAAATTAATGAAAGTTCATGTTACTTTAATTTCTTATACAAAATCAATGTAGAGAAAACTGTTGGAGACAAAATAATAAATTGAACAACTTACAAAACCGCTCAAGAGAGATACCTAAGATTGAGAGGAATACCGGAGTCCATCTCTAGAGAAGAATTAGGTGGGCTATATTACCACTTTTTTCCAAATCCTAGATCCTTTATTATTAAAAGAGGACACAATTATAGACATATGCCACAGAACCACCAAACTGAGAAAGTTATATTCCAAGAGATTCCATAATCATAATGCGCCTCTTAACATTTAAGGACATTATAATTAGAAACCTGTTATAATAAGAAAATATTGGACTCTCCCTATGAAAATCATTACAATTTTGTAGTGGATGTTTTCTCCGGGTATTTTGTTAATGAGGAAAGAATACAGAAATATTACAACAGCCTTAAGGAAAAATGACATAAATGGAAACAACCATCAGGATTGTTGATTTCATGGGATTCTAAATGGTATAAAATAAATTCAGTAAACGAGGCAATGGAGAGGTTGGCCAGTTGAAAATTCAAGTTGATGAAAACATCAAACTTAAGAACAGAAGCTGACCTCGTGCTGAGCAAACCAGACTGGCAATTTGCAAGAAATAAATGATATGCCCTAGAAAAATGATATTGTTAAAGCTGATATTAATGAATGAACAGACTCTATGACGAGATTAGTGAATAATCACCCAGCTATAAACAAGCACTAATTCTGTCTTTGGATCCTCTATCTTTGGATAGCAACAGGAAATTTCCTCCACGAATTAATCTAGGTTAATGGGTAATGTTATAAAATTATATTGAGACAGGGTCCTTTCTTCCCATGAGCACCTTTGCTCTCCTTCTCTTCTCTGGCTTTCTTTCTTTTCTTTTTTATGAGTGTGGTATACCACGGCAAAACACAAAGTTTCATAGGCTCAAATTTAGAAAAAAATAATAATACCACTTGAATATTTCTTACAAATAATAAGTATTTAAATTGTTCATAAATAAACAAGTTAGTTTATAAATAGCTAGTAATTAGGGAAATCAAGGTAGTTAGGGTTAGAAAGTGTGTAGAATGTAGCTTCCATCCTCTTCTTCCTAGTCTTTCCATTGCAGTGTGATATCTCACGTCAATTTATTGTTATATAATACATTGCACTAATGTTAGTAAAAAAAAATAATATGGGGGTCAAAACCTCTAAAAATGTTATCATTTATTGGCTTAAAAACTGTAAAGTCTTAAAATAAGTGTATAGATAATTAATAGATATAAAATTATAGGATAATTTGTAAAGAAGGGAGGATTATAGTCCAATACACATATATGCACGGTAACACTTTTGGAAAAGATAATATTTTGATCACATTTGCACTTCATTACATGAAAAATTATAACTTTCTATGTTAATATATTTAATAATTTGATGTTGAGTCCATTGCACTTTAAATTCAATATGCTAAAACATGTAAAAGTTGTAGAGGATATACCTAGCACTAGCATAGTTAGAAAATAAATAAAAAAATAATTGAAGAGATGGGGAGGTTTGGAGTTTGTAGATAAAATAAACTAATAACGAAGGGAAGTTGGAAAGATCATCGTCTATCCCCTAATTGAGAGGTTAGAAATAAACCTCTTGCAACTGATCTTAGCACTTTATACTAACAGCTTGTGAGCCCTGTTAGACCGAGCCTACTTAATGAGATCCAAAAGGCTCAACTGAATGATGAAGAATGCTGCATGAGTGTAAGATTTTATATTTAATTGTAAGAATATGCTTGGTTTCCATATAAGGAGGAGAAAGGAAAGTATAAAAATTATTAATTAATATAAATATAACTCTCCATTAAATGACAATTAAAATAATAACGCATAATGCCAAGGGTCTCAAAACCCCCCTTTAAAAGGAAAGTCGTCATAACAAAATATGCTAAATTAAAAGTAGATGTGATATGTCTCCAAGAGACTCATTGAGGAAGGATACCTTGTACAAATTAGAAATAAAATGTACATGGGATAGTATCGATTCAACTTATTCCTCCAAAGCAAAAGGTGTATCAATTTATATTTAAAAAATATTTAATAATAGTAATAGAAATTTTAGAAATCGATACACAAGGTACATACCTGAGTTGGTCAGGGTAATACATACATTTCGAATTGCAATAGTCAACATATATGACACCTAATACAAAACAGATATCCTCCTTAATAAGATTCTTGGTTAAACGAAAACATTTACTGGGGTAGGCCCCATGGTGATATGATGTGGGGATTTTAATATTATAATGGATGTTTCAATGAACAGAGTTTCTGAGAATAAGTTAAAAACAGGAAGGGAGCTAAAAAATCAGGCCCAAAAATGTAGGATTTTTTTTAGATCTTCTTGCAATATCTTCAACAAATGTTAGACAAATTCTTATTGAATGGAAAGAAAGTCAGAGTTAAGCTTATTATTACATCAAAGAAATTTAACCAAGGAGGTCTGGCTTATCACAGCCATGACAGCATTATCATTTCACATATAATAAGTTGGAATTTAGATAACACTGAAAAGATATGACTAAATAACAAAAACAGACAATTTCTTGCTGTTAGCTTCACAGACTATCAGTATAAATCTTGCTATGGATATTATTTAAGGTGGACTGGGCAGTACAAACCAAAAACACAAAGTTTACAAGTAACTTACGCATGAAAATAATCTATATATATAAATACTACACTTATCTCTTTGATTTTACAAATGAACCTACAAAAAATCTAACTTTAACATATTAACTGAAAATAAATAATAATGGTGGCTGTCTTTTTCTCATTTTCATTAATTATACTTTGCAATTCATTTCACAAACAATATTTAAACATCTCACATTGGACCATTTCCACCTGCCAGAAACCTTCATATAACTTGCTAAATCTTCTCTTTTTTCACAAATTTTAGATCATCTTAAGAAGAAAAAATCTTAGTTCTCTGTACACACACGCCATTTTAAATCTCTATGGGGTAACATATATAAACAACAATCACAGACGTTTAATTATGAATAGAAATAGCAGTGCTGCTTGGCGAAGAAAATCACAATACTCTTATAAAAACAAGAATAAAACTAACAAAAACAAAATGCTTCCGCTAACAAACTATGTACACCTCTTGAAGCTGGAAAGATGGGCTTATTGGAAGACAAATTTCAACAAAGAATAATTTAATTAGCTCTTTTTTTTAACTAAAAACACACACACTATCTCTGAGCAGCGATTAATTACAGCCTCAAAAGCGAAACGAAAGTTTCAGGCTGTAAGATTGAAGGGGGGGGGGGGGGGGTTGAAGACATGCAGCGATTTACACAGCCTCAAAAAGCAGGGGGGGGGCAACGCGGTGGAGGAAAGCACTACAGAATATCTAAAAGCAGCTTGCACCATTTAAAATATAACCTACATAAAATACACAGCCTGCGCTATACAAAGAAGAAAAAAAATTATTACAGTGTTTTGGACTTCAACACTCTAAATTCAAACACACTCAACAATAACACAGAACAGAGGACAAATCCTTTTTTTTTTCAATTTCTCAAACTTCACTGCACACGGTACTGACACTCAGAACTCACACTCACATAAATGGGCCTAATTTCATTCGCAATTCTATCCCAACTGCCACTTTTTTCCCATCTGCGCCATTGTGAAGGTATATAGCAAGTCTACTTTCTTCTCCTTCATCTACCGCACTGCACCAGAATCAGTCTAGACAAACCACATTTTCCAGGTAAGGTAAACCTTGCACGCCTTTTAAAAGGTAAGGTACACCTCTAACGCCTTTTCTAGTTAAGGTAAATCTTGTTAATCTATATCTGCAATGCTTCTTAAACTAACACATCGTCAGATACAATATCTCTTTAATATCTCTTAATCTAGCCTCAGTAACTAACACCTTTACATGCACAATATCCTAATTAATTCTACTTCTATTAATATCACTAATTAGAATTCTTAGGTTATCAACAACAAACAACAACAAACACATGCAATCATACTAGGTTCCAGGTAGAAGTCAGTCTGTGCAAGGTAATTTTGTGCAACTTTGTCCATTACACCTTCAAGCTTCAGTTTCCATGGAAGACATGCTTGGCAGCAATCCTACACAGATTTTCATAAAAGCGGCTCTGCTGACCTCTAATTTTGTCCATGATTAGTTGTCAAACATCTCCCCATGAATTCCTGTAGCTCTGAGTGTTATCTATCGGACAATTAGTGCACTCCTGGCTCGGCTCGTCAAATGTTTGGGAAAGAATCCTAGTCACAAACCACATTTTATTCTGAAACCCAGTCATGATACCAAAAAAAAGAGGTTTATTTGGAAAAGAATGAATCAGCAACAGACTTACTCATTCACTGGACCACTGGACACATATATAAACAAAACATACCTTTTTATAGGAGTTTACATAAAGAACATGGTATGATCCATTACCCCCTTCCAAAAAAATTGACACAGTCCAACAGCCAATAAATTATTATTTATATTAGGTGATCAAACAAAATAAGATGCTTGCATTCTGCACATATTTAATCATATGTCTTGCAGATAGGTCAAGTGTTTGCCTTGTAGACTTACTGAAATAAGTATTTGTTTAGGCTAAATAATTGTTGACTGTCTAAATCCTGAGAAATGCAGATTTAACTGGTTCATACCTTATGGCCTACAATGAAAAATTACTGGATCACAGCTTACATCCTAGCCAAATATCACAACTGCTGCAAAAGTGATAAATGCTATATATATATATTTAATATATTATATATATATATATATATATACACTAAAAATGTATGAATATTTGTATTTAAAAACAAACTGTGGCCAGATTACACCACCACACCACATATAACAAGTACCAGGGGAATATTTTATTATTTGGTGTTCAGTCCTTCCGTCGTGTCCGACTCTCTGTGATCCCATGGACTACAACACATTTAGCTAGGTCTCTGCCTGTGCTGTTCCGCAAGGTCTGCATTCCTAAGATACTGGAGTGAGTTGCCACTTCCTTCTCTAGTGGAATATGATTTGTCTGATCTCTCTGCTATCACCTGCCCACCTACAGTGGCCCTACATGGTATAGCTGACAGCTTCATTCAGGTAAACAAGCCCCCTTACCACCACTTAGCAATCCACAAAGTGGCCCAGGGGAACATATACCACACTAATGTAAATTGATGAATAGCAAAACTTAATGGGAGGTCACAAAATGGGAATGGCTATTCATCTGGGCACATGGTCACCAGTAATGGTGTGGGACTCTCCAAGATAGGTGTAGCAGAGATGAAGGTAAGTTGGCGGTTGATCCACATGCCTCTGCAAAGCGTCCATGTGTTTGTATGCCCCCTCACAATGGGTTAGAGTAGATTGGTGTATATACCCCTGGTCCTCTTCTGCATTGCTAAGTGGTGGTAGTGAGTAGGGGCTTGTGTACTGCAATGAAGCTGCGAGATATACCATGTAGAGTTACTCTAGGTGGGTAGGTCATAGCAGAGATGTCAGACAAATCACAGTCCACTAGAGACGGAATATGCAACCCACTCCAGTATCACCTGTCATATTTCTGTCAGGCCCTCAGGGGAATGTTGGTACTCCACAGTATAACAAATTGGACTTTGCATGTGTATTTATTTTAATTATATATGATTGTAACAAGGTACCCTTTGATGGACTGTAAATGGTAGAGACTTCTGGGCTCTTTTTATATATTGTATTGAGTAGTTACAAAAACACAACTTAAATAGCTTATGGTCAGAAAAATAAACATCTATGTAAACAGGCTTACTATACTCTGGAACACCCTGACTATAACCTGAGCAGCTTTTCTACTACAGGTTAAATTATAATTCCCAAAGAAAACAAACAGTCTCTTATAGCGCCACTTTGTGGCCAGGATACAAATAGTCCCTTATAGCGCCAGCTTGTGGCCAGGATACAGATAGTCCCTTATAGTGCCACCTTGTGGCCATTTTACGAATAGTCTCTTATATAGTACCAGCCTGTGGCCTTTCCACATCTTCACTTAAGAAGCCGTCAATGAAGCATAGGGCCCGCCCCTCTCTCCCATATGCTTCACCCCAGGGACCCTTTGATATTGCAATCGGAATACTGCAATTTAACAGGATAAGCACTCAGCCTCTTCCCTGGGGTATAATAATTTAAGTAACAGGTTTCTGACCTTATGGTAAAATGGAGTGTCCGTCTCCTCACTAGCTTCAGTCTGCCATGCAGCTTTCTCCAGTCAGGTAGCTCAGCAGTGTCCAACAGGTACTTAATAAGGATCTCTTTGCAGATCCAGCAGACATTTTACTTGCAGCTCCAGAAAACCAGCACTCCAGCATTCAGTATTGCAGCTCCTCAAAAACAGCTCTCTCTGCTCAAGGTTTCTTCCAGACTCCATATCTCCTGTGAACTTAGCTAGGCCTCTCTCTGTTAACACAGCAGCCTTTGAAAATCCTCCTGACTTAGATCAGGTGTACTGGCTTGATTAGGCCGCAGCTCACATGCTCCCCTTCTGTTCAAGCATGGATGTACAGCCCTTCTCATTCTTCTGCTTATGTAGATCCCTTGCTGGATTCTAGTGCAGGTTATCTGTCCTTGCTGGACACCGTTACAATGATATATATTATTATATGATATCTAATGCTATTAGGGCTATTATTATAGTTATATGTATTGATCTATTGCATAGTAACTAGGGCTCATTAGTTTACATATATAGGACACACATGTGATGTATGTGAATGTCCCATAACCCCAACCATTGAAAACACACTGACACGGTTAGAACAGTATAACAAAGCTTTATTTCATACACTGAGCACAATCAGAAATGGACAAGACTTTAATGGACAAGTGCATTAATATCATAGGGGTGGTGTGGGCTGATCCCGAGAAAGCAAGAGGCTTGGGGGGGAAAAGGGGATACCTGCAATAATAATAATAATAATAATAATAATAATAATAATAATGTTATACTCTAGAATAAGCATGATGCATAGCACCTACCAGGGTAACAAGTGGTCCCTACACCACTGCAACCGGAATCTGATGAAAAAAAGGATCATCAGAAATCCCTCTATTTAATTGAAGAAACCATTAATGTTCATAGCACTTACAACTTGTCTAGATCTGTTTAATGAAACAGATGATTTAACCCCTGGACTGTGTAATGCAATACAGTTTTACTCACATAGTGTGCTGACAAAAAAAAATCTGAAAAAGTGGTCAAAAGCAGAGGGTTAAAAAAAAAAATCAACATGCATATAAAGCACAGTGCTAAATACTGTAACAATATAAAAACTCACATGATCCCCATCTGCAAGCATTACTATTTGCAAGGTCTCTGGATAATCAGCAATATGGGAAAATACCCATTAATATGGAGAGGACACAAAGGTCAGCAGCCAGATTCAATGTTACTTACATCAGACCCAAGGATCTGTCCTCAGACTCAGGATCACATGTTCCACTAGTGCAAATATCAATGCTGGCTGACATTAGCATGCCATTGTGAGACTTTGCAAGTTCACCGCCATAGCGGTATTAGTCTACATTTAAGCTAACAATAATCATGTCTTAGATATCTGGCTATATGATAGCTTTAAGATTGTGGGAGCTAAATGTTAAGGGAGTGCTGTCATTGAAGGAATATCTACCTGAATGGCACTGTGAAAACCTTACACCTCATACATTTCCTTCACAATGCTTGCAAATGCAGAAAATGCCTTCATGGATCTGAATTGTACCTAAAACAAATAAAAATAATAATAAAAAAAAAATAACACCTACAAAATAAGGCCTTAAAAAAAGATAGGGACTGCAGCATCTCTTCTCAACAGCATTCATCAGTGACCATCAACTGGTGACTAGAGATGTCAGCGAACATATGCGAGATTCGACCCGCCCCCAATACTTTATCATTGAGCAAACTTTGACCCTGCATGTCACAGTCAGCAGACACATTCCAGCCAATCAGCAGCATACACTCCTTTCCAGAGCCATCTACCTCATGGACAGCAGCCATTTTGGAATCATAACTAACTTGCAGTCTTACTGAGAGGAGGGAGAGTGTAGGTGCTGCTGATTGAATAGGGAAATCAATAGCTAGGCAAGTTTATTCAGTGTCCAGTGCAGTGCTGAAGGACTCATCAGATCTCTGCTGTAAACACAGCACTCCAAAAATCCCTTTTTAGGGCTATAACATCATTTTTTTTTCTTTGTTTTTTTTCTGTGTAATAACTTCATTTGCCTGTCTCCCTGCTAGCCCCTGCTTGCAAGTTTGTGTGTCAGGCTCACAGCTTATACTGTGTGTGCACAACGCATACAATATAATATTGTTTACTAGTTGTCTACTTTTAAAAAACCCAAACTTGTATTTTCTTAAATCTAAGTGCATTTGCCTGAACGCCAATCAAAGTTCATTTGCTTGACCGCTAGCCAGAGTGTGTGTCTTGCTTACAAGTACTGTGCCAAAAGGTTGTGTGCATGCTTGAGCTCTAAACAAAAGGCTTTTTAGGGTCTTAGTCCCTCAAATACAAGTTTTATTTTAACACCTTTCTGTTTATAAGCACTTTGTGCACGGTGTTGTTAATTTTTGGGAGTTTTTGTGGCATTTTTCTTAGTTTAATTTAAGTTTTAGTTTTCTGGGAGTCAGGCTCAGTTCTCTATCCCAGGAGAGTGAGCTGTCTCCTGGATACTTTGCCACACCCCTCCCTTAGCACTTCACTTTCACTCCTGGAGCTTTTTTTACTTTGACTTTTTTTAAAAGTTTTTCAGGTTTTGTTAGAGTTTTTTTTTTTTGGTGTTGGGTTTTATGTTTTGGGGGGAGAGAAGACAAGTAACATCTTTGTAGGCAGTGGGGGGGAAAACAATTTGAAGTTTTGTTGAAAAGGCTTTTTTTTAACATCTGACACAGAGACACAGAGGGGTTAAAAAGCCTCTGTGTTCTCTGTGTTGTTGCAATTAGACACCTTGCAACAGGCCATTAACCCTTCCACTGCCAAGCATCACCTCTCTCTCTCCCTTAGTTTTGTCTCCCTTAGTTTTGTATTTTTGTTTCTTTTTCACACTTTTATATTTAAAAAAAAAGAAAACAGTAAAAAGTCATAAAACAAAAAATAAAAATAAATAAAACAAATAAACTAAAAAAAAAGGGTCTAAACATGAGGGATAAGACCACTAAGAAGCCTCAGGGGTCAAAAGGGGGAATAATGGCCCCTGAAAATCCTAGCTGCAGCACTGCACAGCATAGGCCCCAGGCAGATAAGGCAGCCCCAGCTCCTGGTGGTTCTGCCAGCAGACCTACCCCTGTGGTTAATACCTGGTCACAGGTGGTTTCTGCTGGCCCCAGTAATACCACCGCTGGGGCTGAGGGGCAGATCACTAGGAAGCATGGGGTTAAATGTCAGATGTCTGGGGTCTACAGCATTGATATCTATCTGCGTGCTGCAGCTAACGTCATCAGCCCCTCTGTTATAGTAGCAGCCAGCAAAATCTACGGGAAAGCAGTTTTCTTTACCCGTATGCTGGCTGCTGCTCACATTCTTGTACAGAGAGGCATCACAGTGGGGGTATTATTTGTCCCAATAGAACCCCTGGAAGGGTTGGGCACAAAAGTAACACTCTCTAATGTGCCCCCCTTCCTACAAGACTCCCTCCTGCGCCCCCACCTGCTAACCTTAGGGGAAGTAAAAGCACCATTTATTAAAATTCCCCTGGGGTGCAGAGAGAGAGCACTACGTCATGTGCTCTCTTTCAAGAGGCAGGTACAAATGTGCCTGCCTCAGGGCGCAGAAAACATTGAGGGGTCTTTTGGGGTTCCATTTGAGGGGGTGCTCTACAGGATTTTTTACAGCACTACGGAGGTGCAGTGCTATCATTGCAAGGGGTTGGGGCATACACGTAGGAATTGTCCTAATGAAAAGCATCATGCCCCAGCCCCAGCAAATGGCACCTCCGTCAGTACAGCACCCATCCCCGCTGAGCCCATAACAGCGGGGACCTCAAGGGTCATAGACTTCCCACAGAGCTCAGGCAAGGAGGCCGTTCCTCAAGCCACCACCACGGCCTCCAAACCCCCTTCTTCCCCAAAAAAGCCATCTGTGTCTGTGGTCTCCAGCAAGACTGCAGACACGGGGAAAAAGGGGAAGAATGTCACCGGTCCTCCCAGTGTCACAGCTGCATCTCCCAAGTCCCAATCTGCCCTCATAATTACATCAGTTAGTGTGGGGGCACAGTGTAAGCAGAGGGATAATAAGCCCTCTGCAGGGGAGGCAGCTAGTGGCAGCTCCTCTTCCAGGAGTGACGTCCCCAGGAAGAGGAAGCATAAAACCAACAGGGAGGTTGCTGATAAGTGGGAAGTGCTCTATAGTGGAGCACCTCCCTCTAAAAGCAAGAAGAGGAACAAAACATCTCCTCCTCATCCGGTGACATTGTCTGGCCCGGTTATTAAGCTCAGCCAGCCGGTGCCAGACCACACATCTCTCTCTCCAGACCCTATAGGGGTTAATGTGGAAAAGGGTCTGGAGGAAAAGCAGGGGCAAGAGGGTCTCCCAAGTGAGGCAGGGGTAGACAAGAAAGATCAGGTTCTGCCTCTGGCCTTTGAGGGGGTCCCAACAAAGCCCCTGCTGAATGGGTAGTCAGTGTCCCTGAGGTGCTGAGCTTCAAGGGCACCAGTCAGTCTCCTCCTCCAGTGTCACTCTCTAGTGACGTACCTCGGGCTTTGTTAGAGCCCCAGGCCGAGTCACTACTGGAGGGGGGGAATATAGGCATGACCCCCATTCAGGACCCCATGGATTTGTCTGTCAGGGGGGATGTGGCACAAGGGGAAGTGGAAATGGGGGAGGGTGATAAAACAGGTTTTCCTGTTAACATCATGGGAGAGCCTGTCTACCCTCCTCAGCCGTCCACTGACCCTAACATCGGTGCCATCCAAGCTGAGCAAGCAGCGGTGGAACTGGCAGAGGAGGCATATAAAGCCTCCAAGGCTTACATTAAGGAAGCCATGCCAGCCACTGCTGTCCAGCCAGCTACCCCTGAATGCACTCCTGAAGCTACAGGGGTGCAGCAGCAATCCAAGGGTCCATTATTTACCTTGAAGGGTGCTAAAGGGACTCCTTCTGTATCATCTAAGAGGGGGTCCCTGAGAATAAAGCTGAGGAAACTGACTCCAGCCGGGGAGGATGGAGTAAAAGCCCTTAGCCAAGAGGAGCCCAGGGGTGACCCACTAGAAGGAACATCAGATTCTGGGTGGGTTATCCCTGTCATGGAAATAGATCTATTCCTTGAGAGCACCCTTCATGGACAAAAGAAAAGGAAGGTGCGGCTGGCCTTGGAGAGGTGGAAGAATATGTCGTTTATTCTCCACTCTCTCCAGCAATATCTAGTGGTCAGCACTAGGGCCAAGAATTCTGGGACTGCGGAGCATCTCCGCGTCCGTAAATTCTACAAAATGTGCGTGTCCTATCAGCAGTCTCAAGGGTCTGAGGAACGCACAATTCCTGACACGCAGTAATGGCTTTGCACATCAGCACGCTAAATACCAATGGCTGTCAAGACAGTTTCCGCAGGTTCCAGGTACTCTCCTATTTATATCAGGGAGGGTACTCTGTTAGCTTCCTGCGGGAAACTCACACCACTCCAGAGGCTGAGGCCTCGTGGCAACTGGAGTGGAGAGGCAGGGTCTTCTTCAGCCACTTCACATCGGCGTCATGTGGAGTGGTGACCCTGTTCTCAGAGTCTTTTCAGCCAGAGCTGCTGCTTGTGAAAGCTGTTATCCCAGGCCGTCTAATCCACCTCCGGGTCCGAGAGCAGGGTAGCATCATTAACCTAGTTAATATATATGCCCCTGCTGGAGGGCCCGAGAGAGTGAGGTTCCTCGCCAGACTGTCCCAGTTTTTGGAGACGGTTGACGCAGATGAGTGTTTGGTACTTGGGGGTGATTTCAATTGCACCCTCGACGCTCTGGACCGGAATAGTCCAGAGCCGTACCCGCCTTCTGCGTCAGCGCTGCGGGAGATCATCGCCCGCTTCTCCCTGGAGGACATCTGGCGAGAGCAGAACCCAGGGGCATCAGACGGTTTCACCTACGTCAGGGTGAGAGCCGGTCTGGTGTCCCACTCCCGGATCGACAGACTATATATATCTAGTCACCATATGTCATGAGTCGGTTCTTGTGCCATTAGGCTGGCTCCTTTCACAGACCACAACTGTGTGTCTGTGACAGTGGCGCTAACGCCAACAGCGCCGCGAGCCGCCTATTGGCACTTCAACAATGCTTTGTTGAAGGACCAGGGGCTCGTGACATTGATCCGAAGGTTTTGGACGGACTGGAGGGGTTGCAAGGGGGACTTTGCCACGTTAAAACTGTGGTGGGACGTGGGCAAGGTTCATTTGCGACTTCTGTGTCAGGAATATACCAAGGGTGCGAGTGTGGCAGCGCGAAGCTGAGTTGGAGTCACTCCGGGGGGAGGTACTCCATCTGGAGCAGAGGCTGTTCACTTGTAGGGACCAATCCCTGCAGAGCGAGTATGTAGAGAGGAAGGGTGTCCTCTGTGACCTGGAACGACACCAGGCCAAGGGGGCATACGTGCGCAGCCGCTTAGGTTTTCTCAAAGATCTAGACCGCGGCTCGCGCCTCTTCTACTCACTGGAGAAAAAGGGGGGTAACAGTAGGCACATCACCTGTCTTCTAGATGAAGATGGTGCCCCCCTTACAGATCCGGAGAGTATCCGGGATAGAGCCCGGAACTTTTATAATGATCTTTACTCTCCGGATCCCATTTCTCCAGACGCCTGCAGGGTGCTATGGGAGGGGCTCCCCACAGTCAGTGAGGTTGTAAGAGAGAGGCTTGATATACCACTATCTTTTCAAGAGCTCTCTGAAGCCCTCCGTGCCATGTCCTGTGAGAAGTCTCCAGGACTGGACGGACTGACTGTAGAGTTTTTCCAATTTTTCTGGGAGACTCTGGGACCTGATTTCCATTTAGTCCTTGGGGAAGCCCTGGAGACCGTGGAGATGCCCCTGTCTTGGCGCAGTGCAGGACTTGCCCTGCTGCCCAAAAAGGGGGATCTCCGGCTTATTAAGAACTGGCGACCGGTCTCTCTGCTCAGCACGGACTACAAGATTGTAGCTAAAGCCATCTCGCTTAGACTTGGGCCTGTGCTGGCAGAATTGGTTCACCCTGACCAGTCCTATGCGATCCGGGCCGGACTATCTTTGATAGTATCTTTCTGGTCCGGGATCTATTGCATTATTCTCGCAGGACTGGTCTGTCACTCGCCTTTCTCTCTTTAGATCAAGAGAAGGCGTTTGACAGGGTGGACCATGGTTACCTCATAGCCACTCTGCAAGCGTACGGCTTTGGCCCACAGTTTGTGGCTTTATAAGAACGCTGTACGCCTCTGCAGAGTGTTTACTTAAAATCAATTGGTCCCTAACAGCACCTTTGGTATTTGGACGAGGGGTGCGTCAAGGATGTCCCTTGTCTGGACAGTTATATGCACTGGCCATCGAGCCTTTCCTCTGCCTACTGAGGAAAAGGCTCACAGGGCTGGTGCTAAAAGATCCAGACATGCAGATTGTCCTTTCAGCTTATGCTGACGATGTGCTCCTCGTGGCCCAGGATCCAGTTGATCTTGAGCTGGCAAAACAGTGCCAGGAGGTATATTCAGCTGCCTCCTCCGCTCAGATCAACTGGTCCAAATGCACAGGCCTTTTAGAGGGTAATTTACAGGTAGACTCTTTGCCTCCCACGTTTCGTGACATCACGTGGGAGGCAGATGTCATTAAATATCTGGGGGTCTACCTGTCCGCTGCGGACGCTTCCGTCCCAGACAACTGGAGGGAGTTAGAGGGCAGTGTCCTCTTTCGTCTGGGACAATTATATAGTTACATAGTTACATAGTAATTAAGGTTGAAAAAAGACTTTCAGTCCATCAAGTTCAACCTGTTAAGATCTCCTCTGATCTGCAATATGCGGATTAGTTATTAATAAAATTATTGATAAATAATATTTAATAGTATAGTATTGGAGATGAAATAAAGAGTTAGTCCATCAAGTTCAACCTTTTTAGATCTCTATTGATCTTTTTAAATTTGGACTATTTTTATTATTTTGTTAATTGTTTAATTATTGTTAATTGATCCAGAGGGAAGGCAAACATAAAAAAAAAACCCATTGAAACTTTGCCAATTGTCTCATAAGGGGAAAAAAAAGCAAAATTCCTTCCTGACCCCAGAAACTGGCGATCAAATTTCTCCCTGGATCAATATTCCTTGCTAGTTATCTAGGATAGCCTTGAATGCCCTCTTTATTCAGAAATATATCTAACCCCTTTTTGAAGTTGTCTATCGAATTCGCTGTCACCACCTCCTTTGGTAGAGAATTCCACATGTTAACCACCCTAACTGTGAAGAACCCGTTTCTTTGTTTAAGGTGAAATCTTTTTTCCTCTAACCTCAACGGATGTCCTCTTGTCAGTTGAAAATCTCTTGCTACAAAAGTTCACTTGACAAAGCTTATATTGACCCTGGATGTATTTAAATAACGTAATCATATCTCCTCTTAGACGCCTTTTTTCTAGCGAAAATAAGTTTAATTTTGCTAGTCTTCCTTCATAACTTAGCCCCTCCATTCCCCTTATTAGTTTTGTAGCCCTTCTCTGTACTTTTTCCAGCTCTAAAATGTCTTTTTGTGAGGTGGTGCCCAAAATTGTACTCCATATTCCAAATGAGGGCGTACTAGAGATTTGTATAGTGGCAGAATTATATCTTCTTCCCTGGCTTCTATACCCTTCCTAATACATGCTAATATTTTATTTGCCTTTGCAGCCGCTGCTTGGCTTTGAGCGCTGTTACCTAGGTGGTTGTCCACTAGTACTCCCAAATCCCTTTCAATATCTGATACCCCTAGATTTGCTCCATTAAGATTATAGATTGCTTGGCTATTGTTCCTTCCCAAATGCATAACCTTACATTTATTTGTATTAAATCTCATCTGCCATTTAGCCGCCCATTTCTCTAATTTATGCAAATCCTTTTGTAGGGAAAGTACATCATTATCTGATTTTATTACCTTGCACAACTTAGTGTCATCAGCAAAAATGGAGACACTACATTCGAGTCCTACTTCAATGTCATTAATAAATATGTTAAAAAGGAGAGGACCCAATACTGAGCCCTGAGGAACCCACTTATCACATTAGACCAATCGGAGTATGTTCCATTTACAACAACCCTTTGCTTCCTGTCTTTTAGCCAGCTCTCGATCCATGAGCAGATATTTACTGCAATTCCTGTATCCCTTAGTTTGCTCACTAGTCTCCATGTGGCACTGTTTCAAAAGCCTTTGCAAAATCCATAAAAGACTACATCCACTGAGTTGCCTTGATCCAGGTTCCTACTACCTCCTCATAGAAACTAATTAATTTGTTTGACACGACCTATCCTCATAAATCCATGTTGACTCCTACTTATAATCCTTTCAAATAGACATATTCTTGTATATTATCCCTTATTAACCCTTCTAAAAGCTTCCCCACTACAGAAGTGAGGCTCACTGGTCTATAATTCCCCGGATTTGCTCTTGCTCCCATTTAAATATAGGTATCACTCTGCTTTTCTCCAGTCATCTGGTAGGAGACACTGTAGTGAGGATCTTGAAAATTAAATATAATGGTTTGGCTATTACAGAACCCAGCTCCCTCAGTACCCTTGGATGTATTCCATCAGGACCTGGGGCTTTATTAACATTTATTTTCTCCAACCTCTTTTGTATTTCTTCCTGCGTTAACCAATTATTTAGTGAAGGTAGTGTAGCCCCATTATGTTGCAGTGTCCCAACCACTGGTACCTCCCTTGTGTAAACCGAAGAAAAGAACCTATTTAGTCATCTGCCTTTTCCTGGTCACTAATTATCAGATGGCCTGTGTCACATTGTAATGGTCCTATCGATTCCTTCCTGGCCTTCTTCCCATTAATATATTTATAAAATATTTTAGGGTTAGTCTTACTTTCCATTGCAACTGACTTCTCATTTTCTATTTTAGCCAGTCTAATAGCCCTTTTGCAAGCCTTGTTGATTTCCTTATAGTCACATAAAGATGCCTCTGTTCCCTCCTTCTTGTATAATTTAAATGCATACTTCTTTTTCCTCATCATGATCTTTAAGTCATTGTTTAAGCCACATGGGATGTGATTTACTCCTATTTATTTTATTTCCACATGGTACATGCTGATGAGTATGTTTATTTAGTAAGGATTTGAATGTTGTCCATTTATTTTCAGTATTCTTCCTGTAAGTTCTTTGTCCAGTCTATATGTTGTATTGCTGCCCGTAGCCCATTAAAGTTAGCCCTTTTAAAATTTAGAGTTTTTGTTGGCCCTTACAACTTGTTTTTTGTATTCAATCTCAAATGAGACTGTGTTGTGATCACTGTTCCCCAAGGGTTCCCCTATTTTTACATTTGATATTATATCAATATTACTTGTGATGACTAAATCCAAGATGGCCCCATTTCTAGTAGGTTCTTGTATTACCTGGGCTAGATAATGATCCCTGAGTGTACTCAAGAACCTGCTCCCTTAGCTGAGCTGCTGGTCTCGTTTATCCAGTTTATATCAGGGTAATTAAAGTCTCCCATTATTAGAACTTGCCATGCTTAGCTGCATTTCCAATCTGTAACAATAATTGTATTTCCTCACTTTCAGCTATATTTGGGGGTTTATAGCATACTCCACCAATATGCATTTAGAATTAGCTCCTCCACTATTTAGCTCAACCCACAAGGATTCAATGATGCCGTTAGTGCCAGCATAAAATATCTTCTCTAACTATAGGCTTAAATTCAGGCTTAACATAAAGACAGATCCCTCCTCCTCTTTTACCATTGCCCCTATCTTTCCTAAATAGGTTATAACCATCCAGATTAACAGTCCAGTCATGAGATTCATCCCACCATGTTTCCGTAATGCCTATTAAGCCCCATTTTTCTTGTACTGCTAATATGTCTAGCTCATCCATTTTCCCAGGCAAACTTCTTGCGTTTGCAATCATACACTTTATGTTGCTATGGCTCTGCTGATGTGAAGTGCCTGCCACTGTATTTGAGGCCCCTATTAATATCTCCCTACTTTCTATTGTAACCCTCCCCCTTCTCCTCCCCATGGGTAAATAATTCATCACCTTTCCCTCTCTACCCTATTTACCCAATACTTCTATATAGTCCCTCCCCCACCTACAAGTTTAAAAACTCCCCCAGCCGTTCTACCATCCTATTCCCTAGCACAAAAGCGCCCTCATCATTAAGGTGCAATCCATCCTGCTATAGAGATTGTACCCAAGTGAGAAGTCAGCCCAGTGCTCTAAAAACCCAAAACCCTCTGCACTGCACCACTTTTTTAGCCACGCATTAACCTCCCTAAGCTCCTTCTGCCTCCCTGGGCTAGCACGTGGCACTGGTAGTATCTCAGAAAATACTACCTTGGAGGTCCTTGCTTTAAGCTTATTCCCTAATTCTCTAAAATCATTCTTTAGGACGCTCCATCTTCCACTAACTTTGTCATTGGTACCAATGTGTACCAAGACCGCCGGTTCATTACCAGCCCCTCCCAATAATTTATCCACCCGATCCACAACATGCCGAACCCGAGCACCCGGGAGACAAAACTGTTCGAGATTGCTGGATCTGGGTGACAAATTACCCTGTCTACCTTCCTAATAATAGAGTCCCCTACACCAAAACATGTCTGTTGCTCTGCCTATTCTGCCCCCCTCTTCTCCAGTAGAGCTGTTCGCCGGCTGTTAGAGGGAACAGCTCTATCTGGCATTGCCATTCCTGAATGGACATCGCCAACAGTTTCACTCAATCTGGCAAATCTGTTGGTGTTTGACAAACTCAGACTGGCCTGCCTCCTCCTGTTCCCCCTGCTTCCCCTTGTAACTGTAACCAGCTACCTCCCTGGCCATCCTCCCTAGCCCCAGCTCCTCCCTCCATACTAGGCCCAGCTAAACTGTGCTCCGTGAGCACCAATTCCTTTCCAGTGGAGCAATATCACTAAGTGCTGCAATTCTCCTCTCCAGATCTTCAATTTGAGCTTCCAAAGAGGCAACATGCTCACACCTGTCACAGAGGTATGGACCCTGGATCATATGTTCAGTAGTGCATACATTTGACAGGATGTACACTGAATGGTTGCCACTGGACTGACTCATAATTATTATTATTGTCTACGAAATTTCAGTGGAAAAATAAAGAATTTAATATAATATATTTATATAAAGTTTTCCTCCTTTGCACTATAAATCTGCCCTCCCTTTTCTTTGAAGGCCCTCCTTTTATTTAAACTCCTAGGCTTTTACTAGAATTGCACTTGATACTGAAAATGTTCGCAAGCTCACAAGTTCCCCTTTCTGGTTTCTATTAACTTCTGCCTTCTCGCCTGGGCACAATTAGTGCACTCTGCAATTTATCAGCCTTTACTTGTAAGGTAAATCCACTTGTAAACAGGCCCCAAACCAGCTCACAAACCTTTTATACAAGTTTAACAGTCAAGCCACACCCCTCTCACCTGGGCACAATTTTTGCTAGACAATGGAGGGGTCTAGCAAAAATGCTTTCCCTTAGGGGGCGGACTCTAGTGGTGAATCAGCTGGTGGCTTCTCAGATCTGGCACCGGCTGATTTGTCTGAGTCCGACCCCCCGAGTTTGTCACCAATATCCAGAGGAATTTGTTAGATTTCCTCTGGATGGGAAGGCATTTGGGTCTCTGCATGGGTGGCAAGTCTGCCTTTGGTGGAGGGTGGACAGGGAGTAGTTTGTGTGTTGCTCCCAGTTGTCCACCTTACCGCCTTCAGTACCTGCAGAGATACCTATATGCAGATCCCTCTCCGCAGTGGTGCGCACTGGCATCCAGCTTTTATCGCCAGTTGCGCAACCTGGGTATGACCGGCAATTATTTCTGATCAGGGCCCGAGGGGTTTGGGAGAGAACCTCTCGGTGTTGCCGGCAATACTACCAGGAAACCCTCAAGGCCTGGAGCATGGGTCTCCATGACCAGGCAGGGCGTGCCTTTGGGGGATGAAATATTCACGGAGCCCCCTGCTATTTAATCCAGCAGTGGGGGCTCCAATGTTACAGTCCCCCTGTATCATCGCCGCCTTAGTCATGCACGGATGACCCCGAGTCGGGATCTCCTGGAATACGGGCGTTCTGATTGGGTGTCACCCCAGGAGCTTGCGCTCCGTTTGGGATATGTGACGCCCAAAGTCTCAGGGCGCTTGCTCCAGGAGATTAGGGGATGCCATCTCCCCCAACTCGGCGCACCTTCCTTCGCGGGGCTTTTGCAGGCCGGAGTGCCACATGCACCTTCTACACACCCTGCTCCGGCTGTTTTGCATTGGACACAAGCCCCGTGTTTCCACTCAGGCTCCTCCTGTCCCCAACCTCTCAAAGTTGAGGGACATACCCTCGGCATAGCTTTCGCGGGCATGCAGAGGAAGAGCTTATATTCTCTCGTGCTCCATACAGTGCACTTCCTTGCCCTCGTGACCCGTCCCGATACCATCTGGAGGCGGGTCCTACCAGCTGACGAGGGCAAGAGGCCCCGGTGGAGGGAACTTTATTCTGATTTAGTTCCACGACCCACCGGGACTTGAGTTGGAGAGTGCTCCATGGTGCACTGTGCACGGGAGAGTACTTAGCTAAATTCACGGACTCTCCCTCCACTTGTCCATTCTGTGGCAAGGGAGAGTCCATGTATCATATTTATTTTAGTTGCGCCAGACTGCAGCCCCACTTGTCCCTCGTGAGGGGCCTCCTCCTGCAGTTCTGGCTGCATTTCTCCCCTCACATTTTATTTTTGGGCGCCCAGTGTCCCGGGGCAATAAGGCCAGGGACCTCCTCGTCAACCTGCTCCTGGCATTAGCCAAATTGGCTATATATAAGTCCAGGAAGCAGTGTTTGATTGGGGTGGTTCCCTTGTCACCTGAGGCCATGTTCGGGTGCTGGTGCGCTCCGTATCCGGGCAGAGTACCACCTGGCTTTGTCCACTGGGGGAATGGATGAGTTGTCTCCCAGTGGGCTTTAGATGGTGTGCTCTGCTCGGTATCCCCCCATCCGGTTTTCTTTATCTCTCAACCTCCTAAAATGATTTTTTTTTTTTTTTTTTTTTTAGTTTACAGAACAGTTTTTCTCATCATTTTAAAATACACTGTGCCAAGTTAAACCAATCCAATCTATTTGGGGTACCAGCAGTCCACATTTAAAAAAAAAATGACAGGCAGAGGCAGGACACCCCGCAGAGGCCGTCGTGGTCAAGGTGCTGTGATTCCCTTTGGCCCTACTATTAATGCCCAGTGTTCAGATGGCCAGTTTACCCGTGAACTTGAAAAGTTCTAGAGGACGTAGTTGACTGGCTAACACAGGACACCCAATTCTACAGCTTCCGCTTGGAACATTGACGCACCATCCTCCTCCAGATATAGCTTTCGGGGGAACCCCTCTCAAGGTTACCACTCACCCGCCTTGCCCCACCTCCGACACTAGTACCACAGCCAATTCAATTGATCAGTCAGATGATTTTTTTACACATCAGTTTGAAGTAATGAGTGATGCGAAACCCATTATTAACAGAGAATATAGATAACAGGGATATGTCTCAGTCAGGCAGGCATTACACACATGTATGCGATACTGATGTATGTGATGATGATGATGATGACTGTACCCGCTGCTTGCTTACTTTGTTCAGTTGTCAAATACATGTGAGGCGGGTGATGATGATGACGATGCGGTCCATGGAATGTCACGTGGGTGCCTGCTAGAAGAAGAAGATAGAACAGGGGGAGAAAGTTCAGATGGGGAGGACAGAGAGGAGGAGGAGGACGAGTTGGAAGTAGAGGTGAAGGTCAATCGGCAACGAGCTAGTGGCACAGTCAGACAGGCATGCATCAGTCACCCGGGGTTCAGCCGAGGTCAGCACGCCAATCAACGCATGCTGTTGCCTACCCACCAGAATGCCGTCACCCAAAGCCGAGCTCAGCAGTGTGGGCATTTTTTTTGTGTGTCTGCCTCTGACAACAGCGATGCCATTTGCAACCAGTGCCCAAAAGAAACTGAAGTACGTGGGAAGGTCCAACACCACCACCTAGGTACAACTGCTTTGCGAAGGCACATGATGTCACATGCACAAACGCCAATGGGATCACAAATGAGTACAAGCAGCACACAAACTCAAAGCCGCCATCCTCCTCCTGGTCCAGCATCTTCATCCACATCAACCACTGCTGTCCTCCTTGCCCCCTCTCAACTCTCCACCACTCCGTCTCTCGCCTCTTGCTGTTCCTGCTCATCTCCCCACAGTCAGGTGTCTGTCAAGGGCATGTTTGAGCGTAAGAAGCCAATGCCACAAAGTCACCCCCTTGCCCGGCGTCTGACAGCTGGCTTGTCTGAACTCTTGGCCCGCCAGCTTTTACCATACAAGCTCGTGGAGTCTGAGAGCGTTCAAAAAAGTTTTTAGCGGATTGGATACCGCAGTGGAAGGTACCTGGACGGAAATTTGTTTGCCCAAAAGGCAATCCCCAACCTTGTACTCAATTGTGCAAAAGGAAGTAATGGCATCTCTGGCACACAGTGTTGGGGCAAGGGTCCATCTGACCACTGATACCTGGTCTGCAAAGCATGGTCAGGGCAGGTATATCACCTACACTGTGCATTGGGCAAACCTGCTGACGCCTGCCAAGCATGGGAATGCGTGGCTCTGCAGAGGAGTTGGTGACACCAGCCATGACTTGCAGGCAGGGCCTGCTGCCACCTCCTCTACTCCTCCTACTCCATCCTCTTCCATAACCTCCTCAGCTGAGTCCTCTTCTGCTGCTGCATCTTTGCTCCACATCAACGGCACCCCCCCAGGTCCCCAGATACTATTCCACATCCCGGATACGGCAGTGTCATGCCGTCTTGGGTTGACTTGCCTCAAAGCAGAGAGTCACACCGGGCTAGCACTCCTGTCCGCCCTGAACGCACAGGTGGATCAATGGCTGACTCCTCACCAACTAGAGATTGGCAAAGTGGTTTGTGACAACGGAAGAAATTTGGTGGCGGCATTGAATTTGGGCAAGTTGACGCATGTGCTGTGCATGGCACATGTGTGTAATCTGATCGTACACAACGCTTTGTCCATAAGTATCCATGCTTACAGGACGTCCTGAAGCAGGCCAGAAAGGTGTGTGGCCATTTCAGGTGTTCTACACTGCCATGGCGCACTTTTCAGATCTCCAGCTGCGAAACAACATGCCAGTGAGGCGCTTGATTTGTGACAGCCCCACACGTTGGAATTCAACACTCCTAATGTTCGACCGCCTGCTCCAACAAGAAAAATGCCATTAACGAGTATTTGTATGACCGGGGTGCTAGGACAGCCTCTGCAGAGCTGGGGATTTTTTTGCCAACTTTACTGGACGCTCAAGCGCAATGCCTGTAGGCTCATGCGTCCTTTTGAAGAGGTGACAAACCTCGTCACGTCCGCTCCGAAGGCACCATCAGCGACATCATACCATTTGTTTTCTCTTCCTGGAGCGTGCCTGCGAAGAGTGCTGGGATCAGGCCCGTAGATGAGCGTGACGAGGAAGAGGAAGAGTTGTGGTCACCATCACCACCAGAAACAGCCTTATCAGCATCGCTTGCTGGACCTGCGGCAACGCTGGAAGAGGATTGTGAGGAAGAGGAGTCAGAGGAGAATGTGGCTTTGAGGGGGAGGAGGGAAGACCAATCACAACAGGCATCCCAGGGTGCTCGTTGTCACCTATCTGGTACCCGTGGTGTTGTACGTGGCTGGGGGGAAGAACATACCTTCAGCGAGATCGCTGAGGACGATGAACGGGACATGACTAGCTCGGCATCCAACCTTGTGCAAATGGGGTCTTTCATGCTGTCGTGCCTGTCGCAGGGACCCTCGTATAAAAAGGCTGAAGGGGAACAACCTGTACTGGGTGTGCACCCTATACTAGACCCCCGGTATAAGCAGAAAGTGCCTGATTTGTTACCAAAATTACCGCAAGTCAGAAAGGATGCAGCAGGGTCCAAAACAAATTAACCAGTATGCTTTACACAGCATATAAGGGTGATGTCACAGCACAAGGGCAATATAACAGGGGAAGAGGTGAAAGTAATCCACCTCCCACGACCACCGCCGGCAAGGACAGGACGTTTAAAAGACCGTGTTGTTTGATGGAGGACCATGCGGACCTTTTTCAGTCCTACGCATCGCATCAGCCCTTCGGGATCCACGCTCAGAGAAACGACTTGACCGACAGGTAGCAGACTACCTCGCCTTAACTGCAGATATCGTCACTCTTGAGGAGCGATGAACCCCTTGACTACTGGGTATGCAGGCTAGACCTGTGGCCCTGAGCTATCCAATTTGTAATTGAACTTCTGGCCTGCCCCGCTTCAAGTGTCCTGTCAGAAAGGACCTTCAGTGCAGCAGGAGGTTTTGTCACCGAGAAGAGAAGTCGCCTAGGGCAAAAAAGTCTAGATTGCCTCACCTTTATAAAGATGAATGAGGGATGGATCCCGAAGGGACTGACACTGGGCGATACATTCAACTGAAAAAGGCCTGATGAGATGAGCTGCCTTCGGCTATAAATGGTCCACCACGCTGCTGTCTGTTATCTGTGAATGCCGGATGACTTGCCGTGAATTATCCGCCACCAACTAGGGTTCAAGAAGAGACAATGTTTTATGGCTCTTTCTGCCCTGGGGAACAAAGGTCAATTTTTTCTGGTCGCTGCAAACAGCAGCGGCTTGCAACAATATCTAATTTTTGAATTTCAATTTTTATGCCAGAAGGCGTACGGCAAGTGTAAATGGAAAAGAAAGCAAATTGAACAGTCTTGCATAACACAACAGTTGTGCAAAAATACATATTTACAATGAAGACATTTTGTTAAAATTAGGTGGCTAGGCCTTCTTTTTTTTTACTTTTTTGGTTAATACATTTTCTTTTTTTTTTTACTGTGATTGCAATTTTTAAGAGAAACCTAAGACATGTTAAAACAGGACAATAGTAAAGGTCCATATTATCTATCATCACTCCAGGCAGTAGCTTATTATTTACTATATCTAACCTGCTCAATCGCCCCTTTGGGTTACCCTAGGGCAGGCTTCAGTAGGCGACCTCTCCTTTCCCTCGGATAATTTTGCCCGTCCGGTTTGCTTCTGAAGGGTCTCCTCCAGGGCTCCCCCACTCCGGTCCTTCCCCCCTGAGTCGCTTTCAACCATTAACAAATGTTTTATTATATTAGGGGGGTACTAAATGGGGATGTTATCCAGGGATCCCAAATTGTCTGGAACTGGGTTGATTCTATCCAAGACTACATGGTTTAAATCTCTCGTTGAGCAGTAAATAGTTGATTTTTTTTATTAATTCCTGAAAGTTTTAATTTGGGGTTTTCCCAACTACTAGCTGTGTGTATTTTTTCTTTCAAAAAATATTTTATTAGGTCAGGTAATATATCATACTAGCGACTTGCCCGTCAAAAAATGACGGTCAATAAAATTTAAATGTTGTGAAATTTGTTTGCATCACAAAATGAGTCACCTACATTTGTCCCTTTTTTTTTCTAAAAATAAAAACACATAATTATTTTTAACTTTTTATTTTTTTAACTTTCAACTTATATTTCCCAAACATTAAACTTTGTAACATGCAACTTGTATATGAAACATTCGTTCAACATTTTGTTAACAATACTAACACTTTTCAATACATATTTATCACTGAGTAACTGCGGATTATATTAACTTAGAGTAAGTAAATTGTTTTAACAATAACATGCTTTTTATCATTTGTAACATATTTGTTAAACTCTTGTTAAACTAAATTAGCATTGAATCCAGAGGAAGGCAAACAAAAAAACTCCCTATTGAAACTTGTCCAATTGTATCAAAGAGGGAAAAAAATTAATTCCTTCCTGACCCCATTAACTGGCGATCGGATTTCTCCCTGAATCAATACTTTGTCTTTAAATAATACATTTCCAATTATTACTAAATACTTCAACTTTATACTAACAATACATATTTGACTATACCACATATATATTTACCAAACTTTTTTAAACATTCCAAAAACACATATTTAACATCTGAAATTGTAACTTCAAACAATAACATTTAACTCTTGTAAATTATGAAAAAATCAGTGAATTGTTTTGTGGGGCCAATCATATAAATATAAAACTTTGAACCCATTCCAATCTGTTTCAGGATATTTTACTGTTGTTTTTTTTTCCATTTAGTCCATTCTGCAAATATCAGATATATTTTCATAAGTGAAATAGTGGTCCCCTATTTAAAGAGTCCCAGAGTACTTTAATTTAGTACTGGAAGTCAAACCACTGTTCTCTATGTTTTTTTGTCCATTCTTTAGATGTTTTAGGTAAAATATTGTTTTTGTGCAATCATATTGAGTCCCATAAAATGTTGGCATTAAAATGAAACCATTGTCCTCTATCTTTCCAACACCTCATAGTAGACAATGTTTTTGGTGTAAACACATCCATCGTCCAATAAATGACCTTGAGTTTCGTTTTCTTTAACATGCACTTTAATTTATTTTGGATTAGTGCACCTTGAAAAAGCCACATAGAGTTGTCCATGTGCAAAAACTGGTTCCTTTCAAAAAATCCCAACTGACTTAAAAGTTTGTCCTTGGGATTTATTGATGGTCATAGCAAATGCCATGATAACTGGAAATTGTCTCCGTTGAAGGACAAAGGGCAAACCACTCTCACTTGGAGCTAAATCAATTCTTGGTATAAAAACTCGTTCACCTTTATGGGTACCAGTTATAATTTCTGCATGTATAAAATGATCTTTTAACTCATGCACAATTAATCGGGTCCCATTACAAAGTCCTTTTTTTGGATTCATATTTCGCAATAACATAACAATTGTGCCTTTTTTCAATTGTAAAATATGTGGGGGCATTCCAGATGGTGTTAACGAATTAATAAATTCGATACTAAAATTCGATTCACTGTCTTTATCATCTGACAGAATAGAATCTGCACTGTAATAATTATTTTGTGGTGCATTGATGTATTTTAAAATTTCGTTATTTACATTCAAGGCATCGATATTTTTTGATGTTAATATTACTTTGTTTGCAATGTCTGTGTAATCCTCATTATTAAGAGTGTTTAGGAATATGGCTGATATGAGTGATTCATTGCAAACCATTTCTGATGGAATTTCAATGGTATCATTTGGTAAATGCTGTATTTCTGGATGTTTTCCATCTCCGATTTTAATGAGCCAGTCATTGAATTCATTTTGGCCTTCAGATCTCATATTTAATTCTAATTTGAGATGTGTAAATATTTGCCACAGTTTACTGGTCTTGATACATGTTTCAATGATCTCTGTTCTATTTCCGTGTGGCACAACAGGTAATGTTTGCCTAAAATCGCCTCCTAACAGCATCACCTTTCCACCAAATGGCAACTTATTATCCATCACTTCTTTTAAGAATCTGTCAATACATTGCAGTGCATTACATGACATCGTTGTTGCTTCGTCTATGATAATTAGTTTAGTTAGTTTGAATTTTTTTGCTTGTATGGAATTGAGTCGAATATCTGACACTGATGTTTCCAAAATGGGAACTGGCAGCTTAAATCCACTATGCACAGTTCTACCACCATCTAACAAAAGTGCAGCAATTCCAGTTGCTGCAAATGGCATAGCTATCTGACCCTGTGATCGAATATAACTCATCAAACAATTGTACAGATAAGTTTTTCCTGATCCACCTGGTCCGTCTAGATAGAAATACCGGTCTTTGACCATTTCATCATCTGTAGCATTTGTGATGGCATGAAATGCTTCTAACTGTAAATTATTTAAAGTTGCCTGTTTTTCTTGGGTTTTTTGTTTTTGAAGCTCAGTGTCATAATCATCAAAATTGATGTCATCTATAAGTCCTGGATCTGGTAAATTAAAACTTGCACAATTTAATCCATGAGCCAACAATATTTCTTGGATTTCCATCAATGTTTTTAACAGAGCTATTGGTTCTCTGTAACGTTTCAAGAAATCTTCTGACATGTTTAATTTAAATCTTTCCCACAAAGTGAAAGCATCAGGTACATTGCAAAATATACAAATGAATGCAAATTGTTGTCTCATTTGCTTAGGCATTTGACATAGTTCTGCTTCTTCCAGACACCTCTCCCATTCTGTATCATCAGCTATGAAATTTTGATGTCTTGCAGCTAATAGGAATGTCTCATAAACTATGTCATTCACTGTACGTAAATGCTCAAAACTCTGTGCACCGGGAACATGTAGCAGAAGTAATCTTAAGCTGAAACGTTCAATGTCCCTTGGACTGACGGTATAAATGCGTGGTATGATTTTATGTGTATCTCTTCTTCGTTGTCGCCATAGACCATTTACAAATACATAGTGATATGGTATCTCTATTGTGATGGAGTGCCATTAGGGGTCACAAGAGAGCTCTGTAAGACTTCTCCCCTGAGAATGAAAAGAGTTAACTCCAGGCAGTTATCAGCGGCTAAATGGAAGCCCAGCTGTGAACTGCCTTTAAAAGCAGCAGAGAGATGGGTGGAGTCTCTCTCACTTAGGCTTGGGCCTAAGAGCCGTGAGGTGTGTGTGTTGCAGGAGAAAGCCCTGAACAGCTCAGCTGCTGCTGGGATCCTGAGAGCTGGGATTTGTGCTGGAGCGAGACAGTCAGGAAGACTACTATATTCCAGAGTTGGTTCACAGAAAAGACTTCTGTGGTATCGGAGATATTCCACTGAGAAAGGATTATCTAAAGACCCCATCCCTAAGAAGCCGGATGCAACAAGGGATAAAAAGGTTGGTGACAAATACATGTTTTCACCATATGAGGATAAGAAGCACGAAGGCCCCAGGGAGAAGAGTGCGTTGAGAGAAAGTAATAGTCCCTCATCCCAAGAGGGTGACAATGGTCCCTGGGGTGAAGCATAAAGGAGAGAAGGGTGGGCCCTATGCTTCACCCACCATTGACAGAAGCTGTAGAGGAAAAGGCAATAAGAGACTGTTTGTTTCCTAGCCACAAGCTGGCATTTTCAACAAAATAAGAGACTGTTTGTTTCCTGGCCACTAGGTGGTGCTATTGTGTTAAAACTACTCCTTCCAGAAAACACAGTGGGGGTAGTGGTTTTTCCCTGTCGCAGATAAGCTGCACAGGATATAGTCAGGGTGTTCCTGAGTATAGTAAGCACGTTTATGTAGGGTTTTATTTTATTGCTGAAGACAAGCACTGTTTTTTTATTCTGTTTATGCTACCCAATAAATATGCAGCCTAAAACTCAACCTCGGGCAAGCCCTACTGTGTCTCATACCCTGATAAACGTGAAAGAAAACAGACGCAAACCACGTCAGAACGGGGGCGCTCTGTACACTATGTATAAAAATTGTCTGGCCTAGCGTATCACTGACAGTTTTAATTTAAACCACGCAGTAAGCGTAGTATCTCTGTCTTCACTTTGATATAATGCAGTTCTTTCATTTCCTTGAGTTAAAGCAAAGCAATGACATTGAGGCAAATGTACAGCCTAAACGATAGATAGCATGCGACCCGATCAATGCATCTCAATTTCAAAAGGCGCCACATTGCTTCAGGAGCACTCACATACCGAGCATCTAAATAATTTGATAGTTCATCATGTAAAAATTGGATTTTCGTTTTCATTTCCAGCACCCTTGTACAACAACAGTAGCTGCATCATATCCTTTGTATATATATTTATACATATACTTAATTGATTTAATCGAAGTGCAAGCTTTCCACATTGATGTGTGCATTGTACTTAATGAGCAAATGTGGATTGTATGGAACGACAAATCTATTATCAACCTTTTGGCCCCGGATAATAGCTGTTTGTCTTGTGTTCTTTTATACAAAGGATATCCATCACAATTTGCATAAGTTTGCATTTGAAATTGTTTTGGAAATTCTTTAGTACATTTTTTATTTTCCATATATGGTGAATTGGATTCATCTCTCCACATGGGCCATGAATCATTCTATGTGTAACAATTCTCCCAAAGTTTTGTATATTTTTCTTGGTCTGGCAATTGTGGAGAAATTACTGAATCCACTCTCTACTGCAGTGTTCAACTTGTCTTTTTCCCTGCAGTATTAAAAGTATGTGAGCATGTGGCAATCCTCTTTTTTGAAATTCAATGGTGTAAACAAAAACCACACATTGTCCAAATAAGTGTGCTTTAGTGATATCATGAATTAATGAATTGAGGTTTGATTTTAAATACTCTTGCCACTAAATCTGGTCGGTCAGAAGTAGTTTGTCCCAGATTCAAATTTTCCTTGATCTTGGCCATTGTGCACTACACGTGAATGTAATAAATAAATCTGGTTTTCCAAATTTTGGTAACAATAGCCATGGGCATCATTATACCTTTTCTCGCATATTGCCGAGGAGATCCTTGGAAAGAGGATGGCCAAAATAATTGCTCCTCCAGCTGGAATGTCTCTGTTGGAAGCTAAATCTGCCACATAATCCATTAATCCACAATACTGTTCTACTCGTAATTTATTTTGTGACTATTCAATAAATTTAGATTATTGGCTTCAACTTGTAAATATGAATCAATAATCCATTGTTGAGTGAGTTTCTCCTCCATGTAAAATTGGATTAAAACAATCATGGATAGCAGTTTGTGCCACTTTATATTCCAGCATGGAAATATTAGATCTAATACGAAACTTTGTATTGGGATAACTTTCAATTGTAATTTTGGTTCCCATCCTGGTTCCCCATTTGGAAAGAAAATGGGATATGTCATTGGATCTAAATTACAGCTTATATATTGATGTGATAAATGGTTGTTCTTCATTGCGTGGATATATTCTAATATCCCACTGAAAAGGTGGTTCTCCATCTTCATTTTTAAACACCATGGCAGCCTCATTTACAGTAGGTAAATTATATCTTCTTTTGATCAGTGTTGCGATCTCTTTTTAACATCATATTGACTCTTGGTGTAGGCAATGATGTCTTTGAGCATGTTCCTGTTGTTCTTTTTTCAAGCTGTGCTAATTGTTTGTATGCTTGACTATATGGTTTTTTCCATAATTTTTTCCAGCTAGTTCAAAGGCTCATGCGCAAACACTGTCTATTTTCTGGAAGTGTCATTCTTTGTTCCACAGCTTCCAACGTATCTAAGACATATAACTGTGCAAATTTCCTTTGCTGTCCTTCTTGTGGGTGTAAATGTGAAGTTCTGTGGTATATTTGACCTTGATACTCTGAAACAATAAGGACCATGTCCATGGTATATTTTCTGCTAATGTTGCACCATTGAAGCAAATGAAATTGCACTGTTATAAGACCTTATGTTTTGTTTGAAATTATTTGGAAAATGTTGGATCACTCATAATGCATTCTAAATAATATGGAAATGGGTGTCTTAGTGGAAGTTTCACCTTTCCTTTCTGACAGCAACTAATGAAATTTCCATCACGAAGGTCTTTCCTTTATAAAATGATAGGCCCCGCAAAACTGACAAACCACATTAAGTAACCCACAATAATGAGTATCTACTTGTAACTGCAGTAGTAAACACATTATCATGCATTTCTTCAACATAAATATCAGACCCACTTTCTATACGTACATTTTTTTCTTGTGTGTCTACATTCAAGTCATTCTGCAAAATAGAATCATTGGACAATGGTTCACAGAGATGTTTTTGTTTACGTTTCTTGGAAGCCCCAACACACTCAACTTGCGGCTTTTTTACTCATCTTTCTTTATTTAAAAGTCTCTGTCGATCTTCTTCTCGCAAGCGTTGTGAAGTTTCCGGTGTCTGAGCATCTCTCCACCTTTGCTTCCTTTCCCTTGCAATCTCTCTTTGCGTTCAACTTTGTCTTCCTCCATTGTCCGCCATGGTAATCTGTAATTTTAAATAGAGATGTAATTATTGTTTGTTCTTTGTTTTATATACATTTTTTTTTCCTTTTTGTATTTTTAGATTAAAGTAGATGAATAAACTAATAAAACATTTTCAATTGTTGCACTTTAGTCTGAAAGAAATGAAACCATTTTTCAAAGTATTTTATTGACATATATGAAATCTGAAATAGCTGCACATATCTATCTTTATATTATTAATCCTTCAATGACATTCCTTCTTGATTGAATTCACAGCATACCATCTTTTTTTTTTTTTTTTAAAGTGTTGTAAGCTTCTTATTTTCTTTAAATATTATTATTAATTAGTATTGTCTTTTCAACTTTTTTAGAAGTTTTTGACTAAATATCATAAATTAATGAATCAATAAGTACTATCCATTTTCAATAAATTTCAATTTTCAACCAAATATATAATACTTAGCCTTTAACATTTTATACCTGTTGAAGATGATGTTGATGTTGTTCAAAGGCTGCTAACGTCACAATGTCTGTTTACTTCCCTTGCAGATCTGATTAAAACTGTAAAATCAATAGATAATATTTTTAAACTTTTGCTTCATCAATATCATTAAATGAACATCACAGACATATATTTGGCTACATTAAAAACCTCATATTTTTTAATATTTAGAACGTAGTAATATAATTAAATTTCTCTGTACCTGTCCAAATTATCCTTATGATGTTCAATGTGTGCAAACGTCACTATCTCTGGTCATTCACGTAGAGTTCACTGCAATTATACAAAATAGTAATTAATGTATAATATGTTACTTCATCTGTATTAATCAATGAGGTTAACATACCTATTTTTGCATTAGATTAAAAACATGAAATAAATATATCAATAAATCAGCATGAACACACATATGTAAGCATAGATTATAAACATACACTCAATATTACTGTTATCTTTAAATAAGAATCAATGAATCTGTATTAATCTTAAATTAATGTCTGACTAAATATAACATCAACACATAAGCATGTTCCCTTTATTTATTTTTGAGTGTTATTTTAAAATGAGTATGTTACAACTGAATTCTTAAAATAATGTACATTACTAATGAACTAAGAATCAATTAATGTTCATTAATATTAAACTAATGTGTGACTAAATCTAACATCAACATGTAAGCATGAGTATATAGCCTTTATTTTTTATTTTTTATTTATTTTATACAAAATATATAAGAACTGAATTATTTAAATAATGTACATACATTAATAATTAATTAATAAACGTGTTCCTTTTTTTATGCACATTCTTAACCTTTTTTAATATTAATGATTAGTAATGATACATTATGAATGTTATTTACAATTCTTACCCACAGGTAATCACGACATATCACAAAATAGTTCTTAAATTAATGTACATTGATAATTAATGAATCAATGTGTTCCTAATTAATTCATGTACATTATGAATGTTATTAACAATTGTTTCACACAGGTAATCACGACATATAACAAAATAATTGTTAAACTAATGTACATTAATAATTAATTAATAAATATGTTTTTTTTTAATTGACCTTCTTAATTTTGATATTAATAATGAATTCATTAATTAATGTACATTATGAATGTTATTAACAATTCTTTCACACAGGTAAGCACAATATTATTTTTATATTAATTACATTTCTTATCTATTATTTATTAATTAAGTACCAATTTATTAATTAATAATTATAAATAATAGGCACAATATTATTTTTCTATTAATTCAATTTCTTATCTATTATTTATTAATTAAGTACCAATTTATTAATTAATAATTATAAATAATAGGCACAATATAGTATACTAAAGAGCTAACAATCTCTTGCGATTTCCCCCGGCATCAGAAAACATCCAGTCAGACTGTCATCACCTGAGGAGAAAGTGTCAGTCATGTGTGAAATGTGCCCTATATATAGGCTTGTGCGCGAGACAAATGCATTGTTTTAGGCGGGAAATCCGCAAGTTGCGCGAGCCAAATGCGTTGTTTTCGGCGGGAAATTCTATGTGGCGCGAGACAAAGGTGGAAATCTGTGTAATGCGTAAATCGGTAATATCGTTCGTCAAATATACTCGCTACTGTCTTTTTACTCATTGGCGGTTAATCCGCATCCTTTATCTCGTTGTTTTTCTAACACATACGTCTGTGGCAGTGTTTTACGCAGTTCGTAGTAGTATAGCCTCGTTTCATTTTTTCGGCAGCCATTTTTTTCTTGCTTAGCCGATTTTCGATCTTTGTAACTCGGCTAAATCGATCTAAATTGCAGTTCCAACTCTCTTCCAGACATCCTGCCCGGTTCACCATGCTGTAAGGGGACCTTTGTTTTAATTTTTTTAGTGTGTATTTAGTGTTTTTTTTCTTACTGTTTTCGCTTCTGCCGCTTATCTCGTATTTTTTTTCACCTCGTAATTTTTTTCTAAGTGCTACGGTTTAACGTCTCGCCTCGGCGAGCATGAGCTCCTGCGGCACTCATCGCAAAGTCGTTAACGATCGGCAAAGTGCTACGGTTTTAACGGCTCGCACTCGCTACGCGAGGATCGCCCTGCAATGAGCGCCTGCGGCGCTCAATGCCAAAGTGCTACAATTTAACGGCTCGCCTCGCGGCGCGAGGCTCGCCGGGCGATGAGCGCCTGCGCCGCTCATCGCTAAGTCGTACGCACTCCGCAAACACTACGGTTTTATGGCTTGCCGGCGGCGATGAGCGCCTGCGGCGCTCATCGCTAAGTCGTACGCACTACGCAACGCAGCGTGACGACGTCTCGTAGTAGACAATTATAATATGTGATTCAAACAACCATTTCCATGTTACCATTTCCATGTTACTTACATGTTTATACATCACTGAGTTACCCTTATCTCTAATAATACTCAGTTTACCCCTTTCCTTCCATAATCTTGGAGCTTATACCATATCCAGGGCTAGTATGTTATCTGGATTTGGTTGTACCTGTAGCCTAAAAATATATTTTTTTTTTACTTTTACCCTTTACCCTCTAAGGATCACACACACCTCCATCCATCCCGTTCTGTTGAGAATATCCTCTCCCATTTAGGGGAGCCCCCTATTCCGGACCTAAATTTCTTTAATTGTCTCAGAAGATATTGCTATTCCCGTAATTGCAGCCACGGAGACCATATATCTCAAATGTATCTATGGAGTTGTCTACTAAATGGGTAAGCGCGTTCATTTATTAAGGATAACGTTTAATTTATTTTTAACCACCCTGAAAGTGTAGGTATCCGATTTCCATTGTCTGGCTATATGCGTTTCTTTGTGGCCAACATGATGAACTTTACTAGCCTATTTTGAGCGGGCCAGAGACAGACATGCGGAACACCCAGCATGCAGTTTTCTATATTAGCAGAAATCTGAATCTTAAACATTTTAGAAGCTAGTAAGCATGTTTCTTCCAATAGTCTTATGACTGCCGAACACTCCCACCAGACATGAATAAATGTAGCCTCATTACCACTGTTCCTAAAACATGAGCTGCTCTCCGTTTTGGATCCCATTTATTAGCTTAAAAGGAGTAATATATGTCCTGTGTAGGACCTTTATTGAAGTCTCAAGCAGACTATAATTTAAAGATCCCCTACTTAAGCCTTGCCGACTTTATCCCATGTGCTATCTGCCAACTCGGTGCCCAAATCCTCTCCCAGGCTTTGGTATAGTCTGGTTGGTTTGCCCATGAGTTTTCATTAAATAGTTCACACATGAGGCTAATAATACCAGGCTGAAAGGGGGAATCCCTACATTTTTTGAGTAGCCAGGTGTTTCTTTGGGGGGTTCCCCTACCACTTATCGTATATATAAAATGATGTATCCTGCAAAAATTATAGTGTTCAGCCAGGGGTAAATTGTATCTATCTCTCACCCACTCAAAGGTCATTATTTTGTCGTCATGCCACCATGTACAAACCCTTAGTAGGTTCTGAGACTTCCACCAACTGAGAGAGCTTTTACGGAAGATGTATCTTTTAAAGTGGGGATTGGGTACGATGGGGTAAGATCTGATACCCGAGTGTCCAGTTTTTGTGTCCCGTTCATCTCCCGGTCCATATTTTTAATGAGTGCTTAATCAACGGGTTTTTCAAGTTTCTCAAAAAAGTATACAGGCCTGGAATCCATATTACTGTATCCCATGTATAAGGTGACATGCTTACATTTTCCATAAATACCCAGAGCGGCTGATGTGTTTTGGAGAATGCGCCAGAGGAATGAAAGCCAGCTGCGCTGCCTTGTAATACAGTTTGAGATTCGGGCACGATAGGCCCCCTTTCCCTTTTGGTCTATACATATTATTTTTTGAGATCCTCTGGGCTTTATGATTCCAAATAAATCTAAAAATTCGTTTTTTCCCCTTTGAATTTTTATGTGTTGTAAGCGATCTCCCGGGAGTTTTAATCTGGCTGACGGGGATTTGTAGTATTTATCTATCAAGTTCATAAATTTGCCTGCAAACCCAAATTTCTGTAATACGGCCTTTTCTATATCTAACGCCAAAAGGCATGTGGGTATTTGATGTTGGGATGACCATGAGATTAAATTTTGTGTCTGTCTGATATTGTCCCCCGTTTGTCTATGGGGGATAAACCCTGTTTGCCATTAATTTTGACAACATTTTTATATCCCCGTTTAGGAGTGATATGGGTCAGTAATTTTTAAGTTCTAGTGGGACTCGTCGTTCTTTCGGGAAACATATATTTGCATGGTTTAGTTCTTGTGGCATGGGAGAGCCTTCTAAAATTTGATTGAAAAGTGTGACTAAGTGGGGTAATAACAAGTCTATAAAAGTTTGGTAATAGAGATTTGTAAATCCATCTGGGCCCGGGTAGCTATGTGTATTTTGAATGCTAAAGCCATTCATTGGAATAGCTTGTTCTAGGATTGAGATAAAAAAAATTTATGTGTATCCCCAGTAAGCAGGATTCCATTGAAAGAGAAATATCCTTTTGCAAGGATTGGAGGCCCGAGATTTTGCTGAAGTCTTTTATAGTGGACATGAGTGCTTGTTAGAGAGAGGGGCTTGGTCAGGGTGCAAAGCATATCGTCCGCGAAAAGTGAACACTTAAACTGATGGTGTCCTACTTCAAAACCCTGGATGGCATGGTTGGTTCTGATTGCCTGTGCTAGGGGTTCAATGGCAAGAGCAAAGAGCAGTGGGGAGAGTGGGCATCCCTGCCTGGTCCCTCTCTGTACTTCATCTCTGGATTTTGGCCTTATGGTCCCCTGGTATCTTTAAGTTAGCTACTGGTGAGTCGTAGTACCTTCTGAGCAGGTTGAGAAAGCGTCCCTCAAATCCAAACTTATCTAGCATTTTGTACATATATGGCCATTCCACCGTATCAAAAGCCTTCTCCATGTCTAGGGCTAGAGGGCAAACTGGGTTGTTATACTGTTGAGCCAAGAACTGGGCGTTCAGAACCCTCCTAACATTATCTCCTGCCTCTCTGAAAGGAATGAACCCCGTTTGGTCCTTGTGTATTTAGTCCAGTAAAAAGTTAGATATTCATTTGGCCATAATTTTAGCTAGGATCTTGACATCCACATTTATCAGGGGTATGGGGCGATCATTTTTAACCTCTAAAGGGTCCCTACCCTCTTTTGGAAATACTATGTGGTCGGCCTGATTCAATTAAGGGGGCATAGGTTCTCCATTTAGTATAGCGTTAAACAAAGATGTTAGGTGCGGGGGTAAGCAAGGGCTCAGATTTCTTATAGTACAGATGAGTAAAACCGTCTGGCCCTGGGGACTTGCCAAATTTAAGATCTTGGATTGTAGATTTAACTTCCTCTTGGGATATGTCTAGGTCAAGCTGTCCAATTGAGGTACAGGTATTTTGTGGACTTTGCTGTGTAGGAAGGACTCTATGTCAGATCTGCTGCAGCGGGATTGGGATGAATATATGGTCTGATAGAAGATTTGAAATGTTTCTTGCATAGCATTGGGGCTAAAGGAGGTTTGGCCATCAGGTAGTCTAAAGATACCGTATATTATGTCCTCTCTTGGGGGGTAAAGACACTAATAATTCCTCCAATAAAATTCTGCTTTTTTTTTTGTGGGCAAGGTCCCTAGTTAGCCCCTTGGGTTATCTGTTAAAAAGAGTGGTGCAGAGACTGTGGGGGCTGTTAGCCTCCTTGTCCATGTGTGGCCGTTTAGAATCCCTGCTGCTGCATGTTTCAGCTTTATTAAGGTGTAATTGTACAGCGTTTGACTCAAGTAGCTGCCTGTGCTGGGTCAGTTTGGCTTAATTGCTGGGCCCTTTTCCTGCCAAGATGGCGACCGTCAGTCCATGGGCCTCTATGTCCCCTTCACTACCTTTGTCCCCGCTTGTGTGCTTATTTGGGATGGCCCCCCTTTATATCTCCGGCCCGTGGCCTTGTAAGGGTCGCCCCCTGAATCTCTGACTGTGGATATGCGGGGATGGGACGTTGAATCTGGCCTACCTTCTTCTCTGTTTGCTGCAAGATCAACAATACCTAATTTTTCAGGCATGTGTACATGCCTAATTTTTTCGGCCTCTGGTGCTGCACAGTGGCTTCAGCAACCAAACCCAAAAAAAAGGCACATAACAGGGATTAAACTGATAGGAGTAGTACTACTTAACACACCACTTATATCTGGTGTAACAGTAGTGTACATTTCAAACAAAACATTTTTTTCTACTGTAATAGATTGCATAACAGTTAGTTGTCTGCAAGCGTGTGTGTCAGACCTACAGCGTCTACGCTGCCAACTTTTGCAAGTGCACAGTGCCACTCATATCTGTTGTCACAGTAGCTTGCACGCATAGTACCAATCTGTCAAAACCTGTAATGATGAATGAGGTCTAGAGTAGCCTGGTTCCTTATCCTCTACAGGTTGAGACCTAATGTTTGGGTGACTCCAGACCAACACATGAGTACAAGCAGCACACAAACTCAAAGCCGCCATCCTCCTCCTGGTGCAGCATCATAAGCCACATCAACCACTGCTGTCCTCCTTGCCCCCTCTCAACCATCCGCCACTCCGTCTCTCGCCTTGAGCAGTTCCTGCTCATCTGCCCATAGTCAGGTGCCTGTAAAGTACATGTTTGAGCGTAAGAAGCTAATGTCACAAAGTGCCCCAAAATTGAAATGATACGACCAACAAAGCAACTTTTTTCCATCTCCCTGGTTCTAAAAATCCAGGCCTTATACACGCCCCCCTGATAGGTAAACGTAACAAGTATTAAACTGATAAGAGTAGTACTTACAAACACGTCACTCCTATCTGGTGGCACCTTTTGACTGCACGTGCCGTGCCCCAAAATTGAAGTGATACGACCAACAAAGCAACTTTTTCCATCTCCTGGTTCTAAAAATCCAGGCCTTATACACGCCCCCTGATAGGTACTGTAACAAGTATAAAACTGATAAGAGTAGTACTTACAAACACGTCACTCCTATCTGGTGGCACCTTTGACTGCACGTGCCGTGCCCCAAAATTGAAGTGATACGACCAACAAAGCAACTTTTTCCATCTCCCGGTTCTAAAAATCCAGGCCTTATACACGCCCCCTGATAGGTGCTGTAACAAGTATTAAACTGATAAGAGTAGTACTTACAAACACGTCACTCCTATCTGGTGGCACCTTTTGACTGCACGTGCCGTGCCCCAAAATGAAGTGATACGACCAAGAAAGCATCTTATTCCATCTCCTGGTTCTAAAAATCCAGGCCTTATACACGCCCCCTGATATATGCTGTAACAGGTATAAAAATGATAAGAGTAGTACTACTTACCACACCTTATAATACTGCAGAGAGAGGCAACGCAGTGAGAGAGTCTGAAGGAGTCAGAGGAGGAAGGTGGCTTTGAGGAGGTGGAAGACTAAACACAGCAGGCGTCCCAGGGGGCTTGTTGTCACCTTTCGGGGACCCTTGGTGGCTGGGTGGAGGAAGAGACCTTCAATGACATCAGTGAGGACAAGGAACGGGACATGGCTAGCTTGGTATCCAACCTTGTGCAAATGGGGAGTTTGCGGTTGTGCAAATGGACTGTTTGTGGTTGTTTGCTGTGCGTTAAACGGGGAGTTTCGTTTTGTCTGTCACTGTGAAGCGGGCCTAACCCTTACACTACCTGATCGATACAACATCATACCTGATGTTTTAAAGTACTTTATTCCAAACAATTTAGGAATGTTAGGTAATTTATGCCCTTTATGGCTTAAACCAGACTCTGCATCAACTATGTAATTTTCCGTGGGAGTTTTGCCATGGATCCCCCTGCGGCATGCCACAGTCCAGGTGTTCGTCCCGTTGAAACAACTTTCCCATCACTATTGTGGCCAGAAAGAGTCCCTGTGGGTTTTAAAATCCGCCTGCCCATTGAAGTCTATGGCGGTTCGCCGGGTTCGCCGGTTGGCGAACATTTGCGGCGGTTCACGTTCGCGATTCGCGAACCAAAAATTTTATGTTCGCGACATCACTATTGGTGACATGTTCAACAGATCCCTTCGTGTCCACAGAGAAGAGGGTCATAGACCATGTGATGGGAGGTAGCCATCTGCATACAAGATATTACCATCACACAGGACAATGATCCAAGACTCTGTAGCCAGGCTAGATTAGGTTAACATTGTGACCATAGATTGTCACTGAGGAGTAGCTGTTGAGAAGGCACAATCATTCTGAGCAGCCCCTAGGTCCTCCTCCGCCTAGGTACAAGGCCCAAATCCCTTGTGGCCGTCTATCTCCCTGGTGGGGGGGGAGACAGCCAGGGATAGGCAGCGGCACTGCAGTGGTGGAGCATGGTGGGTAGAGAGGGAGGAACCGGGGTGCGGTGTGCGGGGATGCCTCCAGGGTGGAGAAGACAGGGCTGGGGACCAGAGCACATTGCATGGCTTCTGTGGTTTCTCCCTGGAATACGCTCTGCTCCGCTCCAATCCTGAGCAGCCCAGCTAGGTAGGATTCAGTCGTCAGATGATGCTTCCTCTCCTCCCTATTGCACCTGGCCAGGCTGCACATTACCTCTGCATGATTGGTGGAGATGCTGGCCTGGTCCCTCTCTGTACTTCATCTCTGGATTTTGGCCTTATGGTCCCCTGGTATCTTTAAGTTAGCTACTGGTGAGTCGTAGTACCTTCTGAGCAGGTTGAGAAAGCGTCCCTCAAATCCAAACTTATCTAGCATTTTGTACATATATGGCCATTCCACCGTATCAAAAGCCTTCTCCATGTCTAGGGCTAGAGGGCAAACTGGGTTGTTTATACTGTTGAGCCAAGAACTGGGCGTTCAGAACCCTCCTAACATTATCTCCTGCCTCTCTGAAAGGAATGAACCCCGTTTGGTCCTTGTGTATTTAGTCCAGTAAAAAGTTAGATATTCATTTGGCCATAATTTTAGCTAGGATCTTGACATCCACATTTATCAGGGGTATGGGGCGATCATTTTTAACCTCTAAAGGGTCCCTACCCTCTTTTGGAAATACTATGTGGTCGGCCTGATTCAATTAAGGGGGCATAGGTTCTCCATTTAGTATAGCGTTAAACAAAGATGTTAGGTGCGGGGGTAAGCAAGGGCTCAGATTTCTTATAGTACAGATGAGTAAAACCGTCTGGCCCTGGGGACTTGCCAAATTTAAGATCTTGGATTGTAGATTTAACTTCCTCTTGGGATATGTCTAGGTTCAAGCTGTCCAATTGAGGTACAGGTATTTTGTGGACTTCTTGCTGTAGTAGGAAGGACTCTATGTCAGATCTGCTGCAGCGGGATTGGGATGAATATATGGTCTGATAGAAGATTTGAAATGTTTCTTGCATAGCATTGGGGCTAAAGGAGGTTTGGCCATCAGGTAGTCTAAAGATACCGTATATTGTCCTCTCTTGGGGGTAAAGACACTAATAATTCCTCCAATAAAATTCTGCTTTTTTTTTTGTGGGCAAGGTCCCTAGTTAGCCCCTTGGGTTATCTGTTAAAAAGAGTGGTGGAGACTGTGGGGGCTGTTAGCCTCCTTGTCCATGTGTGGCCGTTTAGAATCCCTGCTGCTGCATGTTCAGCTTTATTAAGGTGTAATTGTACAGCGTTTGACTCAAGTAGCTGCCTGTGCTGGGTCAGTTTGGCTTAATTGCTGGGCCCTTTTCCTGCCAAGATGGCGACCGTCAGTCCATGAGCCTCTATGTCCCCTTCACTACCTTTGTCCCCGCTTGTGTGCTTATTTGGGATGGCCCCCCTTTATATCTCCGGCCCGTGGCCTTGTAAGGGTCGCCCCCTGAATCTCTGACTGTGGATATGCGGGGATGGGACGTTGAATCTGGCCTACCTTCTTCTCTGTTTGCTGCAAAATCAACAATACCTAATTTTTCAGGCATGTGTACATGCCTAATTTTTTCGGCCTCTGGTGCTGCACAGTGGCTTCAGCAACCAAACCCAAAAAAAAGGCACATAACAGGGATTAAACTGATAGGAGTAGTACTACTTAACACACCACTCATATCTGGTGTAACAGTAGTGTACATTTCAAACAAAACATTTTTTTCTACTGTAATAGATTGCATAGCAGTTAGTTGTCTGCAAGCGTGTGTGTCAGACCTACAGCGTCTACGCTGCCAACTTTTGCAAGTGCACAGTGCCACTCATATCTGTTGTCACAGTAGCTTGCACGCATAGTACCAATCTGTCAAAACCTGTAATGATGAATGAGGTCTAGAGTAGCCTGGTTCCCTTATCCTCTACAGGTTGAGACCTAATGTTTGGGTGACTCCAGACCAACACATTAATACAAGCAGCACACAAACTCAAAGCCACCATCCTCCTCCTGGTGCAGCATCATAAGCCACATCAACCACTGCTGTCCTCCTTCCCCCTCTCAACCATCCGCCACTCCGTCTCTCGCCTTGAGCAGTTCCTGCTCATCTGCCCATAGTCAGGTGCCTGTAAAGGACATGTTTGAGCGTAAGAAGCTAATGTCACAAAGTGCCCCAAAATTGAAGTGATACGACCAACAAAGCTTCTTTTTCCATCTCCCGGTTCCAAAAATCCAGGCCTTATACACGCCCCCTGATAGGTGACGTAACAAGTATTAAACTGATAAGAGTAGTACTTACAAACACGCCACTCCTATCTGGTGGCACCTTTGACTGCACGTGCCGTGCCCCAAAATTGAAGTTATACGACCAACAAAGCATCTTTTTCCATCTCCTGGTTCTAAAAATCCAGGCCTTATACACGCCCCCTGATAGGTGACGTAACAAGTATTAAACTGATAAGAGTAGTACTTACAAACACGCCACTCCTATCTGGTGGCACCTTTGACTGCACGTGCCGTGCCCCAAAATTGAAGTGATACGACCAACAAAGCATCTTTTTCCATCTCCTGGTTCTAAAAATCCAGGCCTTATACACGCCCCCCTGATAGGTAACGTAACAAGTATTAAAACTGATAAGAGTAGTACTTACAAACACGTCACTCCTATCTGGTGGCACCATTTGACTGCACGTGCCGTGCCCCAAAATTGAAGTGATACGACCAACAAAGCATCTTTTTCCATCTCCTGGGTTCTAAAAATCTATGCCTTATACACGCCCCCTGATAGGTGCTGTAACAGGTTTTAAACTGATAAGAGTAGTACTACTTAACACACACCTTATAATAATGCAGAGAGAGGCAATGCAGTGAGAGGAGTCTGAAGAAGAGGAGTCAGAGGAGGAAGGTGGCTTTGAGGAGGGTGGAAGACCAAACACAGCAGGCGTCCCAGGGGGTTGTTGTCACCTTTCGGGGACCCTTGGTGGCTGGGTGGAGGAAGAGACCGTCAATGACATCAGTGAGGACAAGGAACCGGGACATGGCTAGCTTGGTATCCAACCTTGTGCAAATGGGGAGTTTGCGGTTTTGCAAAAGGACTGTTTGTGGTTGTTTGCGGTGCGTTAAACGGGGAGTTTGGTCTGTCACTGGGAAGCGGGCCTAACCCTTACACTACCCTGATCGATACAACATCATACCTGATGTTTTTAAAGCACGTTATTCAAACAATTTAGGAATGTTAGGTAATTTATGCCCTTTATGGCTTAAAACCAGACTCTGTATCAACTATGTAATTTTCCGTGGGAGTTTTGCCATGGATCCCCCTCCGGCATGCCACAGTCCTGTTGTTAGACCCTTAAACAACTTTCCCATCACTATTGTGGCCAGAAAGAGTCCCTGTGGGTTTAAAATTCGCCCTGCCCATTGAAGTCTATGGTGGTTCGCCGGGTTCGCCGGTTGGCGAACATTTGCGGCGGTTCACGTTCGCGATTCGCGAACCAAAAATTTTATGTTCGCGACATCACTATTGGTGACATGTTCAACAGATCCCTTCGTGTCCACAGAGAAGAGGGTCATAGACCATGTGATGGGAGGTAGCCATCTGCATACAAGATATTACCATCACATAGGACAAGATCCAAGACTCTGTAGCCAGGCTAGATTAGGTTAACATTGTGACCAATAGATTGTCACTGAGGAGTGCTGTTGAGAAGGCACAATCATCTGAGCAGCCCCTAGGTCCTCCTCCGCCTAGGTACAAGGCCCAAATCCCTTGTGGCCGTCTATCGTCTCCCTGGTGGGGGGGGGGGAGACAGCCCGGGAGGCAGCGGCACTGCAGTGGTGGAGGCATGGTGGGTAGAGAGGAGGAACCGGGCTGCGGGTGGCCGGGGATGCCTCCAGGGTGGAGAAGACAGGGCTGGGGACCAGAGCACATTGCATGGTTTCTGTGGTTTCTCCCTGGAATACGCTCTGCTCCGCTCCAATCCTGAGCAGCCCGGCTAGGTAGGATTCAGTCGTCAGGTGATGCTTCCTCTCCTCCCTATTGCACCTGGCCAGGCTGCACATTACCTCTGCATGATTGGTGGAGATGCTGGCCTGGATTCCCTGGAGACAATCCAACTGCTGCTGTATGATGGCCACTCTCCACTGTATGATGGCCACCATGTCCGACTGCGAAGCCTGGCCTCATGTTGTAGATGGAAGCCCCTGGGGCGTGGCCTGGTGAGGAGATGACGGCGTGTGTGTGGGGAGGATCTGGGGCCTGGGTGGCAACTGTAGCAAAATGGCGGCCAGTCCAGTGCACTGCTGTGAGGGGAGGAGGTGGTGGTTGGCTGGTGTCATCACTCCAGTGTGAGGGACCTAACAATAGCCTCAGTCTCTGGAGGAAGGGGATAGTGGTATTAAATCCCGATGGGGTGGCCGGTTGTCCAGATTGTGACCCAACCAGCCATATTACATCCTCCTCCTTCGAACCAGGCCCTTGGCTCCGCTTCTCTCCTTCTCCCCCTGCGCCGGTTCCTGCTGGGCGAGGGCTTGCTCCTTCACTTCCTGCTCCGATCGAACCGACGCCCCCGCCTCTGGCTCGCCACTGGACGAATACCTCCTTGATGCTGAAAGATAGAAAAGAAAGATATATGTCATTAGTATGATGAATAATACGTTTTTTTGTGTGCATTCCTAACTATCTGACAACTAGGTTTGAACCTGGATGATTCTCCTAATTGCAACTCAGATTAGCTATAATTTGCTAGATATGATCTATTCTTTGCTTCTTGGTCTTGATCGTTCTTGGCTCCTAACGCTATTTTGATTTAATTTCGGTAACTGTATAGGCTGCAGTGGGCACACCAATACATGGACTCTCTATTGCTTGATTACTGTTGCTGTGCCCAGGAATGACAGTGATTTGTCAGCTTCATGGATTTTGCAATGCATCCATCTATCCCCGGTTAATTTCATGGAGGTGACATGTCAGTGTCCTTGTTGGTCATCATGTACATGTGTTGTATGTGTGATGTACATGTGGCGGCGTGTTGGTGTATGTGACATTCACCTGATTTGGAGACTGGGTCCTGCTGGGCCACCAGGCCTGATGCTTCAGGGCACCTGGCTCAGAAGGTCCTTGGCGACCCTCTCCCACTCATTATAGTTCACAGTCACATTGTTGTCCTCCTTGTCCATCATCCTCATCACCTTGGCCCTGATGTCGTCAAAATGGTGCTTGATGGACCTCACATTCCTTGGCACTGTGCCCACTGCTGTAATCTCAGTTGCTACCTCCTTCCATGCCTGAGCCCTAGGCCCTGGCCTAATATCCCTCCCCCCCTGCAAGAATCACGAGGTAGCCATGGATAGCACCAAGGAGGACCATGCGTGTAATTGTGGGCCCTATGCTTGCCCTTAGCCTCTTGCTCTCTCAACTGTGGGCAAGGATCCTTACCACCCTGACCTGTCCCTGAGTCCTGTCCCTCCTCCAAACTACTCCCCCCCCCAGGAATCAGGCCTTTCTCCCTCTTTCCCTCTTCGAGTAATGCTCGGGAAACCCTGTCATCACTCACCTCCACCTCTACACTCCCCTACTTCTTCTCCTTCTCCTCCTTCTGCTCTCAATCCCCTCCTCGTCCCCACCTCTCCTCTTCTTCTCTCCACCACTCCTCTCCTCCTCACCATCATTCCTCTCCACCACTACTCCCCATCGCCATCTCTCTCCGCCTCATCTCTCCTCCTCCCCACCTCTCCACTCTCCTCCTTCCATTTCAATCCCAAAAAGAATATAACAATAAACAAAAATATGTGTTAATGTAAATACATGTTGAAAAAAAATGTGTGTATTATGTGTAATTAATACCTGTTGGGGGTGGGGGGCGGGATGTGGGTTGTGTGTATGGAGTCACCTAGCGCTATGTGTCTCTATTTGTGTTCTTTAAATTATGTGTATTGCAATTATATGGAATCTGTAAATATGTGTAATCAAGGATTAAGTGTAAAATCATAAATCACATATATAGTTGTGAGTGTACGGGCCGTTGCTCACGCTTGCGGGCTCGCGTAGCGAGCCCGCGGCCCTCGTGAAGCGAGGGCCTCGGTTGCCGGCAAGAAGCGCAAAGGCGCTCCTTGCCAGCAACTGCCACCCTCGCAAAATTCACGTTGTAATGCAAACAACACGACACACCAACTGCGACCCTCGCAAACTTTAACGCGCACTGTGAATAACATACAAGACACGTATACACTCATTACGACCTCGCAAAAATCTCCCGCAACTCGCGAACACGAAATAAAAAAAAAACACAATAAATACACACAGCACATACATCAAAAGCCTACCTACAGCAAGAGGAAGCATCAGGACCTCAAAAAAAACAACTTATACCTTCATTTAACTCAAAATAAAAAAGTTTAGACCCTAAAAAATTCTCGAGAGAAAAAATGGCGGACGAACAAAACGAAAATGAGGCTATAGCACTCTAACCACGCAAAACACCACAAGAAACTCGCAATACAACACAAACGAACTACGGATAATCTGCTAAGACGCATACCACACATTACCCGCCATTTTATGCTAATGCGGAAGTACACAACCACGCTAAAGGTTTCGGCTCGCTCACGCACACTATTACACTGCACACGTTCATCAATCTTACACAGTAGCTCCACACCACTAATGCTGCAGCAACATCAAAACACATTGACAGCTTTTCTACACAATGCTTCAAAATAGGTAAAGTATATTAATTTATTAATTTAATTATATATTTCAGTAGTACACACAAAACAACATTAGCTACCTTACAATTCCATATGTATATTAATAACTAAACAACTTTCCAAACATACACATCTCATTGCCGTCATTTTTTGACGGGCAATTCGCTAGTAGTATAAAAATGAACAAAACCGCAAATTTCTGCTCTCAAAATACTCCTGCTCTTGCTCTCTCTCAAAAACCTTCAACTCTGGGACCTACATGCTATTCCATCAGAAAATACAACACAGTCAATGCATGGGTGGAGCGCAGATTTATGATATCCCTCTGTCAATCATCTGTGGCTAGAACGCTTTCTATTGGCTGAGAGGCCTGTGTCACACTACATTATACAGCGATTGGATCATAACAGCTTGCGTGCGTGGAAAGGGTTTTCGGGCTTGCGTCTACGGCCCATAGGTAGTGACATGTTTGAATGTAATAGCTCTGTAATTGCATTGAATTTCAAGCCCGCCGGCTTTGCGGGTGTAACGTTGCCACTACGGGCTTGGAATGTAATGTGGCTGTAAGTCATAGTGTAATAAATACCCTACAGATGCACCTCCTATTGGGGACAATATTATCACAGTAATAAAGAGAAAGTCAGGATCTGAGGACACTGTTATGATAAAATATCATGACTCTAAATCATAAGGCCCGTAATGTAGTCTGCAGAAGTTATGGATATTCACTTGGCCTCCTCTAGTTACCCGCAATCTATCCCGCGGTTGTCAAAATCATAAATCCGACCCATCTAAGCCTTTGATCTTGCAGACCCGCAAATGTTACAATTGTTAAAAATCGTAAATAGCTATTAAATTGCCTGAATTCCACAAGCCCACAATTGCTTTCAAACCCGTAAATGGCAAATGTAGCAAAAAAATTCTACGAGTACTAGAGTGGACTCGCAAGGGGGTTAAACACCTGTTCGTAGCACTGTCAAAGCAAATATAAACACACTACTGTACTTTAAAAACAGGAAAGCGATGAAAGACAGAATTAATTGCACAACGATCTCAATCTTGCAAATCTACAATAAAAATATTAGTTTTGTCTCAATTTTTTATTGTCATCAGGATTTAATAATATTTTAACATACAGTTTAAATTATATTCGATGTACATACAATTTAAATCATATTGCATGTAAGAGTAATATACTAAGCAGATTACAGTTCTGTAAAGGAAGTATAGTTATATTAAATACTCTGCAATATACTTGAGTTCTCATACTGGTGCGAGTTATTCCAATCAAGTTGTACAATATTTAGTTATATTCAACATTCAGCATCAGGTTTTGGTTCCAGTACTGTTGGGAATTATGCTAAGCAAGTTGTTCAATGTGAAGCTATTTATAGTGTACCTTTTCAATGGAAGAAGCTAAACAATACAAACAATATGTTACTTTAACCTAAAATAAATACTTAATTACAAAATAAATAATTACAAATTGGTCTTCATGAAGAGTCTTGATCTTTTCGGTATTTATTGAGTAGTCTTCTGGTGGGGATCAAAGTCTTTCTGTTAGGCTTAATGAAGTGTATTGGGAGAGTGAGGAGCATTTTTTTAATTAGGAAATGTTAATGGCCTGCGGGTTGATAACCACGTGTTCAATATATCTAGGAATTGAGGCATGGAGTGTATGTGTGCATTTATTATGAATCATTATTTGGTTCAACTTAAGTTTTACTTCTTGAATTCTAAGAATAGTAGATTTCCATTTTTGTGCAATATGACTTTTCATAGAGGTCATAAAAAACTGTAGTCACTTGTTCTGATTTTTTTATATCATTGGGGAGTTTCTATCCAACAGGCATATATCAATTGAAAGGTGGATATTGGTATTTAGAATTTCGGAAGTTGTTCCTGGACTGCGGACCAAAGAGTTTGCACCACCGGGTAGTCCCACCATATGTGGTGTAACAGAGTCAAGCAAGGAGTGTATATAAGCCTGAGATTGAGCAGAGCTATATATCCAGGTGTGATAAGCAAGAGTAGCTCATTTAAACCAGTGCACCTGATCTTTGTCAGGATGATTTAAAAAGCCCCACAGACAGAAACAAGGGGTGTGGCTTTTGGAGTCAGAGTAAAGATTGTTTATCTGCAAGGAGAGTCAGTCTGGAGTGCAAAGCAGCATTGGTTGCCAGAGCAGAGCTGTCTGCAGGAGCAATGCAGGACTACAAGGAGAGTTGGTCTGGAGTGCAAACCAGCATTGGTTTCCAGAGCAGAGCTGTCTGCAGGAGCAACACAGGACTACAAGAAGAGTTGGTCTGGAGTGCAAAGCAGCATTGGTTTCCAGAGCAGAGCTGTCTGCAGGAGCAACACAGGACTACAAGAAGAGTTGGTCTGGAGTGCAAAGCAGCATTGGTTTCCAGAGCAGAGCTGTCAGCAGAAGCAACTTTGGTTTCCAGAGCAGAGCTGTCTGCAGAAGCAACTCAGGCCTACAAGGCAAGTCAATCTAAGCCCCTAAGAGAAAGCAGTTTTCCTGTTTAGAGACTGTGGACATTAAACCCAGGGAGAAGGCAGCAGTATAACCGCAAGTGTGACAGAGGTTTTCAAGACTTAAAGGGTCCCTGAAGGTTGGAGTATTTAGGAGAGACGGGTGGACCGAATGCTCCCCTTCATCCATAGATGAAGATCTTCAAAAGAACTGTGTATTATTTTGGTGCAAATATTGGACTTTTAATAAAATATTAAAAGAATACCTGAATTCCTGTTCATTTATAAAGTAACAGGCTAATCTACCACAGTGGAGAAAGGTACCAAGAGTGGGGCATTGCCTGAAACATTGGGAGGAGTTTTGTGCATTTATCTAAAGTCTATTCAGAGTGTAATAGGCCCTGTGCAGATTTTTATGGATGTTTCTTGTAGGCTTTAACTTAAGGGTCCTTTCATGATCTTTAAGCATGCATTTCCCAGTCCTTTTGTTCCCATTGAAGCCCTGTGTCTCTTTCCCAATTTTTACATGAAATTTGGTTTGAAAGATTCTGGTGGTGAATTTAGAATCGCCTATAATGAACTTAGTATTCCTTTTGTTAGTGGGGTTTTCTGACAAAGTAATGGGAGCCAACTAGTTTGGGGAGGGCCCCATTTTCTATATAACATAGTGATGTATTTTTTAATCTTACAATAGTTGCAATGTTCTTTTATCCTTAGTTGGTCGAAGGTAGTTATCTGGTCATTCTCTAGCCAGGCGCCTAATGTGCCTAGTTTATGAAATGTCCAGCAGTTTTTCCATATTTTTGGGGAAGTAAGGGTGGGGGTTAGGTAGGTTATTTTAGTTGCAAGCTGATGTTTTGCTGTAATCCACTTCCATATGGAAAGTGTATGTCTGATAAAATGGTTGCATTTAGTGATGCTTGAGGGGGGGATGTTTGGGGACCAAATTGCAAAATCCCATTTGTGTGGTTTTATTTGCATGTTTTTAATGAACACCCACAATGTTTGGTGTTCTACCGAGTGTGTTTGTGGGATAAAGGATAGTTGGGCTGCCCTCTAGGTTGGGGCATGATAAACCTTCTTTTTTGTTACTAAGGGATAAAAGGTTTTTTTTTTTAGAAATCTGTTTTTTTATTATTCCAAATAAATCTTGTTAGATATTGTTGAAATGTATCAAGATCTTTAAGATTTATTGGAACGAATAGTGATCTGAATAGATAAAGTAATATGCATTTTGATGGAGTTGATCGGTCCCGTCCAGGACAGGGGGAATTTGCTCTGTATCTGTATTGAGAGTTTTAATCATGGGAATGTAGTTAGCCTTGTACAGTCCAGACAGATCAGAAGTTATGCAAATGAAAAAATGTTTTTAGTTGATTGAGAGTGAGTTTAGTCAATTGGGATCCTAAGGCTTCTGTTTTGCTAAGGTTAACCTTGAGCCCAGAGATCTTTCCAAACTGGTCTATGGTGCCCAACATATAAGGTATGGAAGTCTCAGTCAGCGTGCATAATATGTCATCTGCAAATAAGAAGCATTTAAATTATTTTAGACCAACTTGTATTGCCTTGTAATCGCTAGTGCAAATAATAAGGGGGATAGGGGGCAGCCTTGTCTTGTTCCCCTTTGTATATTTATATTGACGTTTAATATCCATGGTATATCAGTCTCGGGAATCCAGGAGTTATTACATATCAGGCCACTCACATGGACTATAACAGTTTCTTCATTTATTTTATTGATTTTAAAATTGCTGGATTACAAGTCCTATCATAATTTTCATCTAAACAATAATTGATTGGCTTTTAAACGCCATGTTTTACTGATGTCATGATGATGGTCTCGTTTACAATTGGCTATTGATCATGCCCTGAAATGCTACGTACAGTACATGTTTTACCGATTTGGATTTCGACCATGTAATTGCAGGCATTTTCAATTAAATCGTTCTGTAACTGTTGCAAATTTCTAACCCGCAGACTTACGTCTTATATGAAGGTAGTTACAGGCTTAGAATTTAATAGGGCCCATTAATCATAGTGTAATAAATACCCTACAGATGCACCTTCTATTGGGGATATATGGATCACAGTAATAAAGAGAAGGTCAGGGTCTGAAGACACCGTTATGACATAATATGAAGACTCTTAATCATAGTGTAATAAATACCCTACAGATGTACCTTCTATTAAGGACATTATGATCACAGTAGTAAAGAGAAGGTCAGGATCTGAAGACACTGTTATGATATAATATGAGGACTCTTAATCATAGTGTAATAAATACCTTACAGATGTACCTTCTATTGGGGACATTATGATCACAGTAATAAAGAAAAGGTCAGGATCTGAAGACTGTTGATGATATAATATCAGGACTCTAATCACAAATTAGTAAAGAGGTTTAAAGAATCTCATGAATTTTTAAAATACATGGTAAATACACATTATCATAAGAGTATAAAGGAGGAGCCTGTAAACAAATGATCAAGGAAGAAGTAACATTTATTTTTATTCCTTGTATGTTAACACATATTTGTTGTTTATGTGTTCAGTTATGTTCAACTCTCTGTGACTCTATGAACCACAGCACACCTTGATTTGTTTTTATTGCTTGGTCATTCAGTTGTGTCTAGTTCTCTGTGAGCTAGAGATAGATCATTTGTTTTTGTTTAGCCAATGAGATCCTGCAGAGTTTACTGAGCCAGCGTAGGCGCAATCATATCCTGGCCAAGTTTACTGAGTTAGAGCAGATGAAATAAGCACCTAAACCTGCTTAGTGAGCTAATGTAGACCAAAGATATCTCGTCTTCTTCTTTTGAGCCAATATAAACTAATGAGATCTTGAACTGCTTACGGAACCAGTGTAGATCCAATGAGATCCTGCTCTGCTTACTGAGCTAATATAGATCATACCTGCTTAGTGGACTAATATAGGACCATTCAGATCTTGCCATACTGCCATACTTACTGAGCTAAAGTAGGCTTAATCAGATCCTACTCTTTCTACTGATCTAATGTAGGACCAAATAGATTATGTTGTTCTTACTAAGCTAATAAAGGCCCAATCAGATCCTGCCCTTCTTACTGAGCTAATTTAGGCCCAATCAGATATTGCACTGTGTACATACCTAATATAGGTCCATTCAGATAAGTCCCTTTCTAATCAACTAATGTAGACCCAATGAGTTAAGTAGGTCAAGTCCTTGCCTGGCTGGTTTACTGAGTCTGTGTTGATTCAATAAGATCTGAACCTTTTAACTGAGCCAATGCACACCAATGGTATCCTGCCCTGCTCACAGAGCCCATCATGACTTCTCTCACCATTTCATAACTTTTTTCAGACTGAAAACTGCCTTGTGCTAGTAAAGAGAATAACAACCGATGGAGTGAGAACAGCGGAGAAATGCAATTCATAGGGGAAAATTACATGGAAGTCAGGGGACTAGATTTATAGATTAGAAGGAAATAAAAGGGATTGGGTCGGGAAAGAGGCTCACTCATCATCCTCTGTTCCCTACACACACTTTATATACACTCTGTTCATGGATCTGGCCTGAAGCTAATCTCCAAATTTAAGCAGCAGAGGCACTATAATGCTAGGCTAAGCCTGCTAAGAACTTCAAGGTTCTAGTCCAAACATCAGCACCACATACATCAGACCATCGCACTTTACTTATTAGCATTAGCCAGAAACCAATATGTATAAATATAAGAACCCCAAGCAATAGTGCCATTCCCTCTGACCCTATGTGATAGCCATTATATTCAAAGCTATGTAACTCAATCCACACTATTTTCATCAGTACAGGTCAGAACCCTGCATCTTATTTTTTTTTGTGTGTTCTTTTTTATTTTTGACATAGAAAAAAACAGATATACAGCATATAAAAAAAAAAAAATACATCTGCAAAAAACAAAACAAACAACAAATAAAAGATTACTACATTCCTTCCACACATCCAACCCTTTACCAGAGGTAGTAGTTGATAGAGATCTAATCATTGTATTTTTCTTTAATATAAGAATCCTAAATTTGCCATTTTATGCAAAGACTTCCATTGGACATATTACCATTGCTATTTGTTGTTTCTAATTCTCTGTTTCTTAACATTATAAGATAGACTTCCTTCCATGTGGGAACCGCTTTCTGTTACTAATATTCAACTAGGAGCCATTTAGCTACCAATAGATTGTGTGAAATTTTCAGTCATTTAGACAAAGGGATATTATCTTCAAGAATATGAAACAGAGATAACTTGGGATCAGATATTAAAGCTACTTCTGTCATTTTTATCAACTGAATAAATAATTGCTCCCAAAAGACTTTGATATATTTACAGTCCCACCAGATATGGGCGTGGGAAACTGATTTTTTTTGGAAAGGCTGCAATAAGCTAGAGTAAAGAACATCAAATCTCTTTTTGAAGCTTATCATATGTGTGTCTCACCCCCTTGCTATAAAAGTAATTAATAGTCTTTATTCCCTTACTTGTTAAATAGTGCCCACAGCTTAATTCTTCTATTTAAGATAATAATTTCATAGGTGCTGCTAACGAAGGAAAGTTGGAAAATCTGTTTCAATTTAAATACCAAAATGTTATTATTGAAAAAATGTCATATGGTAAAGTTTTAACCTTTACATTTTTCCAAACTTGGAAGCCATAGATATAAATCTTTAGAGATAATATATACCGTATCATCCTCTATCTGAATCCATTTAGCAGTTAATTTAATGCTGTTCCAGCCTAACAGATGTGATTGACTCATATATATCCTTAATTGAGGGGCCGGCAATTCCTCCTTTTTCAAACTTTCTCTTTGAAATTCTAGATCTTTTTTATTATATATAGATATATTTACTAATATTTGAAAGTTCTCCAATATATACTTTGGGACTATTTGCAGAATACACCTTTATACGTAAGTTCATTTGGGTATTATCACCATATTAATTGCAGATATTCTCTCTATTAAAGACAAATTTAGGTAGTTCCAATCCAGCAATATTTTCCGATATTTGGACATATACTTTATCCAAGTTTTTCTTCATTACATTCTTTGAAACAGACAAGAGAATGATTCCCAAATGGGTAATGTATTTAAATTTCAAATTAAGCTGATATTGTTGTTGTAATTATTCTACTTGTTCTCCTTTAATATTCTTACAAATTATTTGTGATTTATGAATATTAACTTTAAAGTTTGATAATTGACTATATTCATCTAAGATCTTAAATAACTCCGAAAGCGAATTCTCTGGGTCTGTTAATGTTTAAACCAAATCATCCGCAAACAGTGATATTTTATAATTCTCTTTACCTATTGAAACTCCTTTGACCTTTCTGGGCTATTAACGGTGAAAGCGGGCACCCTTGTCTTGTTCCATTTTTCAAGAAGAATTTCAGGTTTCAAATCCTGTTCCACTAATTATGGCAGTTGGATTAATATATAATGTTTTAATCGCTTTGGATCGAAATTGCCCAAATCTAAATTTATTTAACACTGCATCTATAAAATCCCAGCTGACCCTGTCAAATGCTTTCTCTGCATCCAGGGACAGGTTGAGCATGGGAAGATTAATTTTATGGGACCATGACTTTATGTCAATTTTCCTAATGTTGTCTGGGCCATGTCTCCCGCTCACAAAACCAGTTTGGTCGTCGTTGATCAATTTGGAAATCATTTCACTCAATCTATTTGCTAAGATTCTGGAGTAAGCTTGATATACACATTAATCAGGGGCATGGGGCTATCATTTTTAAAATCTTCAGGTTTTTATCTGTTTTCAGAATATTTGACATTTTAACCTCTGTCATTTCTTGAGGAATTATTCCTTGTTCTTTTATTTCATTGAACATTCTGTATAAATGGGTTTTTAGTTCAGAGGCAAAAATCTATTCAAATATCCATCCGTCCCTGGAGCTTTATATTGTTTTCATTTTGTTGTAGTCTTTACTATTTCTTCCAGGGTAATTTCCAAATTTAAATTTAATTTCCTCTGATATACTTGGTAATTTAATTTTATCAAGAAAGTTTTTAATTTCTATTTTAAGTTTATTTATATAGTTATATAAAGACTGGTAATATTTTTAAAAAATGTTACCAATTTCTTTCGGTTGAGAATAGATTTCATTATCTTGCCCCCTTAACCTTTTAATTCGATTTTGAATCTCTTGCTTCTTTAATTTATTGGCCAATATTTTAACTGCTTTATTCCCCATTTGGTACTGGTTTATTTGGAATTTCCAGATCGCATTATCCATTTGTAGCTGTATAATCTTCTTCATTGTTAACATCATTTATTTGATCTGTAAACCTATAATCTTATTAGGAGTTACCTTATCTATCTTCTGAAGTTTATAGATATCTATATACAGCTCTCTCAGTGCTTGACCTCTCGTTTTCTTCACAGCAATAGCTCTGGAAATAAAAATTACCTGCATAAATGCTTTGTGAGTACATCAGATTAGAGAGCTTGAACTATTTAAATCTTTATTAGAAGCAAAAGCTTCCCAATTTGTTCTTTTGACGTAAACAAAGTTGGATCCATCTTCCACTGCTTGCTTTTGCTTCTAGTTCTGCCTTCATTAAGCATCAAACAAACCGAGGAGTGATCCAACCAGGATATTTTATTAATTTCAACTTTATCCACTAATGACAGTGTCTGAATGTCAATCATAAAGTGGTCTATTCTCGTATATGTTGAATGTCTTTTAGAACGTCATACAAATTATACTTCATCAATATTTCGCTACATTTTTTAGCTACTTCTATGGAGTGTGAAACTGTAACCACTTTTACAGAGGAAGACTATCCAACATAGGGTCTACCAACATATTATAATGCCTGCATAAAATTAGGGATCCTTTGCAGATTCTAAAGATCTGTTTAAAAAGTTTCTTCACAAATCGCAATAGCTGTTTATTAGGAGAATATATATTAGCAATTGTAATTCTAGCATACATCCTTCTGAACTCTATATTTCCTTATCTATTGTATTTTCATATTTATTCATTAATCTTTGAGTATATTCCCTTTCTCTGTGATTGTTCACTAATCTACCTATGTAAGTTCCAATATTTAAGCAGAATATAATATAAAGATCCTTTTATTAATTATTTTCTCAATATTTATTTGCCTTCAATGTCATATCTGTTGTGTTTGTAAACTTTCTATGAAAATATGTGTTACATCCTTCTGTGAATATCTCCTATTCTAATCCTTACTTTCCACATTTCCTACTGTGTAAATAATGAATTTCCCTGGGTATTCCTCTTCTCCACTATCCCCTCAGTCTAATAAGTAAAAATATAGTTTATATCTTTTTCCACCTATTCTCCACTCTATTAACTGCTTCTCTCCCTCTCTTGCTGTATTAATAGCATGCCATACAGAATCCTTTTTGACAAATATTTTAACCAGGAAGCCCCATCTGTAAATTAAGCCCTCTATTGTAAGAGTTTTTGTGATTTCTGCAAATTCTCTGCTTTTCATTAATGGTGCTGAGAAAATTTCAGAGAATATCTGGATATTTGCAAAAGGGGCTTCCAGAGTTCCTTTCTTAAACATTGCATTTATCACTGCTTCTTTATATTTTATAGAATGACATTTTACTATAACATCTCTTGGAATTTTAGAATCTAATCTTGAAGGTAAAGGTAGCCTTTGTATTAAGTCCAGTTCATTCGTTTTTTTTTTATATGTTCTCAGTTCTGCTTTAGAAACAGATTCCTGTATTCCTCCTAATCTGATATTATACCTTCTTGAGTAGTCTTCCACTTTCATAATTTTCATGTTCAGTTCTTTGATCTTATCTTCTAGTTCAAGCCTGTATAGTCTTGTGTCAATTTAGCTAGATTGTCCTCCATAATTTCCATTTTCTCCTCTATGTTTCTAATATCTCTCGTATTATCATTATTTGTAGTCAAAATTCAGAGCTCATGGAAAATTTAAAATCTGCTAAAAGTTCTTTCATTTTGGTCACAGTTAAATGATCTTCCTTGGTAATCAGTTCCTCTTCTCGATTTTCTTGGAGCGTAACATTACTTCTATTTATTGATCGGTCCATTATGGAATAAGTCAATTTGTGTAGTTTCCATTTCGTTCTACTGATTTATTTGTCATAAAGAAGCTTGAAGGAGACTTTGGTCCTAACGTTTTCTTTTTTTTCATTTTTGGCAAGTTATTATATTTTTTTCTCATTTTATTAATTTAAGGGCATCTCCCCAATTCCTCTGTCTTATAAAGATCAATTTTTTCCTAAGGATATATGGAAATTTCTTATCATTAATCCCCTTGTAGTCTTAAATGATCTACTTTGGAATATATATATATATATATATATATATATATATTATATTATAATATATGCTCAATTTTATGCGGCAGACGTTATAATCTATGAATGGATTGTAGTACAGTTCAACCACTTTGGATTTTCAGTCCCCTATAGTGGCAATCATAGGCAATACAAAGAGTTCATATGTGCAGTGTCCATATATCAGCATAAAGCCTTTTACAATTTCCTTAGGTTATAACAAATGGACTGACCTTATAGGAGTCTTAATTACTATCCACATGGACCTTTCTATGTAGTGAATGCCAGTCTGGCAGAAGTATAGCTGAGTTCCTTAAATATATTTTTTTTATAGCTGGGGAGCTTGGTGGGGAGGAGGAGGGATTTCCAAGAGATTAAACTCATACACAGGATAACTACAACCCCCAGATCCAAGCCTGTCCTCAACCCACAATCTCAACAGTAGTTGTTTTACTAGTTGCAAATAGCAATATAAATAGTGCTAAATATATATTTTTCAAGTTCACAGACAAGCACTTAGTCGCCCAGGTATATCCAGTTATTTCTCGTTCTCTTTTCCTCTGCCCTTTGTCTTGTTTAGGCATAAAGGTTCAAAGGTCACTAGCCTCCTACAACCGGATGAAAAACAGTGGGGGTTGCTTACTGCCACTCTCTGGTGACCACTATCCTACTGTCGGGTAGCGTTTGGCCGGGCTCGGTCCTCCTTCCTGCCTCCAATATCTAGGAGGCAGATAAACTCTCCATGCCTGTCAGTGTACACCGCCAGTCTGCCACTCGTTAATCAGGAACACAAACTCCTGCAGCAGCATTTAGTTCCTAGTGCTGTCCTCCTGCGTCCACCCAGCGCCTTTTCATGCTCTTACATCATGTCACTTCCTGTCAGCCCAGGACAAGCATGGAGAGCCAGAAGCCTGCATCTTAGGACAAAGCTATGCAGAAATGTGAGTGAGTCCAAGAAGATAGGTGTGTGGGCCTGAGGCTAGTGTTACATCACAATAGGGCTGCAGCTGTGAAAAGGTCAAGAGGTTTATTGAAGAGTTGAGTTGCAGCATGAGCCCAGAGAGGGAGAGCTGCAGCTGGGCAGTGAGAGAGTTGAAGCCGGAAGAAATGAGTTACAATCAGAGAGATGTTGCAGCCTCATAGGAAGTTTTACAGACTAACCTTCATGAATCAGAGAAAGTATTACAGTGAAGTAGCTTAGCAAAAAGGCAAAGTATTTCTAGAGTAATAAGAGAGACCAGAAGTCTACAGCATGGAAGCTGGTGTGCTTTTGCGGAAAACGTTTAGAGGTCCAGAGGATGAGAGATGCGGGTCGCGAGTACGAACTTAAATTTAGGCTCGTATTACTGTCTTGTCCCTCCTTAGGTGCGTATGTTGGGAGTGGAGTATGATACGAGTTATGTAAACCGTCCCAGGGCTATAGGTAGCGCTCAGAAAGAGCTAGGCCAATTATTTAATTTATTTTGTTATGTTTTATGGTTCTGATAAAGAAACATTAAAAAGTTTAAAAATAAAATTGAAGCCTCCTGTGTATTGGTGTTACCAGTATGTGTCAGAAACACAGCAAAAACTAGACAAGAGAAGGGCAGTTTGAAACAATATCTACATCTCAAAACAGCCAATGCACCAGCCTAATGAAGCTGTTCCCACGTAGCTAGCCAGAAAACTCCCTCTGCAAACTTTTATAACCCCTCATTAATCAGCCAAATTGCCATTCTCTGCAGACATAAGACACTCAGAAGTTCAAACACGAAACTTTCACAGTTTGCCCTTTGGTGCCACTAAAAATACTCAAGTCATAAGCAGTCCAAAGCATCAGCTCACCAATGTAGCCATTCACTCCAAATCTGAACTGGGTGAAGCATCAGCCACTAGAACTCTGACAATCATTGCCAAGTGGAAGACAACTCTCCAAACATCTGCCATGTACCAACATGCCACATTCTGCCCAAGAATGCGACTATAAGCCCACATGCCCATTCCAAAGCAGTCAAGAAACTGCACGCCAAATTCTGCCCTTTAGTCCTTAGTATCAGCCACTAAACAGCTTCCTAACATAAACAGCTTTATACTAACTCCTCATTCTGCACACTACCTAGTAGCCTCTCCAAAACTCAGGAGCTTGTCACACTATTCCACCAGTAATAGCCATAAACAGCATCACCAAATCTTAGAAGGCACAACCATCAGGCCTTCCACAATCTGCCCTTCAGTACCAGACAAAGGCCAAGCCTTAACAAATCTGTGCAGCCTAAACACTGGTATTCTGAGAACCCCAAACTTCAGGAGCCCAAGTGAAACCATGTTGTATTCTGTCTGCTACATTATGCCCATCAGTGTTAGTCAAAACCAATAATACCAAAACTAAGCTGTCCAAGCAAAATCCAAGTACATACTTTCATTGTCTAATCCCTCAGTTCTTTTGCTTTCTTTCTATGTCCTTCTTTCTTTCAATTCAACCTCATATTCTCATCTCTACTAAACATTGACCAATAATGTGGAGAGAAAACCACAAACAGGGAGTTTAGAAATGGCAGTTATGAGACATGAAGTGAAAGTAATTAAACAAATTAAATTACAGGAACATTAATGACATATCTGTGGAGAATTGCAGACAGGCTCTTCATATGTAGGAGTAAGCAATGAGTAAGTAGTGATGAAGGAAACCAGTACATGAAGCTTATAGGGAGATACAGAATCAAAGTTCTCTAAAAGACCATATAGTATATATTAGGAAAACATCTTTAAAGCAGACATTTTCCTTATCCAGAATAACATCTTAACTTTCCATTTCCAAAAGGATATTTAGATAGATAAATGTATAATTTATTAAAGTACATTTTAACTAAATCATTCAAATCCACACAGAACTGTGCTAAGTGCGTAATAAAATGAGACCCCTAATCAAAAGGGAATTGTTCTTTTAACATACTAACATGTTCTTTATACAAATTTATTGTCAGAACCTAAGTTTTGAATGAATTCAACTTGTAATAAGAGAGCTTACCAAAATATTCTAAAGACTGAGGATTCTTTATAGTAATAACAACTTTGTCAGCATTAAGGGGTATTTTATTCTCCTTAACCCCTGTTATAATACCTTCTTTAGCTTTATTACTCCTTATCAGTTCTGCTAGTGGCTCTATTATTACAACAAAGAATACCGGAGATAGTGGGCATCCCTGACAGGTGCCATTATAAATTGGACACTTGTCAGTAATATAATCTGATCCAACTAATCTTTCCAAACCATATTTCTATAGAACTAAATCCAGAAACTACCATTTACTCTGTCAAGTGTTGTGACCCGGCAGAACACATAGTGGGAGTACAGCGTTTATTAAGAATAACAAATTACCAGCAGTAATACCAAAGCAGTAATAGGCCTACGAGGAGGAGCCCAGCCACATATGTGTAAGTAGAAAAAAACTAAAATGGGAGCCTCTCCTTAATGTTCACTGATTTGACTATACAATTTTACGATCCTGTAATGTCTCCTCTGGTTACATTATGAATTGTGAGTCTCTTCTCCTTTTATTCACACCAATATAAACCACCATATCCTGTCAGTGTGCATTTACTTCCAGATCTAATGTAGAATGACTTTTAGACATCTCTGCTGCACCAAATATGTATGTTATAGAAGTAGGGCTTAGTGACTCTGTTATCTGTTTAATCTTCTAAAGCATATATATTTTACATATATTTATAATGTATTGTGTGAGTTGATTTAGAAAGAGGCACAGGAAGTGTAAAAAAAATTGTACCTGCCCCATCCTGGGAGGGGTTACATTTTTTTTTTTACAGCGCGGGGCCCCCATGCACAAGCTTTGTTTACTGGTGCAGTCTTTATGTTTTATTTTGAATCGTTGCTATTCTATTCATTTAATATGTACTTAATAAAATATATTTTTAATTTATTTTCACCTATTATTTAATTTGGAGAAGTATTCAGTTAGAAAGAGTGTCTTTTTCTCTTTTCAAGATTAACTACTGTACTACACTCATCAATTGAATCTGGCTTCAATGCATTAATAAGAATCTTATCTACATAATATTTACCTCTCTGTACACAAGGAAAAGCTTCCCTTGTAATTTGCAATTATATGAAACCAAATGAAACTGGTCCTGAGAAATCTTGGGAAATTACTTAAGCAGGCATTGTTGTGGGCCAGGGTTTGGACTTCATGTTCATCCGATAGATAGTAGTCAGCTTTAATGAGAATTAATCTAAAGTTGTTGAAAAACCGTGTAAAATGCACGCTGCTAATGAACTAATTGTTTTTCTTTTTCAGATGGATGAGTTACATAACAGTGGAAATAGTTAGTGATTAACCTTGTTATATCCAAAAGTGACAGTAAGCTACTAAATAACAATAACATGCGAGTTTCTATCCTAAGTACTGTGGGAATGCACCATGGACATTGGATTCCTAGCTCAAAGACAGGGCCCTCTTCTTTGCTATATGTTCATTTGTATTATCTTTGTCTGAACTTAATTGTATGTACAGCGCTACGGAATATATTGGGGCGTTATAAATAAACTATAATTTTAATATAATAATACTGTAATTTTTATAACTCCGCTTAGAAAACTATAGCTTATGAATACTATTGGGTATACAAAAACATCTCTTTTGTGATAAACCTTGCCCTGACAATAGCTGGGTTACCCAATGTCTTTAGGCTGAAATTCTCACATTATTATAAATGGTGGCAGAGTATGAAGCCAAAATCACAGCAGTTTTCCATACTGCTCCAAAGGGTTTTAGGGAGAGTGTAAGGAAGCAAGCTTACATATATTTTCACTGCAAGATAATTTGCTGAAAAAAAGGTAACTTTGAGATAGAATTTCAAGTATAAATAAGGAGAATACACATAATACAATTATTCATTCCATGAAGGAAGCACGTATGTAGATATGCTCTAACATATGAAATCCAGCAGATTCATGTAATACAGGACCAGGCTAGTCTGACACTCTCTGCCCCAGTAGTCTTGAGTTTTGCCTGTGATTAGACAACAAAAATAGCCTAATTACCAGATAGCAGCTAATTCCCAGCTCTAAACTAACTCACGGCAATCTTGATGTATGAATATCAGATCAGTCACCCACAAGCTAAAAGCTAAATACTGGCAAGTCTTGAGATTGTGCCGGGAAGCACCCTATGCTGGATCTAGTGCAGTAATGCAACAGGAGTCTAACCTAGGAGTAACAAAGTTATTGATACTCAATAGTTTCTGTGTGGGCACTTTTCACTAAGACAATACAAATCTCCAGTACTTGACTTCATCATGTAACACTGTAATCACCAGGGGGACACTAATATGACTTGGGCTCTAACTTTTATTTTTAAAGTAAAAATACACAGTGTTTTACAATTTTTAAGTGTGTTAAAAAAAAATATATATTTCCCTGCAACATGACTATTGTGCTAATCATTACTATGTTATAGTTATGGAAACTGTGTAAAGAAAATGTTCCATTTAGATCAACGTGACCTTTTATCAGTGACATGTTTACTGGATTATTGGTCGGTCTCACATATTGGGGCAAAAGGGACCATGAGCATGTTTTATTTACATGTGGGGGGGAAGCTGATATTGTGGATTACTTGTAACCATATCTAATTTATTCTTCAGCCACCAAACTGAAAGAAAAAAATCATCAGTAAGTAAATACAAAATGATTTAAATATATGAATAAAATATCCTTATAAATACAGATATCATCTCATGTAATCACTGGTCCTTTGATCATTTGTCAATAAATATGAAACCAAATTGTTTAAAGAAATAGCTACTAAACAGCATTATACCACATTACTGCTTTGGTATTCACACAAAGTTATTATATACCCACAGTACTTATTCCTCCATTATTTAAACACAGAGCCTTCTTGGGGTCACATACTCCATCACTATGATCACACACTCTTCTGAGACCACTACTCCCTTAACATGTACACTATGTGAGGCTGTAGTCACTTACTCGCTCTCTTGTTCATTCTCTGATATCCCTTATTACCTCACTATATAGACACACGGCGTCACTGACGCTCTCAGTTCTGAAGTCCCTACAAGCTCACACAAAAAAGTCTTTATTTCCGTCTGGTCCCCACAGTTCACTCTACACAGTCCTGCCTCATGAGTAGTCACAGAGTATGCAGCCTCTCTGTATTGTCACTTTTGTACAGAACTACTCATAGATACTCCTCACTTTATATATATCCACATAAGGGCTCCTTCCTCAATACAGATCTACTCAGGAAATCCTTTTATCTGTGGCTTGTATTTGAATTATTCAGTCCAAGTAGAAAATTGTAGGTAATTAATAAATTCATCATATATACAGTATGTAGCTTTCAAACTCCAAATTTTTCCTTGCAACTTTAAAATCTGATTATTTCTCGGCATCCAAAAACTTACACACTATACATATTTAACACATAAATAATTGTAGCTCTAATGAGAAATATCCTCTTTGTGTTTCTATGAGATTTATATTGGGTTCATTTATTATTTCTGTATTCGTTTCCTCAATATAATTAAGGAGAAGGACCAAGTGGTAAGTACTGTGCTCATTACACATACGTCCCTTATTATAGTTATTATTACAGTAGGAGTTGTGTGTCTGTGTATAGTTGTGTTTCTCACATATAGCACAGTGTATCTGTACTGTTGTCTGTACTGTTTCCTACAATAAATACTTCACATCTCGTCTTTATTTCACGTGTCACACAGGGGGTACATTGATCATAAGTTACAGTTATTCGTAATATTATTAAAATAAGCACATATACTATATTTTAACTTTAAATGTGAGGTAAAAGTTGATGTTATGTGATGAGAGTTGTACAAATAAAGGAATAATCTGTCAGGGTTACAAAAATAAGATGTGTGAGATAAAGATGATATTTCTATTGGTTAAATGTCAATAATACTAGGCCTCCTGGTCAGGAATCATGATTTTAGCTCTGAGACCTTGTAGTCCTGATAACTCACACAGTTATTATCCATGAGCAATAAAGAGATCATGTCTGTTATTTTCTTATCACAAAAGCACCTCTCCATTATTCTCCATTATTTACATATCTACCAAACTAACGTGGCTTCTGGAAAGATATCTGAGCCATCATTATTATGAGGCACGACTTGGACTTCATGTACATTGGATAAATGTCCCCAGGTTTAATGTAATGAATCTATATACTTTGGTGACCATAAACGATACATTGTGCTATTTAATGACTGTTTTTTTAGGTCAGCAAATTGGAAGAGAAACGAAATAGTAACAGCCCTATTAAATTGCGATTCAGCCACTTCTAAAGGGCTCTATATAATCACAGAGCATATTTTTTTACAGAAGTTTCTAGTAACTTAGGACCTTGCTTTTGGATAGAAGTATATTAACTAAAAACTTCTGTAAATAGAATATGCTCTGTGCTTATATAGAGCACATTTCAATTGGCCGAATCACAATTTAATAAGGCTGTAAGTATGTGAGAGGTGCTGGGTAATCTCTTGTTATTTAACTAAATAAAATAATAATAAAAAAAAATAAAAAAAATATGTTAAAGAAAAATAAAAAATAAAATAAAAAAAAGAAATATATATATATATATATATATATATATATATATATATACATACATATATAAAGTGGATATAAAAAGTCTACACACTCCTGTTAAAATGCCAGGTTTCTGTGCTGTAAAAAAATGAGACAAAGATAAATCATTTCAGAACTTTTTCCACCTTTAATGTGACTTGTAAACTGTGCAACACAATTGAAAAACAAACTGAAATCTTTTAGGTGGAGGGAAGAAAAAAATAAAAATAATGTGGTTGCATAAGTCTGCACACCCTCTTATAACTAGGGATGTAGCTGTGTTCAGAATTAAGCAATCACATTCCAAATCATGTGCCATCATTTAAAGTGCCTCTGATTAACCCCAAATAAAGTTCAGCTGCTCTAGTTGGTCTTTCCTAACATTATCTTAGTCGCATCCTACAGCAAAAGCCATGGTCCACATAGAGCTTCCAAAGCATCAGAGGGATCTAATTGTTAAAAGGTATCAATCAGGAGAAGGGTACAAAAGAATTTCCAATGCATTAGATATACCATGGAACACAGTGAAGACAACAGTGACAATACCAAGAATTGGAGCTCCCTCCGAAATTGATAAGAAAATAAGAATAAAAACTGGTCTGGGAGGCTACCAAGAGGCCTACAGCAACATTAAAGGAGCTGCAAGAATATCTGGCAAGTACTGGCTGTGTGGTACATGTGACAACAATCTCCCGTATTCTTCATATGTCTGGGCTATGGGGTAGAGTGGCAAGACGAAAGCCTTTTCTTACGAAGAAAAACATCCAAGCGAGGCTACATTTTGCAAAAACACATCTGAAGTCTCCCAAAAGCATGTGGGAAATGTGTTATGGTCTGATGAAACCAAGGTTAAACTTTTTGGCCATAATTCCAAAAGATATGTTTGGTGCAAAAACAAAACTGCACATCACCAAAAGAACACCATACCCACAGTGAAGCATGGTGATGGCAGCATCATGCTTTGGGGCTGTTTTTCCTCAGTTGGAACTGGGGTCTTAGTTAAGATAGAGGGAATTATGAACAGTTCCAAATACCAGTCAATATTGGCACAAAACCTTCAGGCTTCTGCTAGAAAGCTGAACATGAAGAGGAACTTCATCTTTCAGCATGACAACGACCCAAAGCATACATCCAAATCAACAAAGGAATGGCTTCACCTGAAGAAGATTAAAGTTTTGTAATGGCCAGACAGAGCCCAGACCTGAATCCGATTGAAAATCTGTGGGGTGATCTGAAGAGGGCTGTGCACAGGAGATGCCCTTGCAATATGACAGATTTGGAGTGTTTTTGCAAAGAGGAGTGGGCAAATCTTGCCAAGTCAAAATGTGCCATGCTGATAGACTCATACCCAAAAAGACTGAGTGCTGTAATATAATCAAAAGGTGCTTCAACAAAGTATTAGTTTAAGGGTGTGCATACTTATGCGACCATATTATTTTATTTTTATATTTTATCTTCCCTCTACCTAAAAGATTTTTTTTTCAATTGAGTTGTACAGTTTATAGGTCACATTAAAGGTGGAAAAAGTTCTGAAATTATTTATCTTTGTCTCATTTTTTCACAGCACAGAAACCTGACATTTTAAGAGGGATGTATTGACCTTTTATAGCCACTGTATATATATATATATATATATATATATATATATATATATATATATATATAGTACATAATCATAATCAATTAAAAATGTAGTTTATACTTATTGTTACTAATTCAGAGTTAGAAATGCTGCACCATTACACTGGATCTATGATGGGAGGCCTCTTAGACTTACTTGTAATCACTTGTCAGGAATACACAACACTTAACACATTTAAATAAACTATGCAGTTTAGGAGTAAAGTGACCTAATGAGAGTGACATAATTTATGGGATTATTGGTCGGTCCCATATAGAAAACATGTTTAAATATCAGTCAAATAACTAAACATGTAACGTTAGCACAACAACTATCATCACTGCATTTTGCTGCCAGCTATGAGCTAAACAGCCGTGTCACAGGGTTGTGTCCCCTCACAACCAACCAATAAATGATCCTTTCAGCCCAGAGAGGCCATAAATGAACCCAAACCCTGATATACTGTTTCCAAGTATCATCTGGGAGCAAACTGCCAGCAGCCACTGTAAGATGAAAACATGACCCAGGACACCAACAATTCCTAGTAGCACTAAATAAAGATGGGGAAAAGGGAATTCAATTAAAAAATACCATTCATTTACTTTCAACATAAAGGAGGGGACAGATCCTATTATCATAGGAAAAAGGATCAGCACCAGACTTTCTTATTGAATGTCCCTTAGTATCGTCCCCCTCAGGCACCGCCTTATCCCTCCCATTTCAGATGCAGGTCATGCCCTCTTACTATCCAATCTGACCACCAAAGGTCTCTTCCTCGCCAGATCACCTTATTTTTTATATGTATTTTTGCTATTCGGATGCATCTTAATTTGTCACTATATACGATATCTCTGGAGACTTTTATTTTCTTAATTTTACAAAATAGCTTTATTTATTTATGTTTACAAAGCTCACATTAACTCTCTACAGGGTCATTCTATAATGTGTAAACATATAAGTAAAACAAACTCTCTCAACTTGTAGTTTTGTTCATTATTAAGTAAACTCTTTATCATTCAATTGAATGAATTTCAGATAATTTCGAGATATTATAGAAAAGACAACTATATTCAAATGAAGAATATGTTTAAACCCATCTGCACATGGACTCTCCGAGTTTACCTACTAAGGGCCCCATTCCAATCTTTTGTGGAGGAAGTTATGATGCAAGTTGCACCATTATATAGTGACCTGTCAATCTCAGTCACTCTAATTGTCGTCACTGTGTGAAAGCACAACTGAATAGGAAAAATTAGCTGATTTTAAAAGTTATGACGACCTGTCACTTTCAAATTTCTCTCCAAGCAATTTCACTTTTAACAGTGCTAAATGCAAGTAACATGCTATACATAAGCCCATTTTTCCTCCACAAACCTATGTATACCATAGGGGCAGAAGAATGTCTCTAAAAATTAAATAATAGTATAACACCTCAATTAATAAGCATTTAAGTCTTTATTTCTTATAGTCAATATAATTCAGGGGTTAACAATGTGAGCTCAACTCCCTGACACTTTACATACTTGGGAGATTTCATGGAGATCCCTGGAGATCCCTCCTCCTAATACCCATGGCCTTGGAACTGAATCAGACTAATATAAATGAACTAAACGAAGTAAAACTACAAATAAGGAAGATAGAGCAAGCAAGAGTTGACAAAATATGGTTAGCCCAACAAAAATATTATTTCTTAGGAAATAAACCAGGTAAAATACTCTTAAATACATTGATTAGAAGAGAACCACAAAAAAGAATAAATATGCTTAAAAATAAAGAGGGTAAACAATGCAGGAAGCCAGAAGAGATTGCTAATACCTTTTATAATTATTATAACAATCTTTATAATTTAGAAGACGTAAGAGAAGTTTAAAAACCATCTAAACAGGATATAGATAAATTCCTGAATAGTTTAAAACTACACAAAATATCAGAACTGTTAGAGAATTTGAATAGGGAGATATCAACAGAAGAAATAAAAACAGCCATATCAAATCTTAAAGTAGATAAAGCATCTGGCCCGGACAGAATTCAAAATTAATATTATAAGTTGTTTGCTCCGATACTTATTGAATACTTATTGAACATCTTGGGAATGTATTCAACAAAATAAAATCAAAAGGGTCAGTCCCATCAGAGATGCTTTTAGCATCTATTATAACAATTCCTAAAAAGGATAAGGACATATCTGAATGTAAGAATTACAGATCAATCTAATTAATAAATACTGACATAAAATGGCATTCAAAAATATTGGCCATATGACTTAATTGGATCCTACCGGAGATAATTAATTTAGACAAAACCACTGATAATACCAAAAGATTCATTGATATACTAGGTCCATGGAGGTCCCATTGTTGGCCCTGTCATTGCACGCTGAAAAGGCCTTTGACAAGGTCAACTGGAAATTCATGGACTTGGTTTTACAAAAATATGGATTTGATAAATTTGGAACAACTGCCTTGGAAGCATTATATAGCAATCCTTCAGCCTATGTTGCCGGTATAGGATTTGAACGAAGGAAGTTTGAGATGCATAATGGTACTAGACAAGGCTGTCCCCTTTCTCCCTTGATATTTATTTTATTAATAGAAACATTAGCAGAAAGTATTAGGATGAATGAACAAATTGAGGGAATACAGATATCAGGTCACGTAAATAAAATAATCTTATTTACAGATGACATATTAATTACAGTAACCAATCCAATTACATCTCTGATACTGATATAAAATGAATTAGATGTATTCTCTAAAATTTCCTATTATAAGGTAAATATGGAGAAAACTGAGACCTTATGGTTGAAACATTTCTTTAAAATTAGGATCTCTTACCTTGGAATTGTATTTACTCCAAATTTGAATAAACTGATTTGGAATAATTTTGAAATATTACATCAACATATTAAAAGAATACATATTAGGTGGAAAGATACATTATTATCCTGGTTGGGAAGAAAATTGGCAACCAAAATGGTTATACTGTCTACTGGAAATTGGAAAATAGAGAAAATATCTACATGGCAGGAAATAGTTTCTGTAATTGATAGAAATTCACATCTGGAAAAGGATTACCAACTAATGGGAAATACATTTCAGTCGAAAGCCTATGATAAATGATCTCTATGGGATGAATACAAGGATAAAAACAATAACATCTGCGAACTCCACTCAAGACTTTGGTCTATGTCTGCACATTATTTGTTGTATGTCTTGTAAATGTATACATGCAAAAAAATAGATTGTTTTATATATAATGTATGTATTGATGTCTAAATAAAGATTTTCAAATAAAAAAAAATAATAATACACTTTTACTACTCTTCAGTCATCTTTTTATAAAAAGTATTTCTCCATTGTCTACAACTACCTATATTCAATGTATTTCCACTAAATAAAATAGTGTCATGATAGAATATTAAGGTAAAATAACTTACCCCCTAAGCCCTGATGGACACTGACAACCTTAATGAGAAATAATATGGCATGGCAGCTACGGTTTCCATCAAAATTAATACTGCTTATTAACTAATTGTTATTCTTTTTATAGATGAATTCATTGAAAGAAATTAAGAGTAAGTATTTCTGTGTTGTGAGGGGCCAGGTTTCTCCTTATTATATCTAAGATTTATTGTATATAATACCTATTACCATACAATACTCTCTTGAATATAACTGTAACACCATGGTGGCATAAACCATTATTTTTCAATGTCACAGAAATATTATTATCTATTTTACAAAGTGCATTTGTAACAGCTCAGCTTTTATAACTTTGCAATTGTAAGCACTAGTATAAGCAACTATTCAATGTATTAAAATTTGAACAAATATATATTTTATGCAAAAAGTTAATTTAAAAATATCTGGTTTACCCAACATACTGCAATTCCTCCAACTTTTATAAACAATTATAGATTATGGAGCCCATTTCACTGCCACCATATAATTGCTGCGGTGCTTTTGTGGCAGACTGTGGTGAAATGTGCTCCCAACTAGTTTAGTTTTCTCACAAAAGATCAACTTTTCATAAATTACAATCAATTACAAATTCTTTATACTGATCATTACAACATTTGAAGTATGAGTGCTTGATTACTACAGTGGATCGTTGCTATGGACTGGCTTTTATAAAATATAATACAATAGTTAGTCATTTTGCTTATTTAGGGACTCTGATTTGTTTGAAATTTCTGATTTGCTAGTAATATACAGCACATGTTAAAACTGTCCAACTTAGGAGCACAATAGCCTAGTGATTGATATGTTTAATGGCATTATTGGTCAGTCATATGTGGGATCAAATGGACCTTGAGAATTCAGTGTTTATAGATGGGTGAAAGACTGATATTGAGGCTCATTTGTGACCATATCTATTTTACTCTGCAGTGAGTATTCTCCAAAAAGAACGGTAAGCAGAGACGAAATGTTTTAATTCCTCATTAAAACCACAATGTAACAGCACATATCAATCTCATATAAATTACTGGCCCTTTCACTCAATATCCATAAATTATAGACCAAATTGTTCCTGGCATTGCCATTCTTATCCATTGTAACACACTCTGTCACTTCTCAGTATCACAAGCAATGTCCCTTTATGTCCCAAAACTATGTCCTAGGCCCCTTGACCCATTGACTCTTTTTTGGGGCACTAGCCCATGTGATTACCAACCTCAAGGATTATTACAATGGGTTTGAGACTTGGTTTACAGGACTTTGACAATTTTTACATTTATGTGTGGTGTAATGTTGAGCCTCAGCCCCTGCTTATGTACCGGGGATCTGCAAGAGGCTCTTATGTGAGTATTTGGGTCTAACAGAACAATGATTGTAGTGTTTTATTTCATGAGTTAGTAGCAGTAGTAATTTCTACACTGTACAGCAACAATGCTATTTATAAAGTAGAGATAGCTAATCTGAATACATTGTTACTCTTCAGAAAGAAGAGTTTAGGATGAGAGTAAAGAAATCCATTTTATTATATTGCTGCCATCTTTGTATTAGTTATCCATGATACTTATATATATTTCTCATGGCAAAGTTATTATTTACTACTCAGAGATTCTGGCACCACAAGCCACTTGTCACCCCTACCATAGGCAGTTCCTGTATCTTTACACGAGAAGAACCAAGATATATTATACAGGATGATGACTAGTTAATTAACCCCACGTTATGCTTTAGCCTTTTAAGAGAGGATCAGTATGAGAGAGAAATATGGGGATTGAGAAGGAAATTAAAGTGTGATGAGTATAAATATTAGAAATGTCGTAATATTTAGTTTGTGCTCTTATTAATCTTGCTTTCATTATACACTTAGTATTACTGGTTATGTGGCATAATAAGATAGAGTTACAGTCATAATCCATATAACCTTTCTAATATTTGTACAATAAAATGTGTATACATGTTGCTTGCCTTGGCAACTTAGTTCTATATGCTATAACCTGTAATACTGAACCAGTCTCTTTGTTGAAATCCTTATATCAAACTCAAGATATGTGTTAAGATATTTTGAAACATGTTTATAAGCAACAGATTTCAGCAGTCATTGTTATTTCTTGTGTAATCACTTCATATCATATGTAACCTGCATCAAACATGTGCCCACACCTTTCTCCTGACATATTTGTATGACATTCACCATCTGTCCCTGATAGAGGATAAATATAGGTTATACAGCATGTTATTATGATGTTTAGGGGTTTTCCAAAAATTCCATGTTAGCCCCCCACCCCAAACTTTCCCCTGTGGGATCAAAGCATAAGGCCATCATTGTAATTAGCATGCCATGATAGTAGTTTAACTCTATCTTGATAGTGTAACTGCATATTGTTACTGCCTTTGACTCCGTACTGCATAGAAACCCCCACTGAGACAATAAGGGCCTCATTCAATTGCCACTTATATCTAAAAAGTAGTAGTAAGTGGAGGTTGCAAATTACTTCCCTATTCAATTGCTTCCTACTTGCAGGCCCCACAATCAGGTTGGTTACTTGCTGCGTTACTATCCCTTACTTTCCATAAAATAACAAGTTATTTTCCTCCAAGCTTTGATCTTTCAAGGCCGCAAGTGTTACGCCATAAAAATCACAAATCACTATTCAATTGCTCAACTTTACCCTCCCGTCAAGCCCGGAAATGGCAAAAAATCGAACCACAGGTTATTGGTACCAAAAAGGTCGCTCAAAGGTCTAACCTATAAATCAGAGCACTTTAAAATCAAATATTAAATCAATCCAGCACTGAAAATGATGAGGAACACAATGGTTGACATCAGAACTAAAAGCACAACATTCTCAAGCTGGCACATCACCAAAATATCAGACTTTATTTTATGTTAATTCAACCTCCAAGCCCGTAGGGCTTGAATAACGAGATATAGGCTTGGAGGTCATTCAAGCCCGTTGGACTTCGGACAGAAATTAAACATGAAATTTAGTATTGTCCTTTGTCGATGTGCGAGCTTGGGAATGTTGTGCTTTAAATTCTAATGTCCCCCATCATGTACAGTGCTTTACAGCGCTGGATTGATTTTATATTTGCATTTACAGTGGCTTGTGGCCACGATCATGTTCAAGCCTGTAAATGCTCATTGCTGATGGTTTACTATTCACGGAAAGGGGGACTAACTTGCGGGCCTGACGAATTGAATAGCGAAGTAGAAGTAGAGCTACTCGATCAAGTAGCTCAAAAGTAGCAAATCAGGTTTTTACTCTCAACTTACAGCTCCGAATTGAATGAGGCCCCAAATTTCTGAGCCAAGCCAGCTAATTGCCCTGATAATGTTATAAATCCTGTCAAGGGCGATAAAGTAGAAAACCTCAACAGACACTTAGGCATCTTGAAACAGACAAATATAATAATTCTAAACGTTTGACAGTCAATCAAAATCCGGTGGGATAGATGAAACTGGCTGTTAGGAATTGGCCAGAGTTTGATTGCTAAAAGAAGGAACTAATGTTTATTTGTTAATGTACTGTTTAAATATGTACAGTGGACAATAAAGTGTGGCTCTGTTTCACACATAAACAAAGTATGTTTTCATTCCTGTAGAATGTTCTATCTTAGACCTATGGGATAGGGCAAGGGTTTTATTATCGTAATATGTTAGTAACCATCTGTATCCTAAATCTTTCTTGTTCCTACAGAAAGGGACTGGGGAATTAGCAATCTAGTTTTCTCTCTTCTGTATGGGCTGTTATTGTTGGGATCTCCTATATTTCTTTTTTTTACTTTTTCTACTTCTGTCTTCTTCTGATATTCACCTTCTGTTTTCACCTCTCTTCTTCTGTCTTCCATTTCTAATAGATCTGTAATTGACATGTTTATTCCAAGGGCTCCATTGAAATCTCTTACAGAGGAAGATACAGTGCATGTTGCACCATAACTTACATATCAAAATCACTCGTATTATCAACTCTACATGCAAGCATCCCATAATAGGCAAAATTGATCAGTTATTGCAGGGTATGGTGACCTGTCCCATTGAAATTCCCCTTCAAGCCATCAAAATCACTTTTAACAATATTTGCCTGTCTGTATCAGCATATTTATCACACAGTCACAAATGTGCAATACACACACAATAGACACACAGACTCACACACACTTACACTGTTGGTCACTGACTGTTGTCTGATCACACCTCTGATAACAATTTCAATTTAATTTCAGATCTGAACATGAGAAATAAATCTGGGAGTACACAAGCCCCCCTTACCACTAATTTGTGAGTGTGCTGTTAGTGACTGCCTATATGTGGTGTGTTATTAGTGACTACTTGTGGTGGTATCTGCCATTGTATGCTATGTTGGTCTGTGCTTGTGACTTCTTCACTGGTCTGTCTCTTCTGTTTGTGTGTTGTGATGTTTTTGTTGAGATCACTGCTTATATCAGGTCCATTATTATTATTATTATTATTATTACTAGCGAATTGCCCGTCAAAAAATGACGGCAATGAAATTGTAAGGTAGCTAATGCTGTTTAGTGTGTAATAATGAAATATATAATACATTAATAAATGAATATACTTTACCTATTTTAAAGCATTGTGTGGAAGAGCTGTGAATGTGTTTTGATGTTGCTGCAGCATTAGTGGTGTGGATCTGCTGTGTAAGCGTGCTGAATGTGTGCAGTGTAACACTGTGCGTGCGCGAGCCCAAACCGTTGTCGTGTACTTCCGCATTGGCGTCAAATGGCGAGTAATGTGTGTTATACGTTTGTATCGGAATATCCGTAGGTGTTTTGTGGTGTTTTGCGAGTTTCTTGTGGTGTTTTGCGAGTTTAGAGTGCTGTAGCCTCGTTTTCGTTTTGTTCGGCGGCCACTTTTTCTCTCGCTTCGTTTTTTTTTTAGTCTCTAAACTGTTTTATTTGAAGTAAAATCGAGGTGTAAGTTGTATTTTTGAGGTGCTGGGTGCTCCCTCTTGGTGTAGGTAAGTTTTTTATGTATGTGGTGTGTGTATGTATTGTGTTTTACATTTTGTAATGTTCGCGAGTTGCGTCCGAGTGTTGCGAGTCCGTAATGTGTGTGAACGTGTGTCGTATGTTGTTTGCGAGTGTCGTAATGTGTGTGTCGTACTGTTTGGGTTGCGACGTGAAGTTTGCGAGGGTCGCAGTTGCTGGCAAGGAGCGCCTTCGGCGCTCCATGCCAGCAACTGCGGCCCTCGCTTTGCGAGGTCCTCAGGTGCTGGCATGGAGCGCCTACGGCGCTCCATGCCAGCAACTGAGACCCTCGGGCAGTGCCCTCGCTTCACGAGGGCCTCGGCTCGCTGCGCGAGCCACGGCCCTCGCTACGCGAGGGCCGCAGCTCGCTACGCGAGGGCCGCAGCTCGCTACGCGAGTCGCGGCCCTCGCTTCGCGAGGGCCGCGGGCTCGCTACGCGAGCCCGCAGCGTTAGCAACAGCTCGTACGCTCACAACTATATATGTGATCCTTTATATATAATTATTCTTTTATAATATTATGAAAAATAATTAATCAAAACATAGTTCGCTTACATGTTTGATTTTTATATTAAGAAGGTAATATTTACCCTTTTAGTACTAATCACCTGGTAAAATCCTTATATTTCCCATTTTAAATAATCCATCACACACTATAAATATTTTACATCAGATATTTTAGCATTCATGACACGTAACCTATTTATTTATTTCTGTGATTTTTATTGAATTACTCTCTTTGTGTTATTTTCAGAAACACCACAATGGTTAGTATCCCTGACATAAATTCATTTGAAAATGAGGCAAGTAGCTTATGTGTGACCTTTCTTCTAATTATATATGTTTTTACGTTAGTGTATGTGTGTTTGTGTAGAGTTGTGTGTTGTATAGACATAACATTGTGTATTTGTTCTGTTATCTGTTGTGTTTGTTATAATAAATACTTCACATCTCTTATTTCTTTCAGAAACAGGAAGAAATGGTAAAGTTATTCTATATATATTAAACTAAGCGCAAATGCTATATTTCCACTTTAAATGTGTTCAGAAATAATTAGAGAAGAGATCTCCTTACAGGTCTCACCTTTTCTACCCAATCCCTAATAGGAGAATAATTGAAAAAATCTTAACTTTTATTATAAAACTTATTTAAAATAAATTAAAATCTTTATTTATTGTCAATAAAGACGGGGAAAGAATATTATATTAGGCCTCTCGGTCAGGAATTGTGTTTTTAGTACAAGTCTCACGGTGTCATTAAAATAAATAATATACTTTTACTTCTCTTCAGTTATCTTTTTATGATAAGTATTTCTCCATTGTCTACAACCACCTATATTCAATGTATTTCCACTAAATAAAATAGTATTATGATATAATATTTAGATAAAATAACTTACCCCCTAAGGCCTCTGGGAAATTACTGGAGCAGCTGCTATTGAAGCCAATATTTGGATTTATATGTGTAGTTGATGGATACTGACAACCTTAATGGGAAATAATGACATGGCAGTTACAGTTTCCATCAAAATTAATACTGCTAATTAACTAATTGTTATTCTTTTTATAGATGACCGAAATGAAAGATCTAAAGAGTAAGTATTTCTGTGTTGTGAGCGGCAAGGTTTCTTCTTATTATATCTAAGAATTATTATATATAATACCGATTACCATACAGTACTCTCTTGAATATAACTGTAACACCATGGTGACACAAACCATTATTTTTCATTGTCACTGAAATATTATTATCTATTATTTTACAAAGTGCATTTGTAACAGCTCAGCTTCCATAACTTTGCAATTGTAAGCACTAGTATAAACAACTCTTCAATTTATTCAAATTAAAAATATTGATCTTTTATGCAAAAAGTTAGTTTACAAATATCTGGTTTACCCAACATACTGGAATTCCTCCAACTTTTATAAACAATGATAGATTATGGAGCCAATTTTACTGGCGCCATCTAATTGCTGCAGAGCTTTTGTGGCAGAGTGTGGTGAAATGTCCTCCCAACTAGTTTAGTTTTCTCACGTCAACTTTCCATAAATCAAAATAAATTAAAAGTTATTTATTCTGATTATGAGTGCTTAATTATTACAGTGGATCATTTATATGGACTGGCTTTTATAAAAGATAATAAAATAGTTAGTCATTTGTTTTTTATTTCTGATTTGTCAGTAATATACAGCACATGTAAAAATGGTCCAACTTAGGAGCACAATAGCCTAGTGATTTATATGTTTAATGGAATTATTGGTCAGTCACATGTGGGATCAAATGGACCTTGATCATTCAGTGTTTATAGATGGGTGATGTTATGAACAGAAGCGCCCACTGGACTGTTTGGGGTTCATCATTTATTATATGTGTGGTTAGAAGGTACTAACAACTTGCTTAACAGTAATATCATGGATGTAATGTATAAATGTAGTTATATTATGGATGTAATAAGTGCATATAGTACTGTCATTGATTAACATTAAAATATTGTATCTGTCTACTATCAAAGGACCTGACGGCGCATTGCTTCAAATCTACATGGACCTTTCCCCAAGGACATTGGAAAAACGCAGAGCAATGAAGCCGGCCCTAGCCATACTCATTAAACACAAAGTACCATACAGATGGGGCTTTCCTTTTTCTCTCTCGTTCCAATACCAGGGGACTATCTACATGACCCACACGCCCGAAGAATGCGCCAAACTCCTACACCGACTCCACCTGGCGGACTCTGCCGAGGCTAGTCCAGCTCCTGAGCAGGCGCCTACCTATAGACCCTCCAAAGCCTGGTCTACGGCCAAGAAACCACTTCTTCCAGTGGCAAATAGGGACTCCCAGCTGGTCCCACTTCTAGATCCTTCGGCCGACCTTCCAAGCACGTCGAGACTAGCTTAAGCTTTGACTGATGGATGTTTGTTCTCATTTTCTCTTGTTTATCTAAGAACCATAGTCAGAATATTTAACTAGCTTAGCCTATAGATAAAGTGTTTAGATCTAAATAGCGGCGGCCTAGGCCGAGGGAACTAGTAGTAATTATACTTTTACATAAAGCCTAGGATTCTCAGCATTTTATAGCTTAATATCTATTGCTAATTTACCAGTACCATGGTTTGTTATCATGGTAGATTAAAATCTCAATCTCTTTTGATTAGAATAAAGCGGTAGTTTGAGGTAGCATTGATAACCATGGCTTGTTATCAGGGTAGATTAAAATCTCAATCTCTTTTGATTAGAATAAGGCGGTAGTTTGAGGTAGCATTGATAACACCTGCTAGAGCCCCGCATGGGACTCAACATTCAGAACCGTAATGTTATTCTTGTTCATGATTAAGTTGTTGGCACTTTGTTGCCTATTTATGTTTTTCATCCCAAGAGTTAAAAATATCTATTCCAATGTACTGAACGATCTTTCTCTCTCCGCCTCCCCCAGGGGCGCCCATAGGTGTTCCAGTCTGTCTCGTCTGTTTCTCCAGGGGGTGCCATGGCCTCTGCGGATGCTCGGCGACGGCTCATCTTTAAACCTATTAGGGTAATAGCACGCCCGGGGTCCCTGCAGACCTCCACACCCCAACATGGCTAACCCACAACACACATTCATCACCCATAATGTCAGAGGCTTTAACTCACCTAATAAAAGGAGGAAAGCTTTTATTACATATAGGAAGGACAAACCTTCAGTTCTCTTTCTCCAGGAGACCCACTTTGCACAAGGCAAAACCCCTTCTCTTCTACACAAAGATTACCCGACCTATACCTCTAGCCAGAAAACCAAATGAGCTGGAGCAGCGATATTGATCCACAAAAACCCCATTTCAAGTTACCCATAAAAAATACATAAAGAAGGCAATTTTGTGATTATTACGGGTACCCTTCTAAATACTAAGCTTACCTTTGTATCAATCTACGCCCCTAAGTTGGCCCCCTACAAGGCTATTATAAATTTACTGGAGACATTAGACTCCCATGAAACTGGCAAAATTATCATTGGGGGGGACTTTAACCTGGTATTAAACCCAGACATGGATAGGTCAAAGCGACAGGGGGAAACTCAATCCCCAGACAAAGTCAAACAAATCAAAAACCTGTTGTTAAAATTGGGATTAGTAGATGCTTGGAGGGGACTACACCCTCAAGAGAGGGAATACACGTTCTACTCGCCTACACATAAGTCTTACTCGCGGATTGACACACTTGTTATAGACGCCACATTATTAGAGCAAGCCACATTCTCAGATATAATCCCCTGCCCGTGCACAGACCATAGAGAACGTGAAAACCTGCTGACGAAAGAACTCCTTACCCTTAAAAAACAAAATCAGCAACAACAGTCAAATCAAAAACGTCAGCGGATTGACAAGATAAGACTTGAATTAGATAACATCCTGTCTGCTCAAACAGAAGGCCTTAAGAAAAAACCAAAGCAAATTTTTCACACAGGCAAACATTGGCCAGCAAATTGAACACCAGATATCAACAATCAAGGGTCACTCAGATCAAAACAAGATCAGGCTCAGTTACAATTAATCAAGCCAAGATTCAAGACACCTTCAATACATTCTACCAAGATATATACAGGCAGATAGGGATTCCCTGACTGGTTTTCTGGGGGGGCTGGATCTCCCGGTCTTGGGAAGTGCAGATCTAGATTTGCTTAACTCAGAAGTGACAGAAGAGGAAGTCAAAGACACCATTAAGTCTCTCAAATTAGGTAAATCGCCTGGGCCGGATGGCTTTTCAAATTTATATTACAAAAAATGTGTAGATGTTCTGACTCCTCAAATGGTTTTACTGTACAACGCTATCCTTAGAGGGGAGCAGATGCCGCCGGAACTTAATCAGGCAAATCTGATCTTTTTTCCCAAGGCGGGAAGTGACCCAATGGAGGTTAAAAATTATCGTCCTATTTCTCTGCTAAATGGGGACATCAAAATACTGGCTAAGTTGATGGCTAATAGGGTTTCCGGCTTCCTGCCCAAGCTAATTCACAAAGACCAAGCAAGCTTCATCCCACACAGGCAGGCGGGGGACAACACTAGGAGAGTGCTAAATATACTACACCTTGCCAGACACTCAAAAACCCATCTTTGCTCCCTGGCCTTAGACATCGAGAAAGCACTTGACTCGTTGGAATGGCCATATCTATACGCAGTCCTAACGAAATTTGGTATTAGAGGTAACTTCCTAAATCTCCTCAAAACATACTATAGGTCCCCACAAGCCACTTTAAAATTACCGGTCCCGAGAAGTCGCTGTTAAACATTCAAAGGGGGACTAGACAGGGCTGTCCTCTATCCCCACTCTTATTTGCCCTCGCCATGGAGCCACTGACTCAAAGTATTAGGGCCTCCCCGGCGATCCAGGGTCTGCAGCTAGGTAACCAGGAATACAAGTGCTGTCTCTTTGCGGACGATTTATTATGCACCTTAATCCAGCACACTTGCTGGAGACGGGACAAAAACGTAAGTTGATGGGAGCTGCACTTGCGGGCTCACTGCGGGGGGCTGGGGATGGAAAGGCCGTTTTGGAGGGGAAGGGGAACCCAACAATGAAAGGTTATGTCATGGTCAGCCTCTCCCCCTTCTTGTGTGCAGATACTCTTGGAAAAGTTATAAGTTGTATTTTTGTTTTACCTCTTTGTTTCTGTCTAGTTTTCATTTTATAATGATATTTTTGTGTGTTTTTTTGCTGAAAATGGAAATTTGTTGATGGTGTGGCTCACGAAGAAACTACAACTGTGCAGTCATCAATCAGGTTTATATGCTTACCTGTGCACTTCACGACTACATTTGTTATGTTATTACTAATTGAGGTTGTATTTTGTATACCTTATGTTATTTTACAAACCTTTGTGAGTCAATAAAAAAATGATTGGAAAAAAAATAATATTGTATCTGTATTAGAAGTAGGATAGTAGGCAGTCATATCTGGGATATATAAAGGGTTAAGGAATTCTTAAGAATGTATATGGCTTTGAGAGGCAGACACACACAAATACTCTGGCTTTAGATGGGAAGGGGGGAGTTTAGTTTTATAACCCTGTAAGTTGAGATCTGGCAACTGGGGGATGTATAATGGGATAGATATCTCCCAGGTGGTGAGAGTGTAACAAGCTATTGCCCACAAGAGGAGGGGTTAGGCATGTGGGGGGAGTGAAATCTTTGTGTGTTTTTACATATCTCTGTAACAGTAAAGAAGTACCAGTCTGATTTTGGACACACTAAACAAAGGTAGTGTCAGAGTCTGCTTGTACTAATCAATGGTGTTTCTTAGATCCTAAGAAAAGGGGTCTGATGGTACCTGTCTCTTCAGAAATGATGCTGTCATCTGAAGTGTCTGCTGGTGTCAAGATCTGAACAAACAGTATAGCATAGAGAGAGAGAGAGAATTAGGGTGAGCGTAGTCCCCCAAATCTGGCAGGCATAACAGGTGAAAGTCTGATATTAAGGCTTATTTATTACCATATCTTTTTTATTCTGCAGTGATTATTCTTCTAAAAGAAGGGTAAGCAGAGACTTGAAAGTTTTAATTCATTATTAAAACCACAATGTAACTGCACGTATCCATCTTATGTAAATTACTGGCCCTTTCCCTGTAATTTACATGATATCCCTACAATATAGACCAAATTGTTCCTGGCATTGCCATTCTTAACCATTGTAAAACACTCTGTAATTCTCAGTGTAAAAATTTCCCTTTATGGCCTAAAACCAAAGTTATTATTTACTACTCAGAGATTCTGGTACCACAAGTCACTTGTCACCCCTACCATAGGCAGTTCCTGAATCTTTACATCAGAAGAACCAAGATATTTTATACAGGATGATGACTAGTTAATTAACCCCATGTGATGCATTAGCCTTTTAAGAGAGGATCGGTATGGGAAACAAATATGGGGATTAAGAAGGAAATTAAAGTTTGATGAGTATAAAGATTAAAAAGGTTTTAAGATTTAGTTTGTGCTCTTTTTAATCCTGCTATCATCATATACTTAGTATTACTGGTTATGTGGCATAATAAGATAGAGTTACAGTCATAATCCATATAACCTTTCCTTAATATTTGTACAATATTTCCGGCAGTCATTGTCATATCTCGTATAATCACTTCATATCACATGTATCCTGTGATCACTTTGTATATGTGCCCCCCCCCCCCCCCACTAGTTGTTTGACATTCACCATCTGTCACTGATAGAGGAAAAAAATAGGCTAAATAGCATGGTTTGGGGTTTTTAGGAAATGCCACGGTAGTACTCCATCAACAAGTCTCCCATGTGATGTGGGAACAAAGCATAAGGACATAATTGTATTTAGCATACCATGTTGGTTGTGTGACTCCATCTTGTTAATGCCCCTGAACCCGTACGGCATAGAAACCTCCACCCAGACACTAAGTCTCTGAGCCAAGATAGCTAACTACCCAAATAGTGTAAATCATTTCTGGGGTGACAAAGCAGATAACCACAACAATCCCCTAGGCATCTGAAAATTGGGAGAACCATGATAACCTTAAACTTATGACAGTAAATAAAAATCAGGTGGGGTAGATAAAACTTGATGTTTTGAATTGGCCAGAGCATGCTTGCCATAGGATGGGGCAAGTGTTGTTGTGTTGTATTTGTTAATGTAATGTTTAAATTTGTATGTGGACAATAAAGTGTGGCTCGGTTTGATTACACATAAACAAAGTATGTTTTCATTCCTGTAGAATGTTCTATCCTAACCCTATGGGATAAAGAAAGGGACTGAGGGCTGAGATACATCTATAGGGTGGGATGACATCCCTGGTCTTTTCAAGGTCACTGAATAACAGATGGCATTGGCTGGGATGATCCCTCAATTTCCTGTTGGTTATCCGGATTTTCTTCCTGGGTACCAAGTATCACGACCCACTCTCTGGCTGGGGTCTGCTGACCGGATTTGGGTTACTCTGGACCTTGGAGTAGCTTTGAGTACAGGAACATCATGTCTCAGCCCTTGGTTTAGACTGAGCAATATTGACAGTAAGTCTGACGAATCTTACTGCAAGCATATGTCCCCGGGTAAATAATACATCTACACACCACGTCTTGATGAAAATTATGAACCACGTTTTATTTTGGAACAACATATTTAAAACATTTCACACACACACAGCGGAGGGAGTGGATCAACCTTTCCCCTTTCTTTGGCCAATAGGGTAACCTCCAGGGTAACCTAATTACCTCTGTCCAATGTAACGGTTGTAGGCTATGGGAACCACCAGACCCCTCCCATGGGCCACCCCCAGGCGTGGCCACCAAGCTCATTCTGACCCAGACTCTCCCCGTGGAAACTTCCTGTTTGAACTCCTAGGCCCCCCCATTGTTATCTAGGTGCCTGGCTGTCTGGCAAATCTCTTTGTTTATACTAAGGACCATATGGCCAACTCCTGACTGAGAGTTTATACAATGGGGAATGGTTAACTAAATACAATCAATCCCTAATACAATATACAACATAATACTAACATATAATCACCACACCCAAACCTTTTGTTCTTCCACATGGCAACAGCATGTGTAAGATAACCCAGCCCAAAATGGCCACTGCTGCCAGTCACAACATGGCCCCAGCATAGTTCACACCAAATCCAATATGGCCCCTGGGTGATTCATGACAACACCTCCCCAAGAGTGGCAGGAAACATCCATGTACCTAGGATTTTCCCAGCCATGCTGATAGTCATGATTCTTCTGGATTGGCTAGGCCCTCCTCACTCTCTTCACGTTCAAGTCCTTTAGAAAACAGTCCCAAAGTGCAGAGTAACAACCTCCCCCAGCCCTTGGCCTTGCACCCACTGTATAGAGCAAATTGCTCTTCCCATTCACACCCACCCAAATAGTCCAGGGCCCTCCCCCAATAGTCTGGAATCCCAGAGTACAACAGGTGGGCCACAGTTTCTGTCCCATAGCAACCCTGTTCCCCCTAGCCAGTCCCCACAGCTGGGCTAGGATCTCTAAAACAGTCTCTGGGCCTATGGGATTGCAAAGGGACAGCTCCTCTTGGCTTTCTTCCTCTGGTACAGCTGTTTCCGTTGCTGCTTGGGGAGCTACGCTGCTCCCACCCAAGCTGTGCTTACACTCCTCTGACTTGGCTGGGGGGCTATGCTGCTCCCATCCAGCTGAAGTGCCGGACTCCTCCATTGCCCGGGGTTGAGCAACTTTATCCCAGTCCTTTATGTTGAACTGGATCTTTGGAGGGGTGTCTGTTCCAGTGGGCTCCTGGACACTGGTTATCCAGAGTATCTCCCCACTTGGTACACCCTCTATCATGGTGCCACTCTGCACCCATAATGCTTTTGCCAAAGCTGGCATGCTTGCTGCCCCGTCCTGGCTCTTTGTGCCCCTGGCACTCCCTTGCTGTGTGAGGTCAGGTTCCCTGTAGCCAGAAACCAATTCCTTTCCCTCCCCACAGTCTCTTAAACAACCCTCCTGGGCTCTGTTCTTCACTAGCACCTCTGGGGACAACTCCCCTGGGGTGTCAGGGTACAGACAGTGGTTATCTGATGCAGGCTGGGGAATCTCATCATTCCCTTCCAGCCTGGCCTCTAAGGCTCCCTTCCCACCGTCCATCACATAATAATCCAGAGCCTCTGGCTCCATTAGCAGTTCTGGCCAACACACTTTGCCTAGAACTTCTGAGGGCAGACTTAACTTATCTGGCCCTAGCTTGTGAGCAGTTCCCACTTCCTCTGGGATTAAATCTCTTGGGGTATCAGGGGGCAGACATGGATTATCTGACCCCACCCAGGGAACATTCCACTGGGTCTCTGGCTCTTTGGGCTGGTGACTAGGCCCTGACACAGTTGCTGCATGTTCTAGGGGCAAACATTCTCCATCCCCAGGAGTTGGCAAAGGAACAGTGTTTACCCCTTCCCACTCCTCACTTTGTTTACCGTCTATAAAAGCCTCTCCCCAGTTCCAGTGAACATACTCCCTCTGGTACATACCGTCTGAGTTGTAAAAATACTTCTTGGGTATCGCATCCCACAATTGCACATACTCAGCCTCCAGTTGCAGCTCTTGCTGAATCAGGGGTTCCAGCAAAGGAGCCTCTGGGAACCATGCTTCCAGTCCCAGACCCCGGCAGCGTTCAACAAACAAGTTATTATGCCTCCTTGCAATTCCCATGCCACATTCCGGATCACCATTCAGAATCTCACCGACCCCATATTCTAGATCCAAACGAAAATAGAGATCCTCTCTCCTGCCACCCAAGGACTCTATCCTGGCAAGGTACTGTTCCTCCAAGTCCATCTCTTTCTCTACCAGTTCCTCCAACCAGCTTGCCAGCTCATGGCCATGCCATAATTGCATGAATGCCATCCATTGATTTAGTAGGAGTAGTCTGTAGTCCTCTGCTTCCATCTGCTCCATTTTCTGGTCCTTCTCAGAGTACCCCACCACTGTGCCACCACTTATCACGACCCACTCTCTGGCTGGGGTCTGCTGACCGGATTTGGGTTACTCTGGACCTTGGAGTAGCTTTGAGTACAGGAACATCATGTCTCAGCCCTTGGTTTAGACTGAGCAATATTGACAATAAGTCTGACGAATCTTACTGCCATCATATGTCCCCGGGTAAATAATACATCTACACACCACGTCTTGATGAAAATTATGAACCACGTTTTATTTTGGAACAACATATTTAAAACATTTCACACACACACAGTGGAGGGAGTGGATCAACCTTTCCCCTTTCTCTGGCCAATAGGGTAACCTCCAGGGTAACCTAATTACCTCTGTCCAATGTAACGGTTGTAGGCTATGGGAACCACCAGACCCCTCCCATGGGCCACCCCCAGGCGTGGCCACCAAGCTCTTTCTGACCCAGACTCTCTCCGTGGAAACTTCCTGTTTGAACTCCTAGGCCCCCCCATTGTTATCTAGGTGCCTGGCTGTCTGGCAAATCTCTTTGTTTATACTAAGGACCATATGGCCAACTCCTGACTGAGAGTTTATACAATGGGGAATGGTTAACTAAATACAATCAATCCCTAATACAATATACAACATAATACTAACATATAATCACCACACCCAAACCTTTTGTTCTTCCACATGGCAACAGCATGTGTAAGATAACCCAGCCCAAAATGGCCACTGCTGCCAGTCACAACATGGCCCCAGCATAGTTCACACCAAATCCAATATGGCCCCTGGGTGATTCATGACACCAAGAGACCCACATCCTTATGATTACAGGAGGTTTTAGAGTTAATGTGGCCCCCTCTCCCTGGGGTCATGGCACTCAAGATTTAAACTCTCTGCTCTCTTTGATCAAATCCATAGAATATCAACACTAAATGTGCAAATCTTGCCATGGACAAAAATGGTGTCTTTTCTCTAGTTGCTCATTATTCTTCTTTTCTTGATTTTCTCAGCAAGCCATGCAGAGACTCCATGTGAGTAACCATATACTATGTGAGCTTTCCTCACTCATAGATAGGGCTGGTACACATCTGTATATACTCCCTGAGATCCGTATCTGTATCATGACACAGGAGCAACCTATCTGTCCCTGAGTAATTTTTTGTTGTCTCCAATTCAAAGTGAGGGCAGCTTTGAGGAACAACTATCTTCTCAATGAAATTTCTCTTATTTTGCCATCTATGTCCTGTCTTCAGAAACGACTGTTATTGTTAAAATCTCCCTATTTGACTTTTTCTACTTCTGTCTTTTTCTGATCTTCACCTTCTATTTTCACCTCTCTTCTTCTGTCTTCCATTTCTAATAGATCTGTAATTGACATGTTTATTACAAAGACTCCATTGAAATCTCTTACAGAGGAAGATACAGTGCATGTTGCACCATAACTTATATATCAACATCACTTGTATTATCAGCTCTACATGCAAGCATCCCATAAAAGGCAAAATTGATCAGCTATTGCAGGCTATGAGGGCCTATCCCATTGAAATTCCCCTTCAAGCCATAAAAATCACTTTTAACAATATTTGCCTGTCTGTCTGTATCAGCATATTTATCACACAGTCACAAATGTGCAATACACACACAGACTCACACACACAGACTCACACACTTACACTGTTGGTCACTGACTGTTGTCTGATCACACCCCTGATAACAATTTCAATTTAATTTCAGATCTGAACATGAGAAATTAAATCTGGTGGTACACAAGCCCCCTTACCACTAATTTGTGGGTGTGTTGTTAGTGACTGCCTATATGTGGTGTGTTATTAGTGACTACTTGTGGTGGTATCTGCCATTGTATGCTATGTTGGTCTGTGCTTGTGACTTCTTCACTGGTCTGTCTCTTCTGTTTGTGTGTTGTGATGTTTTTGTTGAGATCACTGCTTATATCAGGTCCATATTTATTATTATTATTATCCTTTATATATAATTATTCTTTTATATTATGAAAAATAATTAATCAAAACAGTTTGCTTACATGTATGATTTTTATATTAAGAAGGTATTATTTACCCTTTTAGTATTAACCACCTGGTAAAATCTGGATATTTCCCATTTTAAATAAACCATCACACACTATAGATATTTTACATCAGATATTTTAGCATTCATGACACGTAACCTATTTATCTTTCTCTGTGATTTTTATTGAATTAAAGGACTCTCTTTGTGTTATTTTCAGAAAAACAACGTCATCAGCTGAAGACGGAGATGACGAGAGTGAAGTAAGTAACTTGTGTGTGACCTTCTAATTATAGATATTATGTAGTGTCTGTGTGTCTGTGTAGAGTTGTGTGTCTGACACAGTCATTGCTGTAGAGAAATAACATTGTGTATCAGATGAACATCAGATGGTACAGTATTAAAATAAACACAAATACTATATTTCCAAATAAATGTAAGACACAGTTTGATGTTTTTTAGATTAGATTAAATTTGAGTCTTGTAGCCATTCATTTACAAAAATATACCATAGATAAGAAAATAAGAAGAGTGAGACACGGGCGATCTATTTGCAAATTATAAATAATGACAAGACAAGAATATTATATTAGGCCTCTCGATCAGGAATTGTATTTCTTAGTACAAGGATTTGTAGTATTACATCTCATACTGTCATTACCCCTGGGTAACCAATACATATTTAACTTCACTTTGGTTATTTTCTTCTGACAAAAAGTATTTCTCCATTGTCTACAGCCACGTATATTCAATTTATTTGCCCCAAATAAAATAGTAGCTAAAAAGTATATTTAGCTAAAACAACTTTCCCCTAAGGCCTCTGGGAAATTACTGAAGCACCTGCTATTAGAAGCCACTATTGGATTTACATGAGTATCTGATGGATATTGATGACCTTAAGGGGAGATAATATGGGCATGGCGGGTGCGGTTTCCATAAAAATGCATGTTGTTAATTATATAATTGCTGCTCTTTTGTAGATTAAATTGAGAGAGGAGATAAGGAGTAAGTATTTCTAGGTTGTGAGATGTCGGGTTTGTCCTTATTGTTTATAAGGTTTATCTGGAAGTGTATATGGATGTTCTTCATTATCAAAATCATCACACACTGTAGATATTTCACATCAGATATTTTAGCATTCATGACACGTAACCTATTTATCTTTCTCTGTGATTTTTATTGAATTAAAGGACACTGGGTTATTTTCAGAAAAAACACATCATCTGATGAATTTGGGGATGATGAAAGTGAAGTAAGTATCTTGTGTGTGACCGATCTTCTAATTATAGATAGTATGTAGTGTCTGTGCAGAGTTGTGTGTCTGACACAGTCATTGTTGTATAGATATAACATTGTGTATTTGTTATCTGTTGTGTTTGTTACAATAAATACTTCACATCTCTTCTTTCTATCAGATATCGACTAATGAATATCGAATAGTACAGTATTAAAATAAGCACAAATACAATATTTCCAAATAAATGTAAGATACAATTTGATGTTACTTAGACTGAATTTGAGTCTTGTAGCCATTCATTTACAAAAATATATCATAGATAAGAAAATAAGAAGAGTGAGACACGGATGATCTATTTGCTAATTATAAATAATGACAAGACAAGAATATTATATTAGGCCTCTCGATCAGGAATTGTGTTTCTTAGTACAAGGATTTTTAGTATAAAAATCTCATTCTATCATTACTCCTGGGTAACCAAGACATATTTCACTTTTGCTTCATTTTAGTTATTTTCATTTGACAAAAAGTATTTCTCCATTGTCTACGGCCGCCTATATTCAATGTATTTCCCCCAAATAAAATAGTAGCTGGAAAGCATATTTAGCTAAAATAACTTGCACTGAAGACCTCTGGGAAATTACTGAAGCACCTGCTTTTAGAAGCCACTATGGATTTACATGAGTATCTAATGGATATTGATGACCTTTTGGGGAGATAATATGGATATGGCAGTTGCAGTTTCCGTAAAAATGCATGTTGTTAATTATATAATTGCTGTTCTTTTGTAGATTAAATTGAAAGAGCAGATTAGTATTTCTGGGTTGTGAGGTGTCAGGTTTGTCCTTATTATATATAAGGTTTATTGCATATAATAGCTATTTCCATACAGTTTGCTATTGAATATAACTGTAATCCATACTGACACATACCACTTATTATTTTTCAATGCAACAGAAATATTATTATCTTTTTTTTTTGCAAAGTGAATTTCATAAATTTGCAGTGATAAGCATCGGTATTAACAACTTTTCAACTTTTTTCCTGATGAAAACTTTGATCTTTTGTGAGAAACTTGAAAAAAAAATCGCTGGTTACTCAAGACTTTGAGGTTGGAATTCCTCTCAACTTTTATTAATAGTATTTTTAGTTCTATATGTTTGGAAGACTGATATTGGGAGTCACTTCTTACTATATTTATTTTATTCTACTGACAACAAGGAGAAGAAAAGTGCACGAAAAGTAGATGAAGTAGGTTTGACTTGCTAATTAAGACATCAAGTTAACTGCATATATCATTTAATATCTGGTCCTTCAATATCACATCAATAAATACTGCATCAAACTGTTACTAGCATTGCCACCGTATCCCACTGTAACATACAGCGGCACTCCCTCCTTTTTCACACATAAGAACTGAATGGAGCAGTGTCATAGACACTTACTTCATTATTACAACACACTCCATTGCTATATAACATATTGTATCTCTGGTGCACACACATGACCCTTATACTGTCAATATTGGTCAGTTTAACACCCAACATTAGTCATGTCCCGAACAGTTCGCCGGAGAACTATTCGCAGCGATTTTCGCATGTTCGCGTCCGCCGCGAAAGGTGAACACATGCGCTTTTCGGTTCGCCCCCTATACTTTATCACTGAGGAAACTTTGAACATCATTTATTTTATTTTATAATTTTTTGTGTGTACTCTATGCCTGCCTGCCAGCGTGTGTGTGTGACAGGCTAACACCTAACAGCTTATATTGTGCTTATTTTCACTACTCATACCTGGTGGTGTAACATACATTGAAAACAACGATTTTTTTTCCTGTAATCTAATTTCAGTTGCCTGCCTGTGTCAGGCTCACAGCTTATATTGTGCTCAGTGACATAAAACAACACTTTTTTTACTGTAATAGATTAAATAGCAATTGCTTGCCTACAGGCGTGTGTGTGAAGCCTATTGCATCTACTCTGCCAACTTTTGCCAGTGCACAGTGACACTCATATCTGGTGGAACCTTAGATTGCATGCGCAGTGCCCCAAATTTGAAGTGGGAGGACCGACCAAGCATCTTTTTCCATCTCCCGCTTCCAAAATTCCATGCCATATACACGTCCCCTGATAGTGGACGTAACAGGGATTAAACCGATAGGAATAGTACTACTTAACAGTACACACCTTATAATAACGCAGACAGAGGCAACAAGTATAATCTTCCATGCTGTGCAGTGGAAGCCCCCAGACTCTGACCTGTGTATAATCTTTCATGCTGGGCAGTGGAAGCCCCCAGACTCTGACCTGTGTATAATCTTCCATGCTGGGCAGTGGAAGCCCCCAGACTCTGACCTGTGTATAATCTTCCATGCTGAGCAGTGGAAGCCCCCAGACTCTGACCTGTGTATAATCTTCCATGCATGTGCAGTGGAAGCCCCCAGACTCTGACCTGTGTATAATCTTCCATGCTGTGCAGTGGAAGCCCCCAGACTCTGACCTGTGTATATTCTTCCATGCTGTGCAGTGGAAGCCCCCAGACTCTGGGAGTCTGAAGAAGAGGAGTCAGAGGAGGAAGGTGGCTTTGAGGAGGTGGAAGACCAAACACAGCAGGCGTCCAGGGGGCTTGTTGTCACCTTTCAGGGACCCTTGGTGGCTGGGTGGGGGAAGAGACCTTCAATGACATCAGTGAGGACAAGGAAAGAGACATGGCTAGCTTGGTATCCAACCTTGTGCAAATGGGGAGTTTGCGGTTGTGCAAAGGGACTGTTTGCGGTTGTTTGCGGTGCATTAAACAGGGAGATTGGTCTGTTACTGTGAAGCGGGTGTAACCCTTACACTACCTGATCGATACAGCATCATACCTCATGTTTTAAAGCATGTGACTCTGCATCAACTATGTAATTTTCAGTGGGAGTTTTGCCATGGATCCGCCTCTGGCATGCCACAGTCCAGGTGTAAGTCCCCTTGAAACAACTTTCCCATCACTATTGTGGCCAGAAATAGTCCCTGTGGGTTTTGAAATTCGCCTGCCCATTGAAGTCTATGGCGGTTCACCGGGTTCGCCCGTTCGCGAACATTTGATGGAAGTTCGGGTCCGCTGTACCCGAACCAAAAATTTTTGTGTTTGCGACATCACGACCCAACATGTTTAACTATACTATATTTATTTTATTCCATAGCCATAAAGGCCAAGATTAGCAAAAAAAATAAAAAAAATATGATTTGTAAGTAGATTCAGAAGGTTTTGAATTGCTGATTAAAACCTCCAGATAACTGCAGATATCAAGTAATAAATGTTCCTTCCACATCATATAAAACTATTACTAGCATTGCAGCTGTATCCCACTGTAACATACAATGACACCGCCTCCTTATTCACACATAAGGACAGACTGGAGCTTTGTTGTAGCCCCTTACTTCATTATTACAACACATGTATGTTTTATTTTATATTAAGAAGCTAATATTAACCCTTTTGGTATTAATAACCTGATAAAATCTGGATGTTCCTCATTATCAAAACCATCTCACACTAGATATTTCACATCAGAAACGTTCGCATTCATGACATGTAACCTATGTATCGTTCACTGTGATTTTTATTGAGGTTAAGGACTCTCTTATTTTCAGAAACACCACATCACCAGATGCCGACAACGAACGTGAAAGTAAAGTAACTTGTGTGTGACCTATCTTGTAATTATAGATATTATGTAGTGTCTGTGCAGAGTTGTGTGTCTGACAGTCATTGTTGTATAGACATAACATTGTGTATTTGATGTTATCTGTTTTGTTTGTTACAATAAATACTTCACATCTCTTCTGTCTTTCAGATGTCAGATGAACATCAGATGGCACAGTATTAAAATAAACACAAATACTATATTTCCAAATAAATGTAAGACATCTGTATTAAACGTATAACATTATTGTTATTTATATAGCTGGGCAGGCTCTTCCTGCATTGAAAGGTTAATGAATCCCATGACAGCATCAGACACCTATTAAGACTTTACTTTTTGTTTATTACTGTGGAAGGACAAACACACATTGTTTTGTTTACAAGACTTATTAGACTTGCTTAAAGACGTGTCTAGAATGTAAACTAGTTATTTAATGACATGTTTAATGGATTACATAGTAAGGAGCACGGACAACTAGGGTATTTGGGGCTATGCCATAATACATATTACTATACATCTGTACCAAGCAGTCTAAACTGTTTCTTGTGTTCTTTTATAGCTTCTTAAGACTTGATTATAAAGCCTCCAATCACCTGAGTGACCAGCTTTTGGAGATGATAAGAAGGATCTTGAGGCATCAGACCATTTCCTAGAAGTAAAGAGATGTTCTCCTGAGGACAAAGAGAAGGAAACACAAAGGCTATAGGGAACAGGGAAGCAGAAATCCCCCGAGTTTGCGCCTCATTGAACACGATGGACATTTTCTATAATGATGACTTATGACTCATTAAAGTTTAACTATTACGGTTTTCTTTGTTTTTCCGGAGCGCTGGGTAACCAAGGCATCTATATATAGGAAGTATCTAGACCACAACTAAGGATTTGATCATATAGTTATATGAAATGTTATAAGGTAGAGTTATAAGGGGCAGTTTAAGGAGTTGTTGGAGGAGTTTTAAAAACTAATGGAGAGGTGTGTATGGAGAGTATAAATAAAGAAATAGATGACGTGGAACTTTATAAAAATATTTTTCATTGTTTATTGATTTGGGGAAATAAATGAAATCCAATGTTTTTATGTTCTCTTAGTTGCCTGTTAGAAGTCTTTTTTATCACTTGTCAGGAATACACAACACATTTAAGTAAACTGTACTGTATAGGAGTAGAGATACCTAATGACAGTGACAAGGTTAATGGGATGATTGGTCAGTCCCATGTAGATGCAAAGAGACCTTAATTACTTTTGGTTTACGTTTGTGTGAAATTCTGGTATTGGGAGCCATTTCTTAATATATATTTATTTTATTCTAAAGCCAAGAAGAAAGAGAAAACTGCACAGTAGTAGATTCAGGTTATACATTGTGAATATCTTATATCTTTGTCTCTTTCTCTAAGTTGTATACTTCGGTACTCTTCTGATATTCAGCTTCTTTTTCCCCTCACGTCCTCTCTCTTACATTTGTCAGTGGCCTGTGTTTGAATTTTCAGTCTAAGTTGGATATCACAGGCAACTAATAAAATTATCATAGATGAAAAATATAACTTTTCTACCCCGACATTTTAAATTGGCCTGTAGCATTACCTGATAAAATCTGGTCAATGTTTTTTTTAGTGTATTTGTATCTGTTGTGTTTCATTTCTCTTGTTTCTTGCAGACAACAGATTTGAGTTTTAATTGTGAAAAGTTACAGTTCTTTATTTTCACTTTATTAGTAATTAAAAGATAATATTTTATGAAGAGAAATATTAATATTGTATTTAATTAACAAATTCTGTCATTGATAAGAACATAAGACGTGTGATATAAAAGTGCTGTAATCTGTTGTGTTTGCTGCAATAAGTATTTAATTTCTCTATTTTCTTTCAGATAACACACTGGAGTTTTATTAATTTAAATATACAGTCCTACCAGCTCTTCTAAAAACCCAGAGTTAAACTCCCCCCATGGGAAATAAACCTTAATAACATTATGGTTACAATACTAGGGTGTAATACTGAGCCTTGAAAAGAGGAAAAATTGGGAGGTGGAGAGTAACAGATAACTGAAATACACATACAGTGAGAATTACATTCTAATATTTAAAGAAGGGCTAGAACCCATGATCCCAGACTTTGGGGGAGATATGTGATTTATTTGACATAATATAATAATTGGGTGATGTATTAGGAATACCTAATATACTGTTAATAATGTATTTCTTTCATAAACATGTATTGTGAATATCTTGTTAGTTTCAATAAAAGAGTTGTGAAAAAAAGGAAATGGAGAGAGAGGAATTGGATAAGGGCAGTGTATAGAGAGAGGTATCAGTTATGTGTCAGCAGAAAAGAAGCTGTATGAAATAGGCCAATCTCACTAAGATTCACTCTTTTTGTCCTACAATATTTATTTAACCCATAAAACTCTATGCGAGTTGCATCATGAATTGTGTGTTTATTCTACTGCTATTCACACAGTATTAATCATCCTAATCTATTGTGCATTTAATTCCAGGCTACAAAGAGATGCCAACAGAATATCTGCCCCATATACTAGGTACTATAGGAATGAGGCTAAATGATCTATAATTGCCAAGATCATAGCGTGAAAATACCAAGGATTAACCTTTTATATTAGATACAGAACAAATGAAAGTTGTACCTGGTTAAAATTCATTTAAAAAAAACAGCATGGAGTCTAAAAATTGGCCTCCTTATTCTCCTCACTGTCCCCTACATATGCTTTATATGTTCTTATAATGTTATTTTTACCCACTAGTTTCCCATGCTTTCATTGTCCAATCCCCAGAGAGAAACCACAGACAGGGAGTTTAGAAATGGCAGTTATGAGAAAAAATGAGACAGTAATTAAACTAATTAAATTACAGGCACCGGAATGCGAAATGGCCTTCGCTGAGGCTCTTCGTATGTGGGACGTAAACAATGAGTAAGTAGTAATAAAGGAAACCAGTACATGGAGCTTCCATATATAAAGAGGATGAGAAGGTGTGGAAGAGAGTGAGAGATTGAAGAAAGAGAGTAAGAGAATAGTGGAGATGAATCAAAGAAAGAAAGACATAATAAAAAATATAGTTATATTTTATTTATTTCTAATTTTCATTATCATATATTATATATTAATTTTCTGATGCAGACATGGGTGTAGAAACTAGAGGGATGGGAGGGGGGGCAAATCCCCCCAGATCTTTCTGTTTGTATGTATGGATATATAAGCTATTTTACCACCTGTGTATACAATGAACTGTATCCCCCCATAATGATTCTGGCTCCTACACCCCTGGATGCAGATAATAAAAAAAATAGATATTTAAAAAAGTTTATCTATTGACTTAAATAATGAGAATATTGGAGTGATGAGAGCTTGAAAGAAGTTGTTTCCAATCAAAGTGTTTACAGATTCAGTACATAGACACAGTTATAGTGTGGAATGAGGGAATAAGAGACTGACAATGATTTTATGGTGCAATATCACTATTTATAATAGTATGAGATATAGAAAGGTGATATGTGTGGTAGTAAGAGGAGAAATTACAATATATAATGAAGTTATAAAGAGAAATAGGAAGACTTATAGGTAGATACAGAACAATAGAGTATGTTATATTAAAACATTATTTGGAGCAATATAAAGTCATTTATGTTTAATACTATGGCTTTTAGCTTGGTGTTTTAAGATTTTTCAGATTTTTTAATGTTCTCATTGTATTGCAGAGGGCACTGAATATGGGCGAAAGGCGAAGGAGTAACATTCACTTTGAAGGTTAATTATTTTTAGATCACCATTAATTTACATTCCTTTTTGTATTATTATTTTAAATAAACATGCAAAGTATAAATATATAACAAAAAAAAAGTAACAAAAAAAAAACAAAAAATAAAAAAAAAAGGGGGAGGGGGGGAGTGGGAAATGTTAAGTTAAGGATCTCAACCAATACATCTAGGTCTATATTTCAATTTCAGCCCTCTCCTCATTCCTTTACCTCAACTTTCAAAGAGAGAGGGAGGTTGAGAATTGACCTAGGCATAAGTGACTCAGGTACGTTACCCTTAATCCACCACCAATACCCAAATAAGACACATAACACCAAGATGGGGTATTAACAGGCCACAGCTTTATTACCACAACATATGATAACAGTTAACAAACATCCGAGGTCGCTGCACCCGCCCGCGGAAAGAGCTCCCATTCCCAGAGGCCCAAAGGAACCCTGTGCCCAATAGACGTCCAGGACCAACCAGGACCAGATACCATACCAACCAAGAAATATTACATGTTTGTCTTTTAAACTATACCCCCATAACATTACTGCTACTACTATTGGGCATAATTCTAAAAAAGTCAATTTTTTTGTTAAACCACAACGAAACTCGCAATGAGCACCAAAGGACCTCAGAGTAGAAAAAGCCTTACATTGTATGGCAAACCGCATTGCCATGGCTTAAAATTTTATTGCCCCGTCATTTTGGCAGGCATTTCGCTAGTTACAAGGTTTATTGCATATAATAGCTATTACCATACAGTTTTATATTGAATATAATTGTAACCCCATACTGACACATACCACTTATATTATTTTTCAATGTAACAGAAATATTATTATCTTTTATTTTACAAAGTGCATTTCATAAGTTTGCAGAAGTAAGCATCGGTATAAACAACTTTTTAACATTAATTACTGATGAAAACTTTGATCTTTTGTGAGAAACTTGAACTAAAAATAGCTGGTTACTCAAGACTTTGAGGTTGGAATTCCTCCCAACTTTTATTAATAGTATTTTTAGTTCTATATGTTTGAAAAACTGATATTGGGAGTCACTTCTTACTATGTTTATTTTATTCTACTGACAACAAGGAGAAGAAGAAAAGTGAACGAAAAGTAGATGCAGTAGGTTTGAATTGCTAATTAAGACATCAAGTTAACTGCATATATCATTTAATATCTGGTCCTTCAATATCACATCAATAAATACTGCATCACACTGTTACTAGCATTGCCACTGTAACGGCTACCCCGGTAGTGAGAGGGTATCAGCCGTTGGAGACGTCCTTTTCCCTGGCAAGCTGCTGTGTCAAAGTGAAGTTGGTATAATCCCATCCAAGAGTCCCAGAGGGAGAGTCAGGTTCAGCTGTAAGCAGAGCAGAGTAACAATCCAATATAATCCCCTTTCCAGAACGAGACGAGGCTACGTTTTGAAGGGTCAAGGAAAAACTCCCTTTGCTGGCACACCCAGCCTGGTTTTTATTACAGTCAGGTACAAACAGAACACACCCCGGGGGGAGATATAGAACAATCAATAACACAATAGTAACGCCCGCAGTTTCCCTCCCCTCTGCTTGAGAGATAATTGAGTTTATTACTGTATCTACTCAATTATCTGCCAGCTAAAACGTACACATTTTTATACATTTTTATAACTTTATGATTTTACATAGTACATAAATAAAACATAACATTTTTATGAACAACATAAATTGTGGAACAACATATTCAAAATTCGTGAGAATCTGTCCAGTGGTTCCAGAAATATTAAAAAGTCTCTTTGGACCGACCGCACGCCTGTTTGCATGCCCAAAAACAGTTCCAGAGATTCAGGCTGTGTGGTCGGTCTCTTTCTGTCTTGAAAATTGGTAAAGTCCCATCCGAAGTTCAGTGTCGAAGTACCAAACAGTTAAAGGGCCAGTGTAGTAATAAATGTTCCCAGGCAAAGGTAAGGTTCTGTTACACTGCTCCCCATTTTGTGGAACACTCCGGTAGACCCGAATTGATCCTTTTTTTCCCACCATATCCCACTGTAACATACAGTGGACCTCCCTCCTTTTTCACATATAAGAACTGAATGGAGCCGTATCATAGCCACTTACTTTATTATTACAACACACTCCATTGCTATATAACATATTGTATCTCTGGTGCACACACATGACCCTCATACTGTCAATATTGGTCAGTTTAACACCCAACATGTTTAACTATACTATATTTATTTTATTCCAAAGCCATGAAGGCCAAGATTAGCAAAAAATAAAAAAAATATGAACTGTAAGTAGATTCAGAAGGTTTTGAATTGCTAAATAAAACCTCCAGATAACTGCAGATATCATTTAATAAATGTTCCTTCCACATCATATAAAACTATTACTAGCATTGCAGCTGTATCCCACTGTAACATACAATGACACCCCCTCTTTATTCCCACATAAGGACAGAGTGGAGCTTTGTTGTAGCCCCTTACTTCATTATTACAACACATGTTTGTTTTATTTTATATTAAGAAGCTAATATTAACCTTTTTGGTATTAATCACCTGATAAAATCTGGATGTTCCTCATTATTAAAACCATCTCACACTAGATATTTCACATCAGAAACGTTAGCATTCATGACATGTAACCTATGTATTGTTCGCTGTGATTTTTATTGAGGTAAAGGACTCTCTTTGTGTTATTTTCAGAAACACCACATCACCAGATGCCGACAACGAACGTGAAAGTGAAGTAACTTGTGTGTGACATATCTTGTAATTATAGATATTATGTAGTGTCTGTGCAGAGTTGTGTGTCTGACACAGTCATTGTTGTATAGACATAACATTGTGTATTTGATGTTATATGTTTTGTTTGTTACAATAAATACTTCACATCTCTTCTGTCTTTCAGATGTCAGATGAACATCAGATGGCACAGTATTAAAATAAGCATAAATACTATATTTCCAAATAAATCGAAGACATCTGTATTAAACGTATAACATTATTGTTATTTATACAGCTGGGCAGGCTCTTCCTGCATTGAAAGGTTAATGAATCCAATGACAGCATCAGACACCTATTAAGACTTTACTTTTTGTTTATTACTGTGGAAGGACAAACACACATTGTTTTGTTTACAAGACTTATTAGACTTGCTTAAAGACGTGTCTAGAATGTAAACTAGTTATTTAATGACATGTTTAATGGATTACATAGTAAGGAGCACGGACAACTAGGGTATTTGGGGCTATGCCATAATACATATTACTATACATCTGTACCAAGCTGTCTACACTGTTTCTTGTGTTCTTTTATAGCTTCTTAAGACTTGATTATAAAGCCTCCAATCACCTGGGTGACCAGCTTTTGGAGATGATAAGAAGGATCTTGAGGCATCAGACCATTTCCTAGAAGTAAAGAGATGTTCTCCTGAGGACAAAGAAAAGGAAACACAAAGGCTATAGGGAACAGGGAAGAAGAAATCCCCTGAGTTTGCGCCTCATTGAACACGATGGACATTTTCTATAATGATGACTTATGACTCATTAAAGTTTAACTATTACTGTTTTCTTTGTTTTTCAGGAGCGCTGGGTAACCAAGGCATCTATATATAGGAAGTATCTAGACCACAACTAAGGATTTGATCATATAGTTATATGAAATGTTATAAGGTAGAGTTATAAGGGGCAGTTTAAGGAGTTGTTGGAGGAGTTTTAAAAACTAATGGAGAGGTGTGTATGGAGAGTATAAATAAAGAAATAGATGACGTGGAACTTTATAAAAATATTTTTCATTGTTTATTGATTTGGGGAAATAAATGAAATCCAATGTTTTTATGTTCTCTTAGTGCCTGTTAGAAGTTTTTGTTATCACTTGTCAGGAATACACAACACATTTAAGTAAACTGTACTGTATAGGAGTAGAGAGACCTAATGACAGTGACAAGGTTAATGGGATGATTGGTCAGTCCCATGTAGACGCAAAGAGACCTTAATTACTTTTGGTTTACGTTTGTGTGAAATTCTGGTATTGGGAGCCATTTCTTAATATATATTTATTTTATTCTATAGCCAAGAAGAAAGAGAAAACTGCACAGTAGTAGATTCAGATTATACATTGTAAAGATCTTATATCTTTGTCTCTTTCTCTAAGTTGTATACTTCGGTACTCTTCTGATATTCAGCTTCTTTTTCCCCTCACGTCCTCTCTCTTACATTTGTCTGGCCTGTGTTTGAATTTTCAGTCTAAGTTGGATATCACAGGCAACTGATAAAATTATCATAGATGAAAAATATAACTTTTCTACCCCAATATTTTAAATTGGCCTGTAGAATTACCTGATAAAATCTGGTCATTTCTTATCATAAAAAAATACAAACTTTAATATATCACACTAAAAAAAACAACTTTTTTTTCGTGTATTTGTATCTGTTTTGTTTAATTTCTCTTCTTTCTTGCAGACAACAGATTGGAGTTTTAATCGTGAAAAGTTACAGTTCTTTATTTTCACTTTAATATTAATTACATTTAATATTTTATGAAGATTGTATTTAATTAACAAATTCTGTCATTGATAAGAACATAAGACGTGTGATATAAAAGTGCTGTTATCTGTTGTGTTTGCTGCAATAAGTATTTAATTTCTCCATTTTCTTTCAAATACCACACTGGAGTTTTATTAATTTAAATATACAGTCCTACCAGCTATTCTAAAAACTCCCCCCATGGGAAATAAACCTTAATAACATTATGGTTACAATACTAAGGTGTAATACTGAGCCTTGAAAAGAGGAAAAAGTGGGAAGTGGGGAGTAACAGATAACTGAAATACACATACAGTGAGAATTACATTCTAATATTCAAAGAAGGGCTAGAACCCATGATCCCAGACTTGGGGGGAGATATGTGATTTATTTGACACAATATAATAATTGGGTGATGTATTGGGAATACCTAATATACTGTTAATAATGTTGTAACGGAGTTGGAACACAAATCCAATATCTCCGCTGGTATACGGTAAAATATCCAAGAAGCACTACAGTCTCACCATCCCCAACCTCCCATATTGGAAGACACGCAATTGGGAGTCAAAGTATACTGACTTTATTTTGTTATGTGCAGAAATATATATACACATCTCTTCCCACAGGCAATACACATCCCCCATAGTTGGCCACACAATACACATAGAGGGACAATAGGTGGGTCACACCTCCCTGAGGCTACCTGGCTACTTTGATACAATCAGACATTGATTAGATCATCCTTCCCTTTGTTCCATCTTCACAATGTGAACACTTCACACAATGGACCTCTCTTGCTTATGAGGAGCCCTTGTAATAGGATTATCTATTATGCCAAGGTCTGCAATAGTCTGGGCTAATATTCTGCAGAGCATAAACCAACATACATACAGTATAACAGTAGGATCATATTTTAACCATAATAATTAAATAACCATAAAACAGGGTAAAACAGTGATGGGTTCCGTTACACACCTCCCCCGTGACCATAAGCCGGCATACACGGTCTGATCCCAACGGATCGGCCTGGGGATGTCTGGAGAAAAGTATTTGTTGGTCAATTCTCTAGTTTGACAACCCATCAGCATTACTGCAATTCCCATTTACTCACATTTCATATATCCCCAGATAGCTGGGATCTGAGCGCACAAAACGACCGAATAGCGCTCAGATCCTATTCACACAGTTCAATTGCCATGTAGCTAAAGTCTTTCCCATAGTCTTTCATTATATGAATGGGCTCCATGGCATAGCTATCTGGGGTATCACCGCTCCCACAGGGCAAGTACCGAATGACCCCCCTGTATTTAAAGGGCCAGAATGAGTGGCATACACTCTGGTATGGCCGAATACTGTTTTTAAAGGGCAATATGTCCCAGGGCCATAGTCGCAGGGCAGGAGGCTGGCAACAAGTCCTCTCCAGGACAAAGTGGCAAAAGGCACTTCATCACCCATCTCCCCTTTGGGGGGAAGTATAACCAGGCACCTGGATATTTCGCTGTGGTGATGGGGCAACACGCTGAGGGGACTTGAGGGGCAGAGGCCAGCGGCACTCTGCCCTGATGCCAGCTCTTCTGCTGGTATAACCTGCAGGACATTCTGCTCTGTACAAGGGACAAAGGGAGGGCAGAGGCCGACTGCACTCTGCCCCGCTGTCAGCTCTTCTGCTGGGGTACTTGGGACATATTCCGGCTCAATAGCCAGGGAAAGGTGGGGGTCTGTGGGGGTTAACATTTCCTCTGTTAACCCTGGGGCCACATTAGGAGTTAGCTGGGGAGGGGAATTTGTACTTACCCCCTCCTCCAGTTGTTCCAGTGAGGGTAGTTGGGGATCTAGACAGGCTGTCCAGCATCCCGGTAGGTCAGGCACAGAGACCATGGTCCCATCTGCGCCGTCTGGGAGATTGGTGTCTCCCCTTGTTAGGGTAAGCTGTCGCTGGGGGGAGAGGGCGACACCTTCAGCTCCCTGGGGTTCACACTGCCGCTGGGGGGGAAGGACGACACCTTCGGCCCCCTGGGGTACACACTGCCGCTGGAGAGGAAGGACGGCACCTTCTGCTCCCTGGGGTACACACTGCCGCTGGGGAGGAAGGACAACACCTTCGGCCCCCTGGGGTACACACTGCCGCTGGGGAGGAAGGATGGCCCCTTCTGCTCCCTGGGGTACACACTGCCACTTTGGAGGAAGGACGGCACCTTCTGCTCCCTGGGATACACACTGACGCTTGGGGGGAAGGACGGCACCTTCTGCTCCCTGGGGTACACACTGCCGCTGGGGGGGGGGGGACGGCACCTTCTGCTCCATGGGATGCACACTGCCGCTGGGGGGAAGGACGACACCTTCTGTTCCCTGGGATACACACTGCCGCTGGGGGGGGGGAGGATGACACCTTCGGCCCCCTGGGGTACACACTGCCGCTGGGGAGGAAGGACGACACCTTCAGCTCCCTGGGGTACACACTGCCGCTGGGGAGGAAGGATGGCACCTTCTGCTCCCTGGGATACACACTGCCGCTGGGGGGGAAGGACAACACCTTCGGCCCCCTGGGGTACACACTGCCGCTGAGGAGAAGGACGGCCCCTTCTGCTCCCTGGGGTACACACTGCCACTGGGGAGGAAGGACGGCACCTTCTGCTCCCTGGGATACACACTGACGCTTGGGGGGAAGGACGACACCTTCGGCCCCCTGGGGTACACACTGCCGCTGGGGAGTAAGGACGGCACCTTCTGCTCCCTGGGGTACACACTGTCGCTAGGGAGGAAGGACGGCACCTTCTGCTCCCTGGGGTACACACTGCCGCTGGGGCGGAAGGACGGCACCTTCTGCTCCCTGGGATACACACTGTCTCTGGGGAGGATGGACGGCACCTTCGCCCCCCTGGGGTACACACTGCCGCTGCGGAGGAAGGACCGCACCTTCTGCTCCCTGGGGTACACACTGTCGCTAGGGAGGAAGGACGGCACCTTCTGCTCCCTGGGGTACACACTGCCGCTGGGGAGGAAGGACGTCACCTTCTGCTCCCTGGGATACACACTGTCGCTGGTGAGGAAGGACGGCACCTTCTGCTCCCTGGGGTACACACTGCCGCTGGGGCGGAAGGACGGCACCTTCTGCTCCCTGGGATACACACTGTTGCTGGGGAGGAAGGACGGCACCTTCTGCTCCCTGGGATACACACTGTCGCTGGGGAGGGGAATTAGTTGGAGTATTCCACGTGGAGCGGTTTCTGTTTCTGGGACAGTCTCTATGCATGTGGCCCTGCTGGTTACACGTGTGGCACCTGATGTACCGTGGAGGGGTTTGGTAGTTCCCACCACCCGGACGCAGTGCTGGGGGGGGGGTTAATGGTGGGTTAGCAGCTCCCAAGATGGACCGCTCCCGTGCCCGCTGCTTTACCATTATGTATTTGTGGACATCTGTCATTAACCATTCCAAGGTTATTGTGGGAAGCGTACCTGGGAAAAAGGCCAGTCTGCTTTGGAGTTCTCTTCCAAACTCAGTCTGTGTGTTGTCCGTAAGAGGTGCTGTAGCCGCTGCCCGGTCTCCCTTCCTGAGTTCCTTTCTGTCTGAATCCCTGTAGTCTGCGGCCGCCTCCTCCTCATCATCATGGAACGCTGTCCGAAAACTAGCCGGTTCCATCCTGCTGTAGCCAGGGGCGCTGTACGGATACTAGCGTTGCCCTTAATTTGTAACTCCACGGAATGGTGTCTCCTGTAGCTGTCCTGCGGACCGTGGGAACAATTCCGCCACTTGCCACCAAATGTAACGGAGTTGGAACACGAATCCAATATCTCCGCTGGTATACGGTAAAATATCCAAGAAGCACTACAGTCTCACCATCCCCAACCTCTCATATTGGACGACACTCAATTGGGAGTCAAAGTATACTAACTTTATTTTGTTATGTGCAGAAATATATATACACATCTCTTCCCACAGGCAATACACATCCCCCATAGTTGGCCACACAATACACATAGAGGGACAATAGGTGGGTCACACCTCCCTGAGGCTACCTGGCTACTTTGATACAATCAGACATTGATTAGATCATCCTTCCCTTTGTTCCATCTTCACAATGTGAACACTTCACACAATGGACCTCTCTTGCTTATGAGGAGCCCTTGTAATAGGATTATCTATTATGCCAAGGTCTGCAATAGTCTGGGCTAATATTCTGCAGAGCATAAACCAACATACATACAGTATAACAGTAGGATCATATTTTAACCATAATAATTAAATAACCATAAAACAGGGTAAAACAGTGATGGGTTCCGTTACAAATGTATTTCTTTCATAAACATGTATTGTGAATATCTTGTTACTTTCAATAAAACACTTGTGAAAAAGATACAGTCCTTTTCTACATATTAAAGTCAGCAGAAATGCTAAATTTTCCTTTTAATGTGAGCTAAATGTTGATATTTTGTGAATAGAATATTATCACATTGTTTATAAATGGTGGGTAAGGAGTGCGGAGCGGAAGTTGTGACAAAATGTATTTGCTGAGTATGTGTGTAGTGTTGGTAATTACCTATTGTCTATACTAATGTTAACACCCCTCTAATAATGAAAATAGTGGCATCTGATCATTCCCTACCACAGTAAGTGATTTCATTTCTTAGAAAGTATTTAAACATTGAGATCTTTTTTTGGGCGTATTTATATTCAATATTTATATATTCCATCTAATTTGTTATTCAATCTGCTTGGGTATTCTGTGTTGGTCAGTTAATAAATATATTTGCTGTGTATGTTCAGTGTTGTTGTGTTTTGTTGTCTATGTTGTGTTTGTTTTTATTATTATTATCTCTCATCTATATAGTGCAAGTCAGTGATTGGTTGTGTGAACTGTTCTGGGTGTTATCTGCCTGTATGTGCTCATTAGAGTCTTCACTTGTCTGTGTATGGCAGGTATTTGTGTGATATATGATCATGCTCATATTTTCCAGGCTCTGGTTTATGACTGAATGTCTGTGCTGATCGGTGAGAATATGTGACATTCTTCACCGTTTACTTCTGTACTGTTTTGATGCTTAGCTTTTATTTCCTTCTCATCTCCTCTCTCTTTCATTTTTCACTGTTTTTGAAATCTTTGATCCAGGTTGGATATTGTAGGCAACTAATAAATTCATCATAGATGCAGTATATATCTTTCCAACCTCACATTTTCCAAAATGTACCTGTATCATTACCTGATAAAATATGGTAATTTATCTAAAAAAATACAAATATTTGTACAAATAATTGTAGTTCTAAATTAACTATCCTGTTTATCTTTCTATGAGATTTATTTTGAGTAAAATTATTTTCTTTGTATTATTTTCAGAAATGTCACCAAGGGTAAAATACTAATATTAATTTGGAAATAAAAGTGTTAAGCAGTTTATGTTCATGTGCCCTATGTTCTTATTATTGCTATTTATGTAGTTGCTGTATGTCTGTGTATATTTATGTATCTGACACATACTGGTAAGTACAGTACACATACATTAGTGTATTTACAGCGTTATATGTTGTATTTATTGGAATTTATATTTTACATCCATTCTTCATATTACAGCTGACAGATGGGGAGTTTCTAACTGAAAAGGTATTATTTTTCTCTATATAATAAAATAAACAGACACTATATTTCGTCTTTAATTATAAGGTAAAAGTCAATGTTTTGTGGAAAGAAATTTGAAGATTTTAGCCAAATGTGTACAAGGGAAAAATGTACCACTGCTAATAAAATATGAGGAGTGAAATTAAAGTTATATTTCTTTTTATTCATGACCAATAATGACATGACAAGACTACTAGGCCTCTTAGTCAGGATGGCAGGGTTTTGTTTTGAGGCCTCACTGTAGCTCCATACTCCATCATTATAACATGCTTTGGACCTTGTGTATTAATAATACGTTACTCTGCACCAGCACTAAAACTGCAAGTGTCCGCTAGATGGTGCTGTGGCAGTTTCAGATTAAGAGACAGGAGCTGCCAGCAGACCCTTACCTTAAGTAGTCCCCCCATCCAGAACCTTGTGCCTGAAGCCGCAGCAGCCCCCGTCCAGAGACAGGAGCTCCCAGCAGACCCTCACCCTGAGTATTCCCCCCCCCCCCCATCCAAAACCCAGGAGGGACCTTTTGCCTGGAGCCCCCAGCAGCCCTCGTCCAGAGGCAGGAGCCCCCAGCAGCCCCCATCTACAGCCAGGAGAGACCCCTGCGGCAGCATCTGCAAAACTGTGACAGCGCCATTTAGCACCCACTTGCAGTTTTGCTGCTGGAGCTGACTAGCGTAGTCTTAACCCACAAGGTCCCATGCTTTATCTGTCTGAGTCCTACTTCATCATGTTACACCCACTGTCACTTTCTGAGCCCCTGCCCTCTTACCATATCACTCGTTGTCTCTCTATGTTTCCTTCATAGCTACATGGATTATCTCTCTGCAGGCACTAACTGCCTTGCTTTACATCACATAGTAGTACATTCAAACTACTGACATAACTCAGCAAACACTGCTCATAATCAGATGTCAGATTTATGGCAGCAGGCTAATGTCCTCCAGCAAACCTCATATACCAGTGACAGATGTGTCAGTAGGACGTCTGTGGTGTGTAGCAGGGGAAAGACTGAGCTAAAATGGCTGTGTATGAGGTGTCTTATGGCTGTTATGTAATTTCCCTGCAGGGAGGGGTCGTGTAAGGAGGGGTTGCCACATGTCCTCTCACAGCAGTTACATTACAGAGCAGAGATCACATGACTTGTGCTATGTGCTGATTCTCATGGAGACTTTGGTAAAGCATTAAAGTATAATTGTGTCTGTGGTGTATTTGTGCTGGAGAGATTTGAAAGGATTTCAGATGATAAAAGAAATATAAATATGTAGAGTCTTAAAATGGCTGCAGTTTTAATCTGCCATGTGCAGTCTTAACATGGCTGCTCTACAGTTTCAATTTGCCATGTGTTATCTTAAAATGGCTGCTCTGCAGTTTAAATCTACCATGTACAATCTTTAAAGGGCTGCTTGGAATTGGTACATAGACAGAGGCAATGGCTTAGCTAGTGAATAGAGGGCCCCAGTGGAGAAGGCGCCCAATTTATTTTTTTGTATCGGGCCCCATTGCCAACATTGTATATATATCTAATTGTTCTTCAGTTATGTCTGACTCTTCATGACCCTGTGGACCACAGTTATCAGTTTGTCCCTGGTTGCACTTATCCATGAGGTTATCTTGGAAAATGTACTGGAGTGGGTTCCCAGTTCTTTCTACAGTGAACAGTTATTTGTCTGGCCTCTCTGCTATGATCTGCCCATCTTGGGTGACTCTATATGATATAGCTTACATATAGGGAAATAGAATATATTAATTTAAAAATAAAAAATGATACTACTTTGCACCGCCTGCATTGACTGTAGCTCTGCCCATGGACAGAGCAGTTAAAATGCACAACATCTCAAAATATTACTTCAATCGCCCTCTTCGCTTTTCTTATGTCCGACTTCCCCTCTTACTCCAGCCTTTTCTCAAGATGCCTTTACTGTATTGAACTTATTGCCTCGCTGTTCCAGACTATCTTCCTGCCTCAAAAACGTTAAAAACTCATGAGAAACGCACTTGTTTAAAGAAGCTTATCACATTCTGACTTAATATGACCAGTTATTCTTAAAGAGCATTAATAACTAGATATAAACTAGATATAGATGTGCTAGCCATTTGATTCTAAAGTGAATCAGTCCTAAATTAATCTTTTTTGCTGTATTTTTATGTAAATGTGCTAATTAGGATTACAGTCTGCTGCTCTGTTTTTGTGGTGACAAAACACTGCCCTTCTAAGGTTATCATATAGTTACTAGCAACTTGCCCGTCAAAAATGACGGCAATAAAAATTGAAGCCTGGCAATGGTGTTTGTCACACATTGCGAGCCTTTCCCCCCCTCTACTTTATTGAGCTCGCAATGAGCGCCTTCGGCGCTAATCACAGGCCTCGAAATGAGCGCCTTCTGCGCTCATTGCGAGTCTCTCTACCCCTCTACTTTACTGGCCTTGCGATGAGCTCCTTCAGCGCTCATTTCTGGCCTTGCAATGAGTGGCTTTGGCGCTCATTGTTAGCCTCTCCCGCCCTCTCACTCCCGTGTCTCTTCCCCCCTCTCTTGTTTCTCCTTCCCCCTCCCCTGTGTCTTCCCCCTCTCCCTCCCCTGTGTCTTTCCCCTCTCCCTCCCCTGTGTCCTTCCCCTCTCCCTCGCCTGAGTTTTTCCCCCCCCTCTTTTCCCTGTGTCTTTCTCCCCCTCCCTCCCATGTCTCTTCACCCCCTCTACCTTCCCTGTGTCTCGTATCCTCTCCTCTCTCCCCTGTGTCTCTTCCCCCCTCCGCTGTGTCTCCTCCCCCATCCTGTCCCACCCCTGTGTCTATTCCTCCTCTCCCTCCCCTTTTTGTCTTCCTCACCTACTCTCCCTCCCCTGTGTCTTCCCCCTTTCCCTCCTGTGTCTTTCTTCCCTCTTTTCCCTGTGTCTTTCTCCCCCTCCCTCCCGTGTCTCTTCACCCCATCTCCCTCCCCTGTGTCTCTTATCCCCTCCTCCCTCCCCTGTGTCTCTTCCCCCCCTGCCCCTTGTCTCTTCCCCCCTCCGCTGTGTCTCCTCCCCATCCTGTCCCACCCCTGTGTCTATTCCTCCTCTCCCTCCCCTGTTTCTCTTCCTCACCTCCTCTCCCTCCCCTGTGTCTCTCTTCCCCCCTCCCCTGTGTCTCTCTTTCCCCTCCTCTCCCTGCCCTGTGTCTCTCTTCCCCCTCCTCTCCCTCCCCTATGTCTCTTCCCCCTCCTCTCTCTCCCAGTGTCTCTCTTCCCCCCTCCTCTCCCTCCCCACCTCCTCTCCTTCCCCTGTGCCTCTCTTCCTCATTCCCTGTGTCTCTTTTCCTCCTCCTCTCCCTCCCCTGTGTCTCTCTTCCCCCTCCTCTCCCTCCCCTGTGTCTCTCTTCCCCCTCCTCTCTCTCCCAGTGTCTCTCTTCCCCCTCCTCTCTCTCCCAGTGTCTCTCTTCCCCCTCCTCTCTCTCCCAGTGTCTCTCTTCCCCCTCCTCTCTCTCCCAGTGTCTCTCTTCCCCCTCCTCTCCCTCCCCACCTCCTCTCCCTCCCCTGTGCCTCTCTTCCTCATTCCCTGTGTCTCTTTTCCTCCTCCTCTCCCTCCCCTGTGTCTCTCTTCCCATCCTCCTCTCCCTCCCCTGTGTCTCTCTTCCCATCCTCCTCTCCTTCCCCTGTGCCTCTCTTCCCCTCCTCCTCTCCCTCCCCTGTGCCTCTCTTTCTCATTCCCTGTGTCTCCCTTCCCCCTCCTCTCCCTCCAGTGTCTCTTCCCCTCCCCTGTATCGGACTTCCCCTGTCCCCTGTGTCTCTCTTTCCCCCTCCTCTCCCTCCCTCATGTATCTCTTCCCCTCCTCTCCTCCACGTGTCTCTCTTACCCTCTTCCCCCTGCCGTGTCTCTCTTCCCCTACTCCTCCCTCACCTCAATGCGTCTAAATGCTTTAGATGCGCGCGCACGCTCATGTGCCCGTCTTCGCATGAGCGTGCGCATGCGCCCACACGGTCGTGCTCGCGCTCGCGTCACGCTCGGTCGTGTGCGCGCACGTGTCGCGCACGCGACGCTCACGGTCGTGCGCGCGCCACCAGAGAAAAGGCTGCAGGGCTTACGTGGTGCGAGCATCAGTAGGGTAAAGGGAGCCGTGGCAGGGGGAATTGTTAAAACTGCGAACTGTCGTCAGTTGCGGCCCTCGCTTTGCGACGGCCGCAAAGCGTGACGACAACTCGCAGTTTGACAATTATAATATTTGATAGCCCACCACACTTCTCAAGCACTCTGACCCATACATTAGCATACTGACCCGCACATTAGCATAATGACCCACACATTAGTATAGTAAACTACAAATTAGCATACTGAACCACACAATACCCCATACATGAGCCATATTTTCAATGTTGGTTATGGCCTCCATTCCATGGCTCTCATAGGCAAAGATCTGAGTAAACTTTAGTTTTAAATCAGTTCTGAGCCATCACTTCACACACCTTAATGTAACTTCCCAGAAATGCCTTCTGTGTGCTTGTATTACATCTAATATCATAAGTTTGAGTATCTGTCCCATTGATATTTTGAAGATTGCATTCTTCCTTGGAAGTGCTCAGACTTTACAAAAACCCTGCGGATACTTTCAAACACCCGTAAACAGCATAAAAAAGGCCTCTGCATTTAAATAATATTAAAGTAATCATGGATAACATGAAAACGTTATCATAGAAATAAATATGGAGTTTAAACCATATAATAGGCTAGTATGATCTGTAAAGTCTGCATATATATGTGAACATCAACTATTGTCAATAATACATGTCATCATCACAAATACAAACTGCTATGGTAACCCTGGCTTTATTACAAGAGAGGTTAATGGAAATCATTAAATTTATATGGAAATAAGCAGGTGGTATAAAGCACGGCCTATAAAAGCACATCCACACTCAAAACCAAAGCCATTGCTTATCTGACCTGCTGTAAGTGGTATTGTAAGACTGAGGTATATAAGACACTGAGAATACTCATGATCTGTGGGACAATTTGAAACACCCTCAGAGATTGGTGTCCATATTTCACTATACCAAGCCCTTCCCTGTACTCACAGGCTATTTGTCCTAAGAGTGAAGACAGTGTAACCGAACTGTCAAATATTTGTGAGTAAAGTGCTGGACTGATGTGATACATACTTAAGATATAGAAATGAAGTCCCTACACTTATGAATGAGGAGTTTCTCTGATATTACTGCACTATTGGAATGGAGGCCTATGTTGGGAATAAGAAGATAAATAGCTAGTACAATGTATAGACAGATGTAATGCTCCTTAAGACAAAACCAGTATCCTGTCCTGTGACAAAGTCCCTTTAAAGTCTACTGTAATCCATTTTTCAGAAGCCTATCTGATTAAATATAATAATAGCATATTACAAAGTAGAACAAAAATTCTGATTTAATATCATAAGACAACTTATATAAATAAATAGCTTATTTAAATTGTATATTTAGTGGCAAAAGCTAGTAAATAGAAAGCCCCGGCGCAAAATAATATTTGTACACCCTTGCAACTTGTCTATATAAAAAAAGGCCAAAAATATATGCTGATTGTGAGATTAGTTCTCTGGTTAGATTATGTACTCCTTCCCTTTAATAAATTAAGAGATTTTCATTACTACAGAATACTGACAGTAGCAGAGGGCCCTACCGTGATGTGGGCCCTGGTGCTGTACCAGCAGTAGCTCTGCCATAGACTACATTATATATTATTTCATGTAAACAAGAACAGTATAAGTCACAATGTTGATTTACACTTTCTGTAAATATATATATAGTCATGTAAACCAAAGTGTGATACCTCAATTAATAAGAAAATGCCAGTTGCTGCTAAGAGGTAAAGCAGACCAGAGCAGAGCCTTAATACTGGACTGCAGCTCAGTGTATCTCAGTATGAAAGGCTGAAGGAGCAACTGACAAAATGTAAATCTTCAAGGTTCCAATGAACTGTCACTCACATTCACTGTAATGATAATAATGGCTGTTCTGGGCTCACCCTATAATTACCAAGCATTTTGTTTAATGCCTATACAATTATAGTTTATAATGCAGATACAAGTAAAAAATTACACTAAAAGGTATATGGAAATGGTTTTGAATATTAAAATGAACTACATATGACATGCTTACAATCTCTATTAGATGTACTAGCCACTCACACATTTGTACTATCCACTTACATATCTCAGAAAAAGCCGTTGAAAACAGTCTGTAAGTGGCAGGTACATGTCTTACCAATAGAAACAATGGCCCCCATTCAATTGAGGTTTTGGACGATCCGGTAAAAACAAAGCTTTTAAGCACTTGTTAATAAAGTGATGTTTAGATATGCAAACACTTAGGTAGTTTATTTTAATATTAAAAACAGAGAAAAATACCTTTAAAATGTAAAGTTGGACAAACCGTACTTGTGTACTCTTAAACTAAATAGTCACGTTCTCAAGTTGTATATAACTATTGTCTGAATGTAAAACAAAATAACATCAGTATAAGAGCCTCATCAGTAGTAAGACTTCTTAATAGTCAGTTTAATATGAAAATGGGAATATGAGGTTAAACCCTACTGCTTAATACAGCTTGTAATGAAAATACATAACATATGATAGCTGTAGTTGTTTTAATTACTTACATAAAACGAGCAGAATTAAGAAGCCTATAATATTTCATCAGAAAATGAATAAATTAGTTATGTTTATAGACATATATGAGTTTGATATCAATTGCAGCAATAATAAATTATGTAGATAATAGGATATTAATGCTCAGATAGGGTGAGCATCACAAAATATGTATGTGTGTGATTTGTATGCTCATTTTAGGGTATATATACTCAAATATGTGTGTTATATGGCACCAATAAACATGTGTATATATATATATATATATATATATATATATATATATACATATACATATATTTATCACATACATATATCTCACATATATAGTTGTGAGCGTACGGGCCGTAGCGAGCCCGCGGCCCTCGCCTGCTCACAACTATATATGTGATGTCTTCATGCCAGCAACTAAGGCCCTCTGCGCGAGCCCGCGGCCCTCGCGTGCCAGCAACTGAGGCCCTCGCAAAGTTGTGTGAGTGTGCTCCCGTTCCCTGTCTATGTGTCTGTCCCTCCCTCTATCCCTGGTGTGTGAGTGTGCTTCCGTTCCCTGTCTATGTGTCTGACCCTCCCTCCATCCCTGGTGTGTGAGTGTGCCTCCCTCTGAGCCTGGCTCCTCCCCCAGGGGTCCTGTTTGCACTGTGGGGAGGAGGTCAGGGGACCAAGGGCTGTCGGGATATGGCCTGGGGGAGGCTGAGACTGGGGCCCCCAGGAGATAAAGGGCTGCACCGGCGATAGCCCCGCCCGTGTCTTTCCTTCTATATCTTGGCCCACTCTCCTCACACTACCCTCTCCCTTTCTGACTTTTACCCCTCTCACCTCTTCTCTTTTTCCCTTAAATCCTCCTAACCCAACTCATATCTCCCCTATCTTCTCCCCCTCCTCTATCCCATCTATCTCCCCCCACACTCCTTCTACCAACCTCCACACTCCTTCCCCCCTCTCTGCCCCTTCTCTCCCCCCTCTCTTCCCCTTCTCTCCTCCCTTTCTCTCCCCCTTTTCTTCTCCTCTCCTTCTCTCTCCCTCCCCTCACTCCCCCTCCCTCTTCTTCTGTCCCCCCCTCTCCTACCCTTCTCTCCCCCCCTCTCCTTTCCTTCTCTCCCACCCTCTCCTCCCCTTCTCTGCCCCCTCTCCTCCCCTTCTCTCCCCCCTCTCCTCCCCTTCTCTCCCCCCTCTCCTCCCCTTCTCTCCCCCCTCTCCTCCCCTTCTCTCCCCCCTCTCCTCCCCTTCTCATTCCCCCTCCCTCCCATTTCTCTTCCCCTCTCCCTCCCCTTCTCTCCTTCCCTTCTCTCCCACCCTCTCCTCACCCCTCTCCTCCCCTTCTCTGCCCACTCTCCTCCCCTTCTCTGCCCCCTCTCCTTTCCTTCTCCTCCCCTTCTCTCCCCTTCTCTCCTCCCTTCTCCCCTCTCCTTCTCGCTCTCCCTCCCCTCTCCTTCTTGCTCTCCCTCCCCTCTCCTTCTTGCTCTCCCTCCGCTCTCCTACTCGCTCTCCCTCCGCTCTCCTTCTCGCTCTCCCTCCGCTCTCCTTCTCGCTCTCCCTCCGCTCTCCTTCTCGCTCCCCCTCCCTCCCCTTCTCATTCCCCCTCTCTCCCCCTCCCCCGCTCTCTCCCCTCTCCTTCCCCCTCCACTCTCCTTCTCTCCCCCTCCCCTCTCCCCTCTCCTTCTCCCCCTCCCCTCTCCTTCTCCCCCTCCCCTGTCCTTCTCCCCCTCCCATCTCCTTCTCTCCCCCTCTCCTTCTCCCCCTCCCCTCCCCTTCTCTCCCCCCTCCCCTCCCCTTCTTTCCCCCCTCCCCTTCTCTCCCCCCTCCCCTTCTCTCCTCCTCCTCTCCTCCTCCTCCTCCTCTTATCTCCCCCTTTTCTCCCCCTCTCCCCCTTCCTCCCCTTCTCATTTCTCCTCTCTTCCCCCTCCCCTTCTCTCTCACTCTCTCCTCCCCTTCTCTCCCACCCTCTCCTCCCCTTCTCCTCCCCTTTTTCCCCTCTCCTCCCCTTCTCCTCTCTCCTTCTCCCCCTTCTCCCCTCTCCTTCTCCTCACCCTTCTCCCCTCTCCTTCTCCTCCCCCTTCTCCCCTCTCCTTCTGGCTCTCCCTCCCCTCTCCTTCTGGCTCTCCCTCCCCTCTCCTTCTGGCTCTCCCTCCCCTCTCCTTCTGGCTCTCCCTCCCCTTCTGGCTCTCCCTCCCCTCTCCTTCTCGCTCTCCCACCCCTCTACTTCTCGCTCTCCCTCCCCTCTACTTCTCGCTCTCCCTCCCCTCTCCTTATCGCTCTCCCTCCCCTCTCCTTATCGCTCTCCCTCCCCTCTCCTTATCGCTCCCCCTCCCCTCTCCTTATCGCTCCCCCTCCCTCCCCATCCCCGCTCCCACCCCTCTCCTTCCCCCTCCACCTTCTCTCCCCGTCCCCTCCACCTTCTCTCCCCCTCCCCTCTAATTCTCATTCCCCCTCCCCTTCTGTCCCCCCTCCCCTTCTCTCCTCCTCCCCTTCTCTCCCCCCTCTCCTCCCCTTCTCTCCCCCCTCTCCTCCCCTTCTCTCCCCGTCTCCTCTCTCCCCTCCCTCCCCTTCTCCTCTCTTCCTCTCTCCCTCCCACTCCCCCCTCCCCTTCTCTCCCACTCCCCCTCTCTCCCATCCTCTCTGCCCCTTCTCTCCCATCCTCTCCTGCCCTTCTCTACCCCCTCTCCTCCCCTTCTCTGCCCCCTCTCCTCCCTTTCTCTCCCCCCTTATCTCCTCTCCTTCTCGCTCTCCCCTCTCCTTCTCGCTCTCCCCTCTCCTTCTCGCTCTCCCTCCCCTCTCCTTCTCGCTCTCCCTCCCCTCTCCTTCTTGATCCCCCTCCCTCCCCTTCTCAATCCACCTTTCTCCACCTCCCCCTCTCTCCCCCGCTCCATCCCCTCTCCTTCCCCCTCCACCTTCTCTCCCCCTGCCTCCCCTCTCCTTCTCTCTCCCCCTCCCCTCTCCTTCTCTCCGCCTCTCCTTCTCTCCCCTTCCCCTCTAATTCTCATTCCCCCTCCTCTTCATTCCCCCTCCTCTTCTCTCCTCCTCCCCTTCTCTGCCCCCTCTCCTCCCCTTCTCTCCCCTCTTTTCCCCTCTCCTTCTCGCTCCTTCTCGCTCTCCCTCCCCTCTCCTTCTCGCTCTCCCTCCCCTCTCCTTCTCGCTCTCCCTCCCCTCTCCTTCCCCCTCTCTCCCCCTCCCTCTCTCCCCCTCCCCTCTCCTTCTCGCTCTCCCTCCCCTCTCCTTCCCCCTCTCTCCCCCTCCCCCTCTCCATCCCCTCTCCTTCTCTCTCCTCTCCCCCTCCTCTCCCCCTCCCCTCTCATTCTCTCCCCCTTTCCTCTCATTCTCTCCCCCTCCCCTCTCATTCTCTCCCTCTCATTCTCTCCCCCCTCCCCTCTCCTCTCCCCCTCCCCTCTCTCTCCCCTCTCCTTCTCGCTCTCCCTCCCCTCTCCCTCTCCTTCTCGCTCCCCCTCATCCCCTTCTCGCTCTCTCTCCCCCTCCCCCGCTCCCTCCCCTCTCCTTCTCCTTCCCTCCCGCTTCTCTCCTCTCCCTCCTCTCTCCCCCTCCCATTTCCTTCTCTCCTCCCCTTCTCTCCCCCTCTCATTCTCATCCACCTCCCCTCTCATTCTCATTCTCTCCTCTCTCCCCCCCTCCCCTCTCCCCCCCTTCTCCTCTTTTTTTTTTACAGATATATGATTTTCTATGAAAACACTGCATTGATACAAATACACACTCTTTGTATAATAAAATTATCACATATATAGTTGTGAGCATGCAAGTTGTTGTTAACGCTTGCGGGCTCGCAGGCCTCGGTTGCTGGCATGGAGCGCAAACAACACCACACACCATCCGCGACCCTCGCAAACTTTAACGCGCACCGTGAATAACATACTAGGCACGTATACACTCATTACGACCTCGCAAACATCGGCCGCAACTCGCGAACACGAATTAAAAAAAAAAACAATAAATACACATAGCACATACATAAAAAGCTTACCTACAGCAAGAGGGAGCATCTACGACTTCAAAAAACAAAGTTACACCTTTATTTAACTCAAAATAAAAGAGTTTAAACACTAACAAATTCGCTAAGCGAGAGAAAAAATGGCCGCCGAACAAAGTGAAAACGAGGCTAAACACGAGAAACACCACAAGCAACTTGCAAAACACCATACGAGACACGTTAACACATATTAGGACATCGCAAAAATCGGACGCAACCCCCGGACAGGAAAAAAGCCAAAACACAATAAATACACACAACACATACATAAAAAGCTTACCTACAGCAAGAGGAAGCATCTAGGACCTCAAAAAAACTACTTACAGCTTCATTTAACTAAAAATAAAAGACTTTACACACTAAAAAAATCTCGAAGCGAGAGAAAAAATGGCGGCCGAAAAAAACGAAAACGAGGCTACAGCACTCTAACCACGGAAAACACCACAACAAACTTGCAAAACACCACAAACGACCTACGGATAATCCGCTAAGACGCATACCACACATTAGCCGCCATTTTACGCTAATGCGGAAGTACACAACTACAGTAACGGTTTTGGCTCGCGCACGCACACTATTACACTGCACACGTTCAGCACGCTCACACAGCACCTCCACACCACTAATGCTGCAGCAACATCAAACAAGGCTCACATATCTTCAACACAATGCTTCAAAATAGGTAAAGTATATTCATTTATTAATTGTATTATATATTTCTGTAGGACACACAAAACACCATTAGCTACCTTACAATATCATATGTATATTAATAACTAAACAACTTTCCAAACATACACATCTCATTGCCGTCATTTTTTGACGGGCAAGTCGCTAGTATATATATATACTCGAGTCATATGTACGACCAACAGTAAAACAATAGCCATATGAATGAGAAGGGCACATGGCTCTACACCATAGATGTCAGTAAAAAAAAGTAAAAAACAAATATAAGCACACATTCACAAAGCGGTATATTACATGTATATTAAATGCATTTACAATATATTAAAAACGAAATCAACATATTGCACTGGCAAAGCTCTTGGAGGTAACTAGAATTATATATAATACATCTAAACCCATTAAGCTCTGCACAGTCTATGGGCCTCATTCTATTAGCGGCCGCAGCCGTTGCGGGGCCGCAAGGACCGTCCGCAAGCTATTCTGCTATTCTATTCCCTTACGGCCGGAGGCTCCGGCAGGCTTGCGGCCGGTGCCTTGCTATCTCTTGCGGCCGCTCGCGCCAAAGGAAAGCCTTTGATCTAAAACGGCCGCAAGAGTTTCGGCCGTAAGAAATTCCTATTTGCAATTCAATTGCTCCGGGAAACCTCTCTGCAAGGCTAAAAACGAGCCGCTGCTTACTTGCAGGAAAAAGGTCCCGCTAGCACCAATTAAGCACATAAAATAGCTCAAATAAAGCCATCCTGCACTTTGAGAAGACTATAAAGGGATTTTAGGTGTTAGAAAAAATAGCACATAATTATCCGATACTGAAATCCGTAAAATATTTTATTTTTAATATCCGTAAAATATCCATGTAAAAAGTCCAGAGTGCTTGGAGCGCCTCAGACATGCCCACGCCGCAGCCGGAAAATAAACAGTTAATTTGAACTTGGGTTTGGGCTGATGTGCAAGCTTGAGAGTGGGTTCCTTTTAATCCTCATGTCCCCCAATATGATCCCTAGCATTTACAGAGCTGTACAGTGCAGGCTTGAATTTATTTTTGAGTTTTTATATTTCACAGCTTACGGCCGGTTCCAAGATATGCGGCCGGCCGTAAAAGGAGATCCTTGCGGGGCCGTATAATAGAATCGCGAGTTAACTGAACCCCCGCAAGGAATCGCAGCCTTACGGCCGATTTACGGCCGATAATAGAATGAGGCCCTATATCCCTTATGATAAGCCCATTTTCTGTAAGATTTTATTGGACACCATAATGTCACTGCACAGATTCTGAAACTAGCAAACAGTCTCCAAAAGATCCAGCTTGCCATAAGTGCAACTCGTTATTGTGTAGAACAGAGGTACAGAGAGGTTACACATCCAGGAGAGATATAAAGGAGGACTCACTTGTTTTATCCTTATTTTGAAGTGCATAGAGATACAGTCTAACTATATAGTATATTTTGGTGCATACTGTGAGCCTCATTCAATTGCTAGTTGGATACTTGAATAGGCCTCTATATAAGCACATAACATATTTTTTTTACAGAACTTTTTAGTTACTGAACTTCTATCCAAAATCAAGGTCTTCACCAACTAAAAACTTCTGTCAAAAAATATGTTATGTGCTTATATAGAGCCCTATTCAATTGGCCAAATTGCAATTGAATGAGGACCTGTGACACTAATTCCAGTTATTATTGAAAAAATGCAAATAATTAACTCTTTATTACACAGACTAATTGGTAAATGTATCAAATAATTGTAGTAAAAACTAAGGGCCTCATTCTATTACGGCCGCAGCCGCTGCGGGGCCGCAAGGACCGGCCGCAAGCTTTACGGATATTCTATTCCCCTCCGGCCGGGGACTCCGGCAGGCTTGCGGACGGCGCCTTGCTATCTCTTGCGGCCGATCGCGCCGGAGGAAAGCCTTTGATCTAAAACGGCCGCAAGGAAATCGGCCGTAAGAAAAGCCTGGTTGCGATTCTATTGCTCCGGGAACCCTGTCTGCAAGGCTAAAAGCGAGCCGCAGCTTACTTGCAGCAAACAGGTCTCGCTAGCACCAATTAGGCACATAAAATAGCTCAAATAAAGCCATCCTGCACTTTGTGGAGTCTATAAAGTGATATTCGGTGTTAGAAACAATAGCACATAATTACCCTATACTCAAATCCGTAAAATATTTTATTTTTAATATACGTAAAATATCCATGTAAAAAGTCCAGAGTGCTTGGAGCACCTCAGACACGCCCACGCCGCAGCCGGAAAATAAACAGTTAATTTGAACTCGGGTTTGGGCAGATGTGCAAGCTTGAGAGTGGGTTACTTTTAATCCTCATGTCCCCCAATATGATCCCTAGCATTTACAGAGCTGTACAGTGCAGGCTTGAATTTATTTTTGCGTTTTTATATTTCTGAGCTTACGGCCGGTTCCAAGATATGCGGCCGGCCGTAAGGGGAGATCCTTGCGGGGCCGTATAATAGAATCGCGAGTTAACAGAACCCCCGCAAGGAATCGCAGCCTTACAGCCGATTTACGGCCGATAATAGAATGAGGCCCTAAGTGTTTAAAAAATGAAGAATGGAGCAAATTGTTTAAAGTATAAGAAATGCAATACATTTTACCAAACAATAGGATATAAAAATAATAATACAATATAAAAAATTCAGTTTTCAATGTCTTCTACTTTTCACTGTGTTTTTCCACCCAGGAGTCCTCTGGTATCGCTAATCCAGCTGGTAAAAATTGATGAAGCATAACAAAATAAGGAGTGTTGCATGGGACTAAAATGTTATGAATCTAAACCTCCAGTGCCTTGCAAAAGTTTTATCCCCCTTGACTTTTTACCTATTTTGTTACATTACAGCCTTAAGTTCAATGTTTTGTTAATCTGAATTCGTGAAATGTGATGGATCAGAACACATAGCCTAAGATGGTGAAGTGAAATGAGAAAAATATATACATGAAACTATTTTTTTATAAATAGAAAACAGAAAATTGGCATGTGCGTATGTATTCACCCCTTTGTTATGAAGTCCATAAAAAGCTCTGGTGCAACCAATTACCTTCCTAAGTCACATAATTAGTGAAATGATGTCCACCTGTGTGCAATCTAAGTGTCACATGATCTGTCATTACATATACACACCTTTTTTGAGAGGTCCCAGATGCTGCAACACCTAAGCAAGAGGCACCACTAACCAAACACTGCCATGAAGACCAAGGAACTCTCCAAACAAGTAAGGGACAATGTTGTTGTGAAGTACAATCAGGGTTAGGTTTAAAAAAAATACCCAAATCTCTGATGATCCTCAGGAGCACCATCAAATCTATCATAACCAAATGGTAAGAATATGGCACAACAGCAAACCTGCCAAGAGATGGCTGCCCACCAATAGTCACGGACAGTGCAAGGAGGGCATTAATCAGAGAGGCATCAGAGAGACCTAAGGTAACAATGGAGGAGCTGCAGAGTTCCATAGCAGAGTCTGGAGTATCTGTATATAGGACGACAATAAGCCGTACGCTCCATAGAGTTGGGCTTTATGGCAGATTGGCCAGAAGAAAGCTATTACATTCAGCAAAAAACAAAATGGCACATTTTGACTTTGCGAAAAGGCATGTGGGAGAATCTCACAATGTATGGAGGAAGGTGCTGTGGTCTGATGAGACTAAAATTTAACTTTTCGGACATCAAAGAAAACACTGTCTGGCACAAATCCAACACATCACATCACCCAAAGAACACCATGGTGGTGGCAGCATCATGCTGTGTTTTTTTTTTCAGCAGCCAGGACTGGGAAACTGGTCAGAGTTGAGGGAAAGATGGATGGTGCTAAATACAGGGATATTCTTGAGCAAAACCAGTACCACTCTGGTTCACATTCCAGCAGGACAATGACCCCAAACACACTGCAAAAGCAACACTTGAGTGGTTTATGGGGAAACATGTAAATGTGTTGGAATGGCCTAGTCAAAGCCCAGACCTCAATCCAATAGAAAATCTGTGGTCAGACTTAAAGATTGCTGTTCATAAGCGCAAACCATCCAACTTTAAGGAGCTGGAGCAGTTTTGCAAGGAAGAATGGGCAAAAATCCCAGTGGTAAGATGTGGGAAGATCATAGAGACTTATTCAAAGTGACTTGGAGCTGTGATTGCCGCAAAAGGTGGCTCTACAAAGTATTGACTTTAGAGGGGTGAATAGTTATGCACATTGACTTTTTCTGTTATTTGTTGTTTGCTTCACAGTAAAAAAACATATTAAAAAGTTGTGGGCATGTTTTGTAAATTAAATTATGCAAATTCTCAAACAATCCATGCTAATTCCAGGTTGTGAGGCAACAAAACACAAAAAAATACCAAGGGGGGTGAATACTTTTGCAAGGCACTGTAAATTTATTTGGACACATAATAAAATAACACAATTAAAATGTCTCAGAAACTTCAATATACATCTGAATATTTTTCTGAGTTGCCTCAATGGAGCTGCCAAAATGCATTCAGTTATACCGAATAAATAAATACTGTATATACTATACTTTATTAATGTACTTTAAGGTACATGCTTTTGAACTTAAAAATCTGATTATTAATAATGTGCTTAATAAAGTACTTTCAAAACAATATAGTAAAATTAAAAGCTCAATCCAACATGTTCCATCTAACCTTTAGGAAGTCCAGGGTGAGGTTTATTTATTGCAGCTCTACAATTTTGGAACATCTTTATGTTCTCCTTATATGATGAAGGCTTTATAAGCACAAAAGTGTGTGTAATTATACAGTATATATAGCATCTGTATTTTATAATACAATTATTTTTTAAGAAGTGCTCAAGAGTTTGCAGCTTGTAAATGTTTACATTTTAAATACTTCCATTAAAATGTTATTAATCATGTATGTTAGCAGACATTACTCAGTGAAAGCTCACAGCCTATTGAATTTTAGAAAGCTTGATCTGGACCCCCATGCTATACAGTTTAATTTTTTTTATTTATAAATTTTTGTGTTGAGTAAGATACCGTATATACTCGAGTATAAGCCGAGTTTTTCAGCCCTTTTTTTAAGGCTAAAAAGGGCCCCTTTGGCTTATACGCGAGTCACTCTTCCCCCGTTTCTCTCTAACCCCCCCGTGTCTCTCTACCGCCCCGTGTCTCTCTAACCCCCCGTGTCTAACCCCCCTGTGTCTCTCTAACCCCCCCGTGTCTCTCTAACCCCCCCGTGTCTCTCTAACCCCCCCCCCCCATGTGTTTTGGCTCCATGATTACAATACACTCTTTTGAGGACTTATAATTGATAATAGGGGATATGTAGAATGTTATTTTTTTTTTAATTTACTAACATGAAACAACATCAATTATTTGTGTTGGTCATGATTGTTAAACATATTTTGTATTTGCATACCCAGGGACTAAGTGGCATTAGTTTGGTAACTATGACTCAAAGTGAAATATAAAAAAAATGTACCTAATATAAATCATTACCAGTATATAATGTAGATGTCATAGATTAATAGATTAACCAAATGTACTATTATTAGGCCCATGCTTAGGACAGCATATTTTCCTAGGGCAGAAGACTGCATAAAGCCACCTGTGCAGTGCCATGGTATGGCGTGTACATACACACACAGGATTATATATGCTGCCATATCTCTGATAGCATACCAACACATTGTGATAAAATGTACATACATAAGCACACATACATTTATGGGTTAAAGTGAAGTATATATATATATATATATATATATATATATATATTGTAACAGGGCGCCCCCTTCTGGCGGGGTTTGCGTCCTGCACTTTCTTATCTCTTTTACCCAGGGAAGAAGACACAGCAGGCTTGTCAGAGTTTTACTGCTATTTATTTGTCAGCACAAAAACAGAACAAAAACAGTGCTTATCTTCAGCAAATAAAATAAAACCCTACATAAACGTGCTTACTACACTCAGGAACACCCTAACTATATCCGGCCAGCTTCTCTGGCTCAGGAGAGTGCCACCTTGTGGCCAGGATGCAAACAGTCTCTTATTTGCGTTGTATCGCCACCTTGTGGCCAGGGAACAAACAGTCTCTTATTTGCGTTGTATCGCCACCTTGTGGCCAGGAAACAAAACAGTCTTTTAATGTCTTTTCCTCTACGGCTTCTGCCAATAGTGGTTGAAAACGTGTATTTGTCACCAACCTTTTTATCCCTTGTTGCGTTCGGCTCCCCAGGGATGGGGTCTTTAGATAATCCTCTCTCGGTGGAGTATCTCTGATACCACAGGAGTCTTCTCTGTGAACAAACTCTGGAATATAATAGTCTTCCTGACTGTCTCGCTCCAGCACAAATCCCAGCTCTCTGGATCCCAGAGGCAGCTGAGCTGTTCAGGGCTTCCTCCTGCAACACACACAGCCCACTGCTCTTAGGCCCAAGCCTAAGTGAGAGAGACTCCACCCATCTCTCTGCTGCTTTTAAAGGCAGTACACAGCTGAGCTTCCATTTAGCCACATAACTGAATGGAATTAACTCCTTTCATTCTCAGGGGAGAAGTCTTACAGAGCTCTATTGTGACCCCTAATGGCACTCCATCACAATATATATATATATACAGTCAGGTCCATAAATATTGGGACATCGACACAATTCTAAACTTTTTGGCTCTATACACCATCACAATGGATTTGAAATGAAACTAACAAGATTTGCTTTAACTGCAGACTTTCAGCTTTAATTTGAGGGTATTTACATCCAAATCAGGTGAACGGTGTAGGAATTACAACAGTTTGTATATGTGCCTCCCACTTTTTAAGGGACCAAAAGTAATGGGACAATTGGCTGCTCAGCTGTTCCATGGCCAGGTGTGTGTTATTCCCTCATTATCCCATTTACAAAGAGCAGATACAAGCTCCAGTGTTCATTTTAAGTGTGCAAACCATCATTACGCTAAAAAAACAAAACAAACCCATCAGAGAGATAGCAAAAACATTAGGTGTGGCCAAATCAACTGTTTGGAACATACTTAAAAAGAAAGAACGCACCGTGAGCTCAGCAACACCAAAAGACCCGGAAGGCCACGGAAAACAACTGTAGTGAATGACCGAAGAATTATTTCCCTGGTGAAGAAAACACCCTGACAAAAGCAGCAGGATGAATTCTGAAGTGTTTCGGGCAATATTATCTGCTCATATTCAGCCAAATGCTTCAGAACTCATTGGACGGCGCTTCACAGTGCAGATGGACAATGACCCGTAGCATACTGCATACTGCAAAAGCAACCAAAGAGTTTTTTAAGGGAAAGAAGTGGAATGTTATGCAATGGCCAAGTCAATCAACTGATCTGAATCCGATTGAGCATGCATTTCACTTGCTGAAGACAAAACTGAAGGGAAAATGCCCCAAGAACAAGCAGGAACTGAAGACAGTTGCAATACAGGTCTGGCAGAGCATCACCAGGGATGAAACCCAGCGTCTGGTGATGTCTATGCGTTCCAGACTTCAGGCTGTAATTGACTGCAAAGGATTTGCAACCAAGTATTAAAAAGTAAAAGTTTGTTTTATGACTGTTAATCTGTCCCATTACTTTTGGTCCCTTAAAAAGTGGGAGGCACATATACAAACTGTTGTAATTCCTACACCGTTCACCTGATTTGGATGTAAATACCCTCAAATTAAAGCTGAAAGTCTGCAGTTAAAGCACATCTTGTTAGTTTCATTTCAAATCCATTGTGGTGGTGTATAGAGCCAAAAAGTTTAGAATTGTGTCGATGTATAATCAGAGTTTTGAGGTGTATAGCGATTATTATTAAGCCATGCCTACAAAAGAGGTCATTCAAAAGAAGGGCATTCTTTCTTGTCTTTGATTTACACCACACAGATAACTTTATTGAAAATAAATATATTATATCCATTCCAATGTTCATACTTAAAAGTTAATTAAACTACATAGGGTTAATAAAAGCCCAGCTCACAGATAACGTTTTTTTTTTATTTTATTTTATACATTTTTAAAAAAAAACTTGTAATCTAAATGAAACACAATCACTACAAAACCAAAATATTGCTATAATAATACTATGAATATCCTAAATGATAAACCCTTTATTTATGCTCTTGTATTAAACAAGGGAAATGGTGGCATTATATCATGTATCATAATTATGCTTTTTGCTTATACTTCACAAGAAATTTATATTCTATACCTCGTGGTTTTAAACCACTACAATATACCTTTAAGTTACTAAAAGTATTAACTAGTTGTTACCTCGCATTCGTTCGATTCAGCTATTAAATTGTAATGTGAGTGAAAGCTGGGCCAAGCGCTTAGCAAAGCCTCTTGTAGAAATCTGTTATTTCCATATGATGAGTCAAAAAAACAGTTAATTTAGGGGAAGAAATCTGATCGCTCTCCCAATATCATAAGTTGCTGTAAGGAAATCTATCATCAAGGTTGGTTTGCTGAGGACACATTCTGATCCACGTTTGCAGGCTGGGTATGCAATGACACAAGAACCTAGCCTCTCCCACTTCAAGACATTGGTGTTCAGCAGCATCTCGAGGCAGTGTCCGGAACTCCTGCCTTAGCAGTAATATCATGTTTCTTACCCAAAGGTTCTGAAATGGGTTCAAATTCTAGAAAGATGGAACCAAACTTTTTGTGTAGTATGTTCTCAAATAGCTCATAGGATGACTTCTTTAGGAGCTCTGAGATATGAGTCTCCTTTGTAGACAGGCCCGGCTGATCACATTGTCACAATTGGAGAATTGATATCTCCAATATTTCATATTACTGTCTTAACATATGTATACAATACCATACTTTCCATACATTCCTTTCCAAATTCCTTCCAATTTAATTAAACAGATATAGAATCTCAATTTATAATGACAATACTCTAATATTTCAATTCTCATAATATAGTATACATAATGATCTAACTAGATGTCAGTCTTTCCTTTTTATAATAAGACATTCTACACTATGTAAGAAGTCTCTTCTTGATAATCAGTTTGGTCACTGGAATTAATAACACACAATCCTTTCCAAATTAGAAGTTGTTACACAAAATTCCAGTTTATACAAATATATACCCAAGTTGTACTATAAAAAGAGTTGAGGTTTCAATTATTTCAAGACCTTCAGTGCTTGGAAGTCCTGACTTAGCAGTTATATCATATTTCTTGCCCAAAAGTCATCATACTGGATCACATTGTCTGCTATTATCATAACTGGGTGATAGTGACCTGCTGAAGAACCTCAAACTCCCAGAGCAAGCTCTCAATTGCCTGGCATTTTGCTGGATGAGGCTCATCCATGATATATGGATCAGTCATCAGGTCAGCAGCAGCTGTGGCCTGCGGATTGTTGGGGCTTATTTTACTGCGTTGGCCGGCTTGGACAGGCCTCGGACAGAGCTCTGGGAGCTAGTACTGGAAATGACACACACACACAAAAGTCTCAGTACAAGCTCTTTTATTTGCAGGATGGCAAAACTTATATACCTGACAGCAAGAAGGCATATCAGAGGAAGTTGCAATCTCAGCAGAAACAGTTTGTGGTTAGTCTAGCAAGTCAGATCACAAGATGTTCTCGGAACATAGATAACAAGAAGCAAGTGGTCATATTCTATGTGTCAGCTAATTTTCCAGTTCCTCAACATAAAGAGAGTTTTTATTAACCCTTCATTCCCCTCTTAGATCACAAAGGGATCTTCATATAAAACATTATAAAAGCATAATAAAAATACAGTAAGCGGACAGGTTCTTAAAAAGGTTCAAAACCCCTAAAAGATCCAGTACAGGTGAAGTTCCTACATCATGGAGTTCTTTCACCACCCGGAGTCCTTTGCACCCTCGGATATTAGGTGGCAGTTAGCTTAAAATTATTTGACACAAGGTCTTGCAAGGTCAAAATAACAATTAAGAATAGAATGCGTTTGATAAATCAATGACAGTAAATATAGTGTTGTCATGAGGAATGGCCGTAATGAGAGCTGTGATATCGGGGACAGTTGGGGCAATTGGGATAACTAGGTCATTAATTGCCCTTAAATCCTGAACAAATCTGAAGTCATTGTTGACTAATGGAAGGGAGGTTAGTCCAATTCCATCCTGAATTACAAGGTTTTGCCACACCTGATGATTTATCATACTGGCACTCACAAGGTTTAGAAAGGGACATACATGGCTGATAGGATCAGATTAGTGAGTAATCATGTATTCTGATGTGTGTATATATTATATCTGGGTACCAAGATATAATGAGAGAAAATAATGCACAGAAGTCAGAGTGTCATCAGAATAATGTCTGAGTTTATTTGGGCGGGCAGCCCCTTATATAGCATAGCACATGTCACAGCTAATAGCATAGTTGAAAATAGGGTTAAATACATATTTGCAAGCAAGTGTCTTTTTCTGTCTAACTCAGCAAAACAATCTTTATCTAATCACGGCTTCCTATAGATATTTGTGCCCGGTAATTGCTGAGACAAAGAGAGGAAACAGGAAACAGATGTGGGAATATTACCTTAAACATTTCTACAGATAACCCACTTAAACATTCTAGTAAGATACAAGGAAAAAACAAGCTGATATACTTTTTATAATCATGATATTCTTAGCCAATTTCTTCATAATGAAGAAATTAAAATACCTAACAGTCCATCCTTTTATAAATGTATTAAACAAAGGTCTTAAAGCAAGGTTCAGTTTAAATGGTAACATTGCCATTGACGGTCTGGCAGTGGAACATGCTATACAGTTACTCATTTCCATGGAGGCCGTCATATACAGCATCCATTCCAACCAGATATTTTTTCCCTGCATACCCAGTCTCAATGTCAAAAGTGTCAATCAGACGGTCAGGTTCCAAATAGATGACCTGTGAGGGCACAGTCCTATTCACAGGACTCACCTTGGTGAGATCAATAGTCTGTCTGGGCACCTCTTTTTGCAGTACCTGAGGTGTAGATTCCAAAAGTATGTCTCACTTCATCACACTTTTGTATAGCTGATTTTGGCTGCAGGAGGATGGCTCCACATCCTGTGTCAGCTTTAAGCGTCTCTTTGTACTTTTGCACTTCATGCGATTAGGTGGGGAGTAACCCCAGTCAGCTCCTGTATTCCATAAGGCCAGTTTCCAGCTAGGACTTCTCTCATTTCCATACTGAGAGGCTATACACAAGTATACTGACGCTTTTCTCACTCTTCCACTACGTCTTCCTCCAGAAAGTCCACATCTTAGTACTTGACATAGGTCTATTTGGTTGGTTCCTATCTGCCCTTCCTTGAACACTAGGGTCACTTGGCCAGTTAAATTGACTTCCATCATGTCTCTTTTCATTCTGTGCATCCACATCTCTCCAATAGATTGCGTCTGGTTGCCTCTGGGTCTTGTTACTTCTTTCCATATGATTATGGGTGCTACTATGCAAAGAGTTATCAAGATGAGGCATGTCAGTGAGATTCTTAGACCACACCAGTTAGATGTTTTGAACAGGTGCCAGGACATTTTCTTGGGCCAGTTGAGAACCCCAAAACCCGCACCATTCAGTTCTTCACTGGGTTTGAGACGAGTTTCCCCCCCTTTGTAGCCCAGCCTGACTCGCAATGAGTCAGCTAGCAGGTTTTAGGAATCATCTGGCTCAAGCTCTGGCACTTTTACTCTCTTGCAGTGAGTCAGGTGTATCCAGGTGGCTTGTTCGGCAACTTTCAAGGCAGTGGGTGTTGACAGCAGAACTTGGTACGGTCCTTCCCACCTGGCCGATGCCCAATTTTTACACTTGATTACTTTAATTAGGACCCACTGGCCTGGTTGTACCATGCAGGGTCCCTGCTGTTGCTGTGGATGAGAAAGAGAGATGGAGGTATTACTTAACATTTTTCTCATATAGTCTGCTAAGTTTTCACTCATGTTCTCATCTTCTGAGATAAATGGTCTAAATTCTGGTAGTAGGAATGGTCTCCCATACAATATTTCAAACGGGGTTAACTTCTTCCTGCCTGGAAGCATGTGCATGTTTAGCATGACTAATGGTAAACAGTAAAGCCAATTTTTCCCTGTCGCTGCCATCGTTTTCCTCAATTTATTTTTTTATGGTACCATTAGTTCTCTCCACTAATCCAGCTGACTGTGGGTGGTACGCACAGTGGTTTTTCAACTCTATGTGTAATGCTTTACTCAAGTGGACGATAATTTTGTTCACAAAATGTGTGCCGTTATCGCTATATATTTCCTCTGGTATACCAAACCTAGGAATTATTTGTGTCACTAAGGTTTTAGCCACTGTGATTGCGTCAGGGTGTGCACATGGTTTCGTTTCCACCCACCTAGAGTATACATCAATTATCACTAGGCAATATTTCTTCCCTTCACACTTTGCTAGTTCAATGAAATCCATACATTGTTTGGAAGGGGTATGCTGGTTCTGGGAATGTGCCTCTTATGGGGTGATAGTTACCCTGAGGGTTGTGTTGTGCACAAACAAGGCACCCTGCACAACATTTTTAAAATAGATGTTTAATCCCTAGGCTGAAAATATTCTGCTGACCATGTCTACCATACTCCCTCTTGAGACATGACTAATGCCATGGCTCAACATAGCTGCATATCTGAATAGTGATTTTGGTAAAATTGGTTTCCCTTCTGCACTCTCATAAATATTATCATACCTTTAACCAGTATGTTTTTTCTTGTGAGGGTGCTTCTGTCTGTATTAGCTGTAGAATACTCTTGTCAATTTGGTCTATGAAATACACAGATGTGTAGCTGTGTAAGAGAAGAATGTGTATGTTTCCTGTTAGAGCCGCCTGCTTTGCAGCTGCGTCTGCTCTGGCATTTCCGATCTAACAGCGGGCGAGAAGGTGACGTCGGGCGTCGGGATGGTGTGTGACTAACGTACGCACTGCCCCCATGCGACGTTACAGCCAGTACAGCGCCTGCCACAGTGGGGAGTGTCGGGGTGTACAATGCGTTCCTCTCCTCTCTAGTATCCGCCCCGGAGCCGCGGCAAAGGTGTAAAAGGGTTGCAGACCCCTGAGCTAGGTCATTAGCCATGGCTACCAAAGTGCTGGATACTTGTCCTGGCCCTTTCGACACCATGTCTAATGTAGAAGTAATGTGGTTCACCCATCCCCTGCACTACATTTACATCGACAGGTATGCCCTCCCGGTATGCTTTCATGTCTTACTCTGTAGGAACCACTCTAATGTTGCATTTCAGCATCAGACCTCTACCCAAGAGATTTATTGGGCATCTAGGGGAGAGTATAAAAGGATGCTCAAATGTTTGGCCGTTGAACAATCTCACTGTGAGTGGGCATGATATAGGTTCGGTATTTGTCTGTCCTGCTGCTGACCTAACCAGTATGTTTTGTGACGACGTGTAACTAATCCATGTGCCATCATCACTCAACACTGATCTACATGCTCCTGTATCGCATAAAAATGTTATCATTACCCCCTCTACATCTAGTTGCATGACTGGTTGTTCTTCTAAAGCCATTAAGTCTATACATAATTCTAAATTCAACACATCATTTATTTCTGGCAAGTTTGCATCATTATTACCATACTCATACAATTAAGATTCATGCAATTCTTGTTCAGCAAATATTTGTAAAGGAAGGGTACAACCTGGTTCTATTTATTTGTCGGTGCTGAGCAGAGAGACCGGTCGCCAGTTCTTAATAAGCCGGAGATCCCCCTTTTTGGGCAGCAGGGCAAGTACTGCCCTGCGACAAGACAGGGGCAACTCCCCGGTCTCCAGGGCTTCCCCAAGGACCAGATGGAAATCAGGTCCCAGAGTCTCCCAGAAAAATTGGAAAAACTCTACAGTCAGTCCGTCCAGTCCTAGAGACTTCTCACAGGACATGGCACGAAGGGCTTCAGAGAGCTCTTGAAAAGACAGTGGTATATCAAGCCGCTCTCTTACACCCTCACTGACTGTGGGGAGCCCCTCCCATAGCACCCTGCAGGCGTCTGGAGAAATGGGATCCGGAGAGTAAAGATCTTTATAAAAGTTCCGGGCTCTATCCCGGATACTCTCCGGATCTGTAAGGGGGGCACCGTCTTCATCTAGAAGACAGGTGATGTGCCTACTGTTACCCCCCTTTTTCTCCAGTGAGTAGAAGAGGCGCCAGCCGCGGTCTAGATCTTTGAGAAAACCTAAGCGGCTGCGCACGTATGCCCCCTTGGCCTGGTGTCGTTCCAGGTCACAGAGGACACCCTTCCTCTCTACATACTCGCTCTGCAGGGATTGGTCCCTACAAGTGAACAGCCTCTGCTCCAGATGGAGTACCTCCCCCCGGAGTGACTCCAACTCAGCTTCGCGCTGCCCACTCGCACCCTTGGTATATTCCTGACACAGAAGTCGCAAATGAACCTTGCCCACGTCCCACCACAGTTTTAACGTGGCAAAGTCCCCCATGCAACCCCTCCAGTCCGTCCAAAACTCCCGGATCAATGTCACGAGCCCCTGGTCCTTCAACAAAGCATTGTTGAAGTGCCAATAGGCGTCTCGTGGCGCTGTTGGCGTTAGCGCCACTGTCACAGACACACAGTTGTGGTCTGTGAACGGAGCCAGCCTAATGGCACAAGAACCGACTCGTGACATATAGTGACTAGATATATATAGTCTGTCGATCCGGGAGTGGGACACCAGACCGGCTCTCACCCTGACGTAGGTGAAACCGTCTGATGCCCCTGGGTTCTGCTCTCGCCAGATGTCCTCCAGGAACAAGCGGGCGATGATCTCCCGCAGGGCTGACGCAGAAGGCGGGTACGGCTCTGGACTACTCCGGTCCAGAGCGTCGAGGGTGCAGTTGAAATCACCCCCGAGTACCAAACACTCATCTGCGTCAACCGTCTCCAAAAACTGGGACAGTCTGGCGAGGAACCTCACTCTCTCGAGCCCTCCAGCAGGGGCATATATATTAACTAGGTTAATGATGCTACCCTGTTCTCGGACCCGGAGGTGGATTAGACGGCCTGGGATAACAGCTTTCACAAGCAGCAGCTCTGGCTGAAAAGACTCTGAGAACAGGGTCACCACTCCACATGACGCCGATGTGAAGTGGCTGAAGAAGACCCTGCCTCTCCACTCCAGTTGCCACGAGGCCTCAGCCTCTGGAGTGGTGTGAGTTTCCTGCAGGAAGCTCACAGAGTACCCTCCCTGATATAAATAGGAGAGTACCTGGAACCTGCGGAAACTGTCTTGACAGCCATTGGTATTTAGCGTGCTGATGTGCAAAGCCATTACTGCGTGTCAGGAATTGTGCGTTCCTCAGACCCTTGAGACTGCTGATAGGACACGCACATTTTATAGAATTTCCGGATGCGGAGATGCTCCGCAGTCCCAGAATTCTTGGCCCTAGTGCTGACCACTAGATATTGCTGGAGAGAGTGGAGAATAAATGACATATTCTTCCACCTCTCCAAGGCCAGCCGCACCTTCCTTTTCTTTTGTCCATGAAGGGTGCTCTCAAGGAATAAATCTATTTCCTTGACAGGGATAACCCACCCAGAATCTGATGTTCCTTCTAGTGGGTCACCCCTGGGCTCCTCTTGGCTGAGGGCTTTTACTCCATCCTCCCCGGCTGGAGTCAGTTTCCTCAGCTTTATTCTCAGGGACCCCCTCTTAGATGATACAGAAGGAGTCCCTTTAGCACCCTTCAAGGTAAATAATGGACCCTTGGATTGCTGCTGCACCCCGGTAGCTTCAGGAGTGCATTCAGGGGTAGCTGGCTGGACAGCAGTGGCTGGCATGGCTTCCTTAATGGAAGCCTTGGAGGCTTTATATGCCTCCTCTGCCAGTTCCACCGCTGCTTGCTCAGCTTGGATGGCAACGATGTTAGGGTCAGTGGACGGCTGAGGAGGGTAGACAGGCTCTCCCATGATGTTAACAGGAAAACCTGTTTTATCACCCTCCCCCATTTCCACTTCCCCTTGTGCCACATCCCCCCTGACAGACAAATCCATGGGGTCCTGAATGGGGGTCATGCCTATATTCCCCCCCTCCAGTAGTGACTCGGCCTGGGGCTCTAACAAAGCCCGAGGTACGTCACTAGAGAGTGAAGCTCAGCACCTCAGGGACACTGACTACCCATTCAGCAGGGGCTTTGTTGGGACCCCCCTCAAAGGCCAGAGGCAGAACCTGATCTTTCTTGTCTACCCCTGCCTCACTTGGGAGACCCTCTTGCCCCTGCTTTTCCTCCAGACCCTTTTCCACATTAACCCCTATAGGGTCTGGAGAGAGAGATGTGTGGTCTGGCACCGGCTGGCTGAGCTTAATAACCGGGCCAGACAATGTCACCGGATGAGGAGGAGATGTTTTGTTCCTCTTCTTGCTTTTAGAGGGAGGTGCTCCACTATAGAGCACTTCCCACTTATCAGCAACCTCCCTGTTGGTTTTATGCTTCCTCTTCCTGGGGACGTCACTCCTGGAAGAGGAGCTGCCACTAGCTGCCTCCCCTGCAGCGGGCTTATTATCCCTCTGCTTACACTGTGCCCCCACACTAACTGATGTAATTATGAGGGCAGATTGGGACTTGGGAGATGCAGCTGTGACACTGGGAGGACCAGTGACATTCTTCCCCTTTTTCCCCGTGTCTGCAGTCTTGCTGGAGACCACAGACACAGATGGCTTTTTTGGGGAAGAAGGGGGTTTGGAGGCCGTGGTGGTGGCTTGAGGAACAGCCTCCTTGCCTGAGCTCTGTGGGGGGGCCATGACCCTTGAGGTCCCCGCTGTTATGGGCTCAGCGGGGATGGGTGCCGTACTGACGGAGGTGCCATTTGCTGGGGCTGGGGCATGATGCTTTACATTAGGACAATACCTACGTGTATGCCCCAACCCATTGCAATGATAGCACTGCACCTCCGTAGTGCTGTAAAAAATCCTGTACAGCACCCCCTCAAATGGAACCCCAAAAGACCCCTCTATGTTTTCTGCGCCCTGAGGCAGGCACATTTGTACCTGCCTCTTGAAAGAGAGCACATGACGAAGTGCTCTCTCTCTGCACCCCAGGGGAATTTTAATAAATGGTGTTTTTACTTCCCCTAGGGTTAGCAGGTGGGGGCGCAGGAGGGAGTCTGGTAGGAAGGGGGGCACATTAGAGAGTGTTACTTTTGTGCCCAACCCTTCCAGGGGTTCTATTGGGACATATAATCCCCCCACTGTGATGCCTCTCTGTACAAGAATGTGAGCAGCAGCCAGCGTACGGGTAAAGAAAACTGCTTTCCCGTACATTTTGCTGGCTGCTACTATAACAGAGGAGCTGATGACGTTAGCTGCAGCACGCAGATAGATATCAATGCTGTAGACCCCAGACATCTGACATTTAACCCCATGCTTCCTAGTGATCTGCACCTCAGCCCCAGTGGTGGTATTACTGGGGCCAGCAGAAACCACCTGTGACCAGGTATTAGCCACAGGGGTAGGTCTGCTGGCAGAACCACCAGGAGCTGGGGCTGCCTTATCTGCCTGGGGCCTATGCTGTGCAGTGCTGCAGCTAGGATTTTCAGGGGCAATTATTCCCCCTTTTGACCCCTGTGGCTTCTTAGTGGTCTTATCCCTCATGTTTAGACCCTTTTTTTTTTTAGTTTGTTTTATTTATTTTTATTTTTTGTTTTATGATTTTCTACTGTTTTCTTTTTTTTTTAAATATAAAAGTGTGAAAAAAAGACAAAACTAAGGGAGACAAAAACTAAGGGAGAGAGAGAGAGATGATGTTTGGCAGTGGAAGGGTTAATGGCCTGTTGCAAGGTGTTACTAATTGCAACAACACAGAGAACACAGAGGCTTTTTAACCCCTCTGTGTCTCTGTGTCAGATGTTAAAAAGCCTTTTAAACAAAACTTCAAATTCTTTTCCCCCCCACTGCCTACAAAGATGTTACTTGTCTTCTCTCCCCCCAAAACATAAAACCCAACACCAAACAAACAAAACTTTAACAAAACCTGAAAAACTTTTAAAAAAAAGTCAAAGTAAATAAAAAGTTTCAGGAGTGAAGGTAAAGTGCTAAGGGAGGGGGTGTGGCAAAGTATCCAGGAGACAGCTCACTCTCCTGGGATAGAGAGTTGAGCCTGACCCCCAGAAAACTAAAACTTAAATTAAACTAAGAAAAAAACCACAAAAACTCCCAAAAATGAACAACACCGTGCACAAAGTGCTTATTAACAGAAAGGTGTTAAAATAAAACTTGTATTTGAGGGACTAAGACCCTAAAAAGCCTTTTGTTTGGAGCTCAAGCATGCACACAACATGCTCTCTTGCACAGTACTTGTAAAAAGGACACACACTATGGGTAGCGGTCAAGCAAATGAACTTGGATTGACGGTCAGGCAAATGCACTTACATTTAAGAAAAAAAAAGTTTGGGTTTTTTAAATGTGGACTGTTGGTACCCCAACTAGACTGGATTGGTTGAACTTGGCACAGTACTTGTAAAAAGGACACACACTATGGGTAGCGGTCAAGCAAATGAACTTGGATTGACGGTCAGGCAAATGCACTTACATTTAATAAAAAAAAAGTTGGGGGTTTTTAAATGTGGACTGTTGGTACCCCAACTAGATTGGATTGGTTGAACTTGGCACAGTGTATTTTAAAATGATGAGAAAACATGTTCTGTAAACTAAATAAAAATCATTTTAGGGGGTTGAGATAAAAAGAAACCGGATGGGGGGATACCGAGCAGAGCACACCATATACAGCCCACTGGGAGACAAACTCATCCATTCCCCCAGTGGACAAAGCCAGGTGGTACTCTGCCCGGATACGGGAGTGCACCAGCACCCGGAACATGGCCTCAGGTGACAAGGGAACCCCCCCTATCAAACACTGCTTCCTGGACTTATATATAGCCAATTTGGCTAATGCCAGGAGCAGGTTGACGAGGAGGTCCCTGGCCTTATTCCCCCGGGACACTGGGCACCCAAAAATAAAAATGTGAGGGGAGAAATGCAGCCAGAACTGCAGGAGGAGGCCCCTCAAGAGTGACAAGAGGGGCTGCAGTCTGGCGCAACTAAAATAAATATGATACACGGACTCTCCCTTGCCACAGAATGGACAAGTGGAGGGAGAGTCCGTGAATTTAGCTAAGTACTCTCCCGTGCTCAGTGCACCATGGAGCACTCTCCAACTCAAGTCCCCGGTGGGTCGTGGAACTAAATCAGAATAAAGTTCCCTCCACCGGGGCCTCTTGCCCTCGTCAGCTGGTAGGACCCGCCTCCAGATGGTATCGGGACGGGTCACGAGGGCAAGGAAGTGCACTGTATGGAGCACGAGAGAATATAAGCTCTTCCTCGGCATGCCGCGAAAGCATGCCGAGGGTATGTCCCTCAACTTTGAGAGGTTGGGGACAGGAGGAGCCTGAGGGGAAACACGGGGCTTGTGTCCAATGCAAACAGCCGGAGCAGGGGTGTTGAAAGGTGCATGTGGCACTCCAGCCTGCAAAGCCCCGCGAAGGAAGGTGTGCGAGTCGGGGGAGATGGCATCCCTAATCTCCTGGAGCAAGCGCCCTGAGACTTTGGGCGTCACATATCCCAAACGGAGCGCAAGCTCCTGGGGTGACACCCAATCAGAACGCCCGTATTCCAGGAGATCCCCAACTCGGGTCATCCGTGCATGACTAAGGCAGTGGATGATACTGGGGGACTGTAACATTGGAGCCCCCACTGCTGGATTAAATAGCAGGGGCTCCGTGAATATTTCATCCCCCAAAGGCACGCCCTGCCTGGTCACGGAGACCATGCTCCAGGCCTTGAGGGTTTCTTGGTAGTATGCCGGCAACACCGAGAGGTCTCTCCCAAACCCCTCGGGCCTGATGAGAAATAATTGCCGGTCATACCCCAGGTTGCGCAACTGGCGATAAAAGCTGGACGCCAGTGCACACCACTGCGGAGAGGGATCTGCATATAGGTATCTCTGCAGGTACTGAAGGCGGAAGGTGGACAACTGGGAGCACACACAAACTACTCCCTGTCCACCCTCCACCAAAGGCAGACTTGCCACCCCTGCAGAGACCCAATGCCTTCCCATCCAGAGGAAATCTAACAAATTCCTCTGGATATTGGTGACAAACTCGGGGGTCGGACTCAGACAAATCAGCCGGTGCCAGATCTGAGAAGCCACCAGCTGATTCACCACTAGAGTCCGCCCCCTAAGGGAAAGCTTTTTTGTTAGACCCCTCCATCGTCCCAGACGAGAGAGGACACTGCCCTCTAACTCCCTCCAGTTGTCTGGGACGGAAGCGTCCGCAGCGGACAGATAGACCCCCAGATATTTAATGACATCTGCCTCCCACGTGATGTCACGAAACGTGGGAGGCAAAGAGTCTACCTGTAAATTACCCTCTAAAAGGCCTGTGCATTTGGACCAGTTGATCTGAGCGGAGGAGGCAGCTGAATATACCTCCTGGCACTGTTTTGCCAGCTCAAGATCAACTGGATCCTGGGCCATGAGGAGCACATCGTCAGCATAAGCTGAAAGGACAATCCGCATGTCTGGATCTTTTAGCACCAGCCCTGTGAGCCTTTTCCTCAGTAGGCAGAGGAAAGGCTCGATGGCCAGTGCATATAACTGTCCAGACAAGGGACATCCTTGACGCACCCCTCGTCCAAATACCAAAGGTGCTGTTAGGGACCAATTGATTTTAAGTAAACACTCTGCAGAGGCGTACAGCGTTCTTATAAAGCCCACAAACTGTGGGCCGAAGCCGTACGCTTGCAGAGTGGCTATGAGGTAACCATGGTCCACCCTGACAAACGCCTTCTCTTGATCTAAAGAGAGAAAGGCGAGTGACAGACCAGTCCTGCGAGAATAATGCAATAGATCCCGGACCAGAAAGATACGATCAAAGATAGTCCGGCCCGGGATCGCATAGGACTGGTCAGGGTGAACCAATTCTGCCACTACAGACCCAAGTCTAAGCGAGATGGCTTTAGCTACAATCTTGTAGTCCGTGCTGAGCACAGAGACCGGTCGCCAGTTCTTAATAAGCCGGAGATCCCCCTTTTTGGGCAGCAGGGCAAGTACTGCCCTGCGACAAGACAGGGGCATCTCCCCGGTCTCCAGGGCTTCCCCAAGGACCAGATGGAAATCAGGTCCCAGAGTCTCCCAGAAAAATTGGAAAAACTCTACAGTCAGTCCGTCCAGTCCTGGAGACTTCTCACAGGACATGGCACGGAGGGCTTCAGAGAGCTCTTGAAAAGATAGTGGTATATCAAGCCGCTCTCTTACACCCTCACTGACTGTGGGGAGCCCCTCCCATAGCACCCTGCAGGCGTCTGGAGAAATGGGATCCGGAGAGTAAAGATCTTTATAAAAGTTCCGGGCTCTATCCCGGATACTCTCCGGATCTGTAAGGGGGGCACCGTCTTCATCTAGAAGACAGGTGATGTGCCTACTGTTACCCCCCTTTTTCTCCAGTGAGTAGAAGAGGCGCGAGCCGCGGTCTAGATCTTTAAGAAAACCTAAGCGGCTGCGCACGTATGCCCCCTTGGCCTGGTGTCGTTCCAGGTCACAGAGGACACCCTTCCTCTCTACATACTCGCTCTGCAGGGATTGGTCCCTACAAGTGAACAGCCTCTGCTCCAGATGGAGTACCTCCCCCCGGAGTGACTCCAACTCAGCTTCGCGCTGCCCACTCGAACCCTTGGTATATTCCTGACACAGAAGTCGCAAATGAACCTTGCCCACGTCCCACCACAGTTTTAACGTGGCAAAGTCCCCCTTGCAACCCCTCCAGTCCGTCCAAAACTCCCGGATCAATGTCACGAGCCCCTGGTCCTTCAACAAAGCATTGTTGAAGTGCCAATAGGCGGCTCGTGGCGCTGTTGGCGTTAGCGCCACCGTCACAGACACACAGTTGTGGTCTGTGAACGGAGCCAGCCTAATGGCACAAGAACCGACTCGTGACATATAGTGACTAGATATATATAGTCTGTCGATCCGGGAGTGGGACACCAGACCGGCTCTCACCCTGACGTAGGTGAAACCGTCTGATGCCCCTGGGTTCTGCTCTCGCCAGATGTCCTCCAGGGAGAAGCGGGCGATGATCTCCCGCAGCGCTGACGCAGAAGGCGGGTACGGCTCTGGACTATTCTGGTCCAGAGCGTCGAGGGTGCAATTGAAATCACCCCCGAGTACCAAACAATCATCTGCGTCAACCGTCTCCAAAAACTGGGACAGTCTGGCGAGGAACCTCACTCTCTCGGGCCCTCCAGCAGGGGCATATATATTAACTAGGTTAATGATGCTACCCTGCTCTCGGACCCGGAGGTGGATTAGACGGCCTGGGATAACAGCTTTCACAAGCAGCAGCTCTGGCTGAAAAGACTCTAAAAACAGGGTCACCACTCCACATGACGCCGATGTGAAGTGGCTGAAGAAGACCCTGCCTCTCCACTCCAGTTGCCACGAGGCCTCAGCCTCTGGAGTGGTGTGAGTTTCCTGCAGGAAGCTCACAGAGTACCCTCCCTGATATAAATAGGAGAGTACCTGGAACCTGCGGAAACTGTCTTGACAGCCATTGGTATTTAGCGTGCTGATGTGCAAAGCCATTACTGCTTGTCAGGAATTGTGCGTTCCTCAGACCCTTGAGACTGCTGATAGGACACGCACATTTTATAGAATTTCCGGATGCGGAGATGCTCCGCAGTCCCAGAATTCTTGGCCCTAGTGCTGACCACTAGATATTGCTGGAGAGAGTGGAGAATAAACGACATATTCTTCCACCTCTCCAAGGCCAGCCGCACCTTCCTTTTCTTTTGTCCATGAAGGGTGCTCTCAAGGAATAGATCTATTTCCTTGACAGGGATAACCCACCCAGAATCTGATGTTCCTTCTAGTGGGTCACCCCTGGGCTCCTCTTGGCTGAGGGTTTTTACTCCATCCTCCCCGGCTGGAGTCAGTTTCCTCAGCTTTATTCTCAGGGACCCCCTCTTAGATGATACAGAAGGAGTCCCTTTAGCACCCTTCAAGGTAAATAATGGACCCTTGGATTGCTGCTGCACCCCTGTAGCTTCAGGAGTGCATTCAGGGGTAGCTGGCTGGACAGCAGTGGCTGGCATGGCTTCCTTAATGGAAGCCTTGGAGGCTTTATATGCCTCCTCTGCCAGTTCCACCGCTGCTTGCTCAGCTTGGATGGCACCGATGTTAGGGTCAGTGGACGGCTGAGGAGGGTAGACAGGCTCTCCCATGATGTTAACAGGAAAACCTGTTTTATCACCCTCCCCCATTTCCACTTCCCCTTGTGCCACATCCCCCCTGACAGACAAATCCATGGGGTCCTGAATGGGGGTCATGCCTATATTCCCCCCCTCCAGTAGTGACTCGGCCTGGGGCTCTAACAAAGCCCGAGGTACGTCACTAGAGAGTGACACTGGAGGAGGAGACTGACTGGTGCCCTTGAAGCTCAGCACCTCAGGGACACTGACTACCCATTCAGCAGGGGCTTTGTTGGGACCCCCCTCAAAGGCCAGAGGCAGAACCTGATCTTTCTTGTCTACCCCTGCCTCACTTGGGAGACCCTCTTGCCCCTGCTTTTCCTCCAGACCCTTTTCCACATTAACCCCTATAGGGTCTGGAGAGAGAGATGTGTGGTCTGGCACCGGCTGGCTGAGCTTAATAACCGGGCCAGACAATGTCACCGGATGAGGAGGAGATGTTTTGTTCCTCTTCTTGCTTTTAGAGGGAGGTGCTCCACTATAGAGCACTTCCCACTTATCAGCAACCTCCCTGTTGGTTTTATGCTTCCTCTTCCTGGGGACGTCACTCCTGGAAGAGGAGCTGCCACTAGCTGCCTCCCCTGCAGAGGGCTTATTATCCCTCTGCTTACACTGTGCCCCCACACTAACTGATGTAATTATGGTGGGGGCAGATTGGGACTTGGGAGATGCAGCTGTGACACTGGGAGGACCGGTGACATTCTTCCCCTTTTTCCCCGTGTCTGCAGTCTTGCTGGAAACTACAGACACAGATGGCTTTTTTGGGGAAGAAGGGGGTTTGGAGGCCGTGGTGGTGGCTTGAGGAACGGCCTCCTTGCCTGAGCTCTGTGGGGGGGCTATGACCCTTGAGGTCCCCGCTGTTATGGGCTCAGCGGGGATGGGTGCTGTACTGACGGAGGTGCCATTTGCTGGGGCTGGGGCATGATGCTTTTCATTAGGACAATTCCTACGTGTATGCCCCAACCCCTTGCAATGATAGCACTGCACCTCCGTAGTGCTGTAAAAAATCCTGTAGAGCACCGCCTCAAATGCAACCCCAAAAGACCCCTCAATGTCTCTGCGCCCTGAAGCAGGCACATTTGTACCTGCCTCTTGAAAGAGAGCACATGACGAAGTGCTCTCTCTCTGCACCCCAGGGGAATTTTAATAAATGGTGTTTTTACTTCCCCTAGGGTTAGCAGGTGGGGGCGCAGGAGGAAGTCTGGTAGGAAGGGGGGCACATTAGAGAGTGTTACTTTTGTGCCCAACCCTTCCAGGGGTTCTATTGGGACATATAATCCCCCCACTGTGATGCCTCTCTGTACAAGAATATGAGCAGCAGCCAGCGTACGGGTAAAGAAAACTGCTTTCCCGTACATTTTGCTGGCTGCTACTATAACAGAGGGGCTGATGACGTTAGCTGCAGCACGCAGATAGATATCAATGCTGTAGACCCCAGACATCTGACATTTAACCCCATGCTTCCTAGTGATCTGCCCCTCAGCCCCAGCGGTGGTATTACTGGGGCCAGCAGAAACCACCTGTGACCAGGTATTAGCCACAGGGGTAGGTCTGCTGGCAGAACCACCAGGAGCTGGGGCTGCCTTATCTGCCTGGGGCCTATGCTGTGCAGTGCTGCAGCTAGGATTTTCAGGGGCCATTATTCCCCCTTTTGACCCCTGAGGCTTCTTAGTGGTCTTATCCCTCATGTTTAGACCCTTTTTTTTTTAGTTTATTTGTTTTATTTATTTTTATTTTTTGTTTTATGATTTTTTACTGTTTTCTTTTTTTTTAAATATAAAAGTGGGAAAAAGAAACAAAAAGACAAAACTAAGGGAGACAAAACTAAGGGAGAGAGAGAGGTGATGCTTGGCAGTGGAAGGGTTAATGGTCTGTTGCAAGGTGACTAATTGCAACAACACAGAGAACACAGAGGCTTTTTAACCCCTCTGTGTCTCTGTGTCAGATGTTAAAAAAAAGCCTTAACAACAAAAAATCTAATTGTTTTCCCCCCCACTGCCTACAAAGATGTTACTTGTCTTCTCTCCCCCAAAACATAAAACCCAACACCAAACAAACAAAACTTCAACAAAACCTAATAAACTTTTTAAAAGAAAAAAAGTCAAAGTAACAAAGCTCCAGGAGTGAAGGTGTAGTGCTAAGGGAGGGGTGATGCAAAGTATCCAGGAGACAGCTCACTCTCCTGGGATAGAGAGTTGAGCCTGACCCCCAGAAAACTAAAACTTAAATTAAACTAAGAAAAAAACCACAAAAACTCTGAAAAATGAACAACACAGTGCACAAAGTGCTTATTAACAAAAAGGTGTTAAAATAAAACTTGTATTTGAGGGACTAAGACCCTAAAAAGCCTTTTGTTTGGAGCTCAAGCATGCACACAACATGCTCTCTTGCACAGTACTTGTAAAAAGGACACACACTATGGGTAGCGGTCAAGCAAATTAACTTGGATTGACAGTCAGGCAAATGCACTTACATTTAAGAAAATAAAAGTTTGGGTTTTTTAAATGTGGACTGTTGGTACCCCAACTAGACTGGATTGGTTGAACTTGGCACAGTACTTGTAAAAAGGACACACACTATGGGTAGCGGTCAAGCAAATGAACTTGGATTGACGGTCAGGCAAATGCACTTACATTTAATTAAAAAAAAGTTGGGTTTTTTTAAATGTGGACTGTTGGTACCCCAACTAGATTGGATTGGTTGAACTTGGCACAGTACTTGTAAAAAGGACACACACTGTGGGTAGCGGTCAAGCAAATGAATTTGGATTGACGGTCAGGCAAATGCACTTACATTTAAAAAAAAAAAAATGGGTTTTTTTAAATGTGGACTGTTGGTACCCCAACTAGACTGGATTGGTTGAACTTGGCACAGTACTTGTAAAAAGGACACACACTGTGGGTAGCGGTCAAGCAAATGAATTTGGATTGACGGTCAGACAAATGCACTTACATTTAAGAAAAAAAAAGTTTGGGTTTTTTAAATGTGGACTGTTGGTACCCCAACTAGACTGGATTGGTTGAACTTGGCACAGTACTTGTAAAAAGGACACACACTGTGGGTAGTGGTCAAGCAAATGAATTTGGATTGACGGTCAGGCAAATGCACTTACATTTAAGAAAAAAAAAGTTCGGGTTTTTTAAATGTGGACTGTTGGTACCCCAACTAGACTGGATTGGTTGAACTTGGCACAGTACTTGTAAAAAGGACACACACTATGGGTAGCGGTCAAGCAAATTAACTTGGATTGACGGTCAGTCAGGCAAATGCACTTACATTTAAGAAAAAAAAAGTTTGGGTTTTTTAAAAGTAGACAACTAGTAAACAATATTATATTGTATGCGTTGTGCACACACAGTATAAGCTGTGAGCCTGACACACACTTGCAAGCAGGGGCTAGCAGGGAGACAGGCAAATGAAGTTATATTACACAGAAAAAAACAAAGAAAAAAAATGATGTTATAGCCCTAAAAAGGGCTTTTTGGGTGCTGTGTTTACAGCAGAGATCTGATGAGTCCTTCAGCACTGCACTGGACACTGAATAAACTTGCCTAGCTATGGTTTTCCCTATTGATGCAGCATCATCCAAACTGTCCCTCCTCTCTGTAAGACTGAAAGTTAATTATGATTCCAAAATGGCTGCTGTCCATGAGGTAGAAGGGTGTAGAAGGGAGTGTATGCTGCTGATTGGCTGGAATGTGTCTGCTGACTGTGACATACAGGGTCAAAGTTTGCTCAATGATAAAGTATTGTGGGCGGGTCGAATCTCGTATATGTTCGCTGTTCGCCGTGAACGCGAACATGCTATGTTCGCCGAAAAAAGTCCGCCGGCAAACTATTCGCAACATCTCTACAGGGCACTGATTCCAGCAGAGGTAGTATAGTAGATGCTGTGTATCCAGTGGGTGCGGTGAGCATCGTCATCGCTTAAAAGGGGTTGGCCATAAGGTTATAGTCAACTCCAACTTTTTTAAGGGGGTTATATAACATGCCTTTGTCTCTCTTTACAGCAACCACACTTTCTCCCTTCTGCTATTTTCCCTCAATGATACAGACACACACAGAGGAAAAAATGGGAGTAGGAAAGGGGAGTGGTCTGCTATGTGGGGGGTTGGCCAGACCCTGCACATCCTCTCAAAATGCAGATCAGTCACCTCCCTGTCCAAAGGTAAAGCATCGAGTAGAGTTACAAACACACAGAAACTTTATATATATATACACAAATACACATAAGAAAACAATTCTAGAATACAGTATTCACAATTCCCACACATAAGTGTGTTTTTACCAGACATAAGTTACAGATGCATACCAGAAACCCTTTGCATATTAAACATTTCTGTAGAGATAACCTTGAAAACTGCAGGGTCTAGAAACCACACACTTGGCAGTGCGATTTATGCCCTTGAGAGCCTATCCACTTATATATATATATATATATATATATATATATATATATCTTGAACTCCTATAGTATCAATTAAAGTTAATAGATGTACACAAAAAATAAGATCACAGGTACATGGAAAAATACATAGCATTACATATACATACAACAACCAACAAACCTTTTTATACATTTTCCAGAAATAATCTGTAAATCTCCCACACCTTGGACCATCCGCCTTCTCCACACCCGAGTGTGGAAACCTGGTTCACGTAGAGAGAGAGTCGTTCACGCTACCTCTCGCACGCTACACCTCAAACACCACCACATATACTCAGCACATCAAGGACCCATAAAGCCTGTAGCTTCTGATGGGAAGTCTTGTTGTGCAGTTCCCTTTAGTGTAAACCTTGCCACCCAACCTGTAGGGCCAACAGGTAGACCACTCAAAGTCCAACTTCACCATATACCGTGTGGTGCCTTTGTGGACGTATCCCTTACAAGTATAGCTCCCACCCAGGGCTTCATACACACAATCTTACAGAGTATTTTAGTAAGAATTTATGAATACACAGAAACTTCAGACAAAATATTTCAACATTGTATAACCAATTAAAGAATGAGAAAGATGGAAATTCAAGCAGTTATAGATGCCTGTCGTGCTCGACTGCCACAAATGTTGGTTTGTGCGTCTTCCATAAACACAGGCAAGTCACAGGATTAGCCCTTCGGAGACTAGGTGGGTAATGCGTGACCACTCACTACCAAAAGTGGATAGTTTCAGGTAAGAATTTTGAGAACAACACAAAAAAATACATGTATATATATATATATATATATATATATATATATATATATATATATATATATATATATACATACACTCACAAGTAGACAGAAATATGCAGAAAGTATACAGGTATATACAATAACCAATAAATCTGTTATCCGTGGTACACCTCTCACAAACATACTGTAACAGGGCGCCCCCTTCTGGCGGGGTTTGCGTCCTGCACTTTCCTATTTCTTTTACCCAGGGAGGAAGACACAGCAGGCTTGTCCAAAGTTGAGTTTTACTGCTATTTTATTTGTTTGCCTAAACAGAACAAAAACAGTGCTTGTATTCAGCAACAAAATAAAACCCTACATAAACGTGCTTACTATACTCAGGAACGCCCTGACTATATCCTGTGCAGCTTATCTGCGACAGGGAGTGCCACCTTGTGGCCAGGATGCAAACAGTCTCTTATTGGCGTTGTGTCGCCACCTTGTGGCCAGGAAACAAAACAGTCTTTTAATGTCTTTTCCTCTATGGCTTCTGCCAACAGTGGGTGAAGCCTAGGGCCCTTGTCACCCTCTTGAAATGAGGAACTATTACTTTCTCTCAATACACTCTTCTTCCTGGGGCATTTGTACTTCTTATCCTCATATGGTGAAAACAACATATATTTGTCACCAACCTTTTTATCCCTTGTTGCCTTCGGCTTCCCAGGGATGGGGTCTTTAGATAATCTTCTCTCAGTGGAGTATCTCTGATACCACAGGAGTCTTCTCTGTGAACAAACTCTGGAACTCCGCAGCCTTCCTGACTGTCTCGCTCCAGCACAAATCCCAGCTCTTAGGATCCCCGCAGCTGAGCTGTCCAGGGCTTTCACACACACCTCACGGCTCTTAGGCCCAAGCCTAAGTGAGAGAAACTCCACCCATCTCTCTGCTGCTTTTAAAGGCAGTATCCAGCTGGGTTTCCATTTAGCCTCTGATAACTGTCTGGATTTAACTCTTTCCATTCTCTTACAGAGCTCTCTTGTGACCCCTAGTGGCACTCCATCACATATCCTCCCCCTCAGCTCAACACCATGTAGTTGAGCTACATGAGCCGAGAGGCCGAAAACGTTCACTCGTAACTTTATCTTCCCCTTGTCTTCTCGTTTACGGGGCTCCTCTTCATAGGGCATAATATTCTGTGGTGTAACTATGCAGTATGGGCTTGGGTCTTGCTCTATCTTCTTGAGCTCACTAGCACACGTACTTCCATGCGTCAGGAGAACTTTCCCTTCTTCAATTTCTTTTAATAGGACCTGCAGTTCAGATAATTCTGCAGAGAGCGATTTGGCTGTATCATTTCTCTCACAACCGGTTTCTTTCACATAATCTTTATAACGATTTGCCTTGAGTTCCTTACTCTTATGTTTCCCTTCTTCCAAATCTTTTTCTGCTTTCTGGGCAGTAGGTTTGTCCTCCACATCAATGGGTTTCTTTTCAGGTTTACGTTCTTTGACTTGAACGGCCTTGACAGAGTGACGTGAAATTCTCGGCGACCGTCTTAATGTCCGGCCCATGCTTTCCTCTGCTTCAGGCTCCTCAGCTTCTGCAACTGCGGAAGCCACAAATAATGCGTCACCTCTCTTCCTCTTGCTGGAGATCCTGATTGTCATTTCCTTCCCTTCTGTTCCACTGTTTTCATCTTCAGGGACTAACTTAGATCTAGGTTTACTTTTTAAACCTGGAGCTTGCTTCTCTGATTTTGAAGACTTCTCTACTTCTGGAGTTGCAGCTCCATCCTCTGTCAATTGAGACTCAACTACTGAGTTTGCTCTGTCAGTCTGCTTGCTCTCGTTGGGAAGTAATTTATCTTTATGTTTATTTTTTGAAATACTTGTTTTCTTCTCAGGTTCAGAAGATTCTTCAGTGTCAAGTGATTTTGTCTCTCTTTTTGTTGATGTTTCAGGTTGCTGCTCTGTATCACACTGATCCGCTATGGTTGGTGAAACCTTTGTTTCCCTGCTTTCTTCTGGCTGATCTATCACAGCTGACGCCTTAGTTTGCTTTGCACCACTCTCAACTTTACTAGATGCTTCTTTGACTACACTCGCTCTCTCTTTATTAGAGACAGAAATAATGTCTTTCTTTCTCTCTGTCTCTTCATCCTTGGCACTGGTTTTGTTTGAATCGGTCTTACGCAGCTCTTCTTTTGAAAGTACTTTTTGGTTTGATTTTTCAAGAGATGAAGTAATGTGATCATTTCCAAGATCTGGGGATTTTTCTAAATTCTCTGAGCTTGAAAGCTTACTGTTCTCTTTGAGGTTGTGTAGACTTTGGTTTACGTCACTCTCTAAGAGATCTTTCAGATTTTTCACAGTCTCTTCCATAGCAAGCAATTGTTTTTTTAGGTGAAGGATTTCTTCTGTCATTACCTCCTTCCCAGAGATTCTCTGTTCATAAAGCCGTAACTGGTTGTCCTTCTCAATTAATTGCGTCTTTAGAGACTCCATTGTGGCTGCGTGAGTCTTACTTTGCGCCTCATTCTCAGTGTCCAGATTCTGGCATTTAGCAATTAGATCAAGGATGGTTGCATCCCGTTCTTGCACTTTAACTGCCAACTCTGATTTTTCCTTTTTTAGCTCCTCGGATGTGGCCAAACTTGATTGAAGACCTTTCTCCAGAATCTCAACAGCTTGGTTTAAAGAGTTTAATTCTTGTTCATTTGTGGATTTGTACTCATTAAACACATTAAGAGTTGACTCTCTCTCACTAATCACCTTATTGTGCTCTTCCCTTAACTGAACCATCTGCTGGGCCTCGCTCTCCAGTTTTCTGGTGAACTTTGCAAGCTTGTCCTCAGTTTGCTTCAATATACTGCTTAGATTGTCCACGTCGTGGTTGAGTCCAGCTATGTTTTGTCTTGATGACTCTTCATTTCTTTGCATGTCTTCAATCACCTGCACCTTCTGCCTCTTCTCATCTTCCACCCGATATTGGAGTCCCTCAAGCTCCTTGTCCTTTTGCGTTAATACTGTTTTCAGCTTGGAGATTTCCAGTTTCAATGTGGTTATTTGACAAATCAGCTGCTCCTCTTGAGTTTGAGCCGCTCGGTCTTGTCTCTCCTTCTGTACAGCGTTCTCTGAAAGGGATGTCTGCAGATTGGTAATTATTCCCTCTAGCTGCAGTTTCTCAGAATCAAACCGGGCTCTCTGGGTTTCTAGTTCTGCATTGGTGGAGCTCTTCTCTTGTTCTAGCTTGGTGATCTGTACTTGGAGGGCTGTACACCTAGCAGTGATTTCAGCTACTTCCTGGGTCAATCCTTCCATCTTCAGGATGTCCCCCATGTTTTCCAGCTTAGACTTGGGAGGATTCTTCCTCTGCTCCCAAATTGGCATCAGTTTCTCATTCCTGTAGGACACTCTGTAGCCCTCAAATGCAGGCATCCTCCGCCATTCAGGAATATAGTCTTGCATCATCTTTACCTCTCGCTGGTCTGGTTTGGTATGACACATCTCCATGCTCTGCATCATATGTCCTGTCTGGGACAGTGTGTACTCCTTGAGTTTTTCCGCATTGCGGTCCGCCCGTTTCTTTTCTCTGTTATAAGCAGCTTCCACTTCTCTGAACTGGTTTTTTATCATCTCTAAGTCGGATGCACTTTGCGAGCAGCTGGCCTTTTCCACTTGAAGTGAAGACTCAAGGTCCAGGATCCGCAACTGGATAACTTCAGAGTTAACCTTAGACTCCCGATGGGCTGCTCTTTCCGATTCGATATCTTCTTCCAGTCTTTTTACTGTGTGTGCTGCTGTCTCCAGTTCCAGAATCAGTCTCTCCTCTTTCTCACGACTGTATTCCAGCTCACTCTTCTGACGTGAGAAGTTATCCATGGCGACATTTTTCTCTGCTTCCATTTCATGTAGCTGCTTGTGCAACTCTTGAACCTTCCTGTTTTGGGACTGGATAACAGATTCCATTTCTTTCTTCATCTCCTGCTCTCTCATCTGAAGCTCCTCAATCTTAACTTTAAATTGTCCTTGGAGCCTTAAAGAATGCCGTTTCTCTTCCTCTAAGGCCATTCTGTCTGCACTAGCAGGCTCTTTTGCTTTCTCAGCAATATCTGTTACTGTCTCTGCAGTTTCTTTTGTGCACTTTGAATTCTCATCAGCGGCTCCTGCCGTCTCTGTGGCGGCTCCTGCCGTCTCTGTGGCGGCTCCTCTGTCAGCCCGCCAGTTCCTTGCTTGTCTATCTTGGACAATATCACCAAATGACTTCTCAACGCCAAGCTCCAATGGGGTGTCCATAATATTTGGATGGAAATCTCTCCTTGTCATGCCAGTCGCACCTTTCTCGTGTGGTTGAAGTATAGGAGCACTTCTCCGGTTAGCTTGTTGCACCCCCAGCGCCTTTATGCTGGCTGTAAAGTACGCCTTCTGTTCATTCTGGGTACTGATTCTCTGTGCTCTGACATCCCGGGTAACTCCAACTCTGGCAAGGATCTCAGCTTTGAGGTCATCATAATTTTCTTTATTTTCTTCATTCAAGCTCAGATAAGCTTTCTGAGCTTCGCCCGTCAAATACGGGGCAATGAGGCTGGCCCAGTACCGTTTGAGCCACGCCTCCCTAATGGCTGTTCGCTCAAAAATGGTGAGGTATATGATAACATCATCATCCTCTGTCAGCTCCCAAAGAATTTCCTTGGCTCTGACTCTGGCCGCATCTTTACTATTTTTTTCCAGTATAGCTTCATTCTGGGCTAACTGGATGGCCCACTTCCTAGTGAACTCTTGATGAGCAGCTGTGGCCTCTCTCATGTAGATTGTTTCCTCCTCTGCTTGTCGCTGCTGTTCCTGCTGCAGTTGCTGCTGCAGTTGCTGCTGGTGCTGTTGCAGTTGCTGCTGCAGTTGCTGCTGTTGCTGCTGATGCTGCTGTTGCTGCTGATGCTGCTGTTGCAGGAAGGCCTTCAGTATATCCTCCATCACTGTACTGTACTGTGGGCTGTCTTCTTGCACTCAGACACTTCACGAATCCCACCACTGCCACCAGTGTAACAGGGCGCCCCCTTCTGGCGGGGTTTGCGTCCTGCACTTTCCTATTTCTTTTACCCAGGGAGGAAGACACAGCAGGCTTGTCCAAAGTTGAGTTTTACTGCTATTTTATTTGTTTGCATAAACAGAACAAAAACAGTGCTTGTATTCAGCAACAAAATAAAACCCTACATAAACGTGCTTACTATACTCAGGAACGCCCTGACTATATCCTGTGCAGCTTATCTGCGACAGGGAGTGCCACCTTGTGGCCAGGATGCAAACAGTCTCTTATTGGCGTTGTATCGCCACCTTGTGGCCAGGGAACAAACTATTTTATTTGTTTGCATAAACAGAACAAAAACAGTGCTTGTATTCAGCAACAAAATAAAACCCTACATAAACGTGCTTACTATACTCAGGAACGCCCTGACTATATCCTGTGCAGCTTATCTGCGACAGGGAGTGCCACCTTGTGGCCAGGATGCAAACAGTCTCTTATTGGCGTTGTATCGCCACCTTGTGGCCAGGGAACAAACAGTCTCTTATTTGCGTTGTGTCGCCACCTTGTGGCCAGGAAACAAAACAGTCTTTTAATGTCTTTTCCTCTATGGCTTCTGCCAACAGTGGGTGAAGCCTAGGGCCCTTGTCACCCTCTTGAAATGAGGAACTATTACTTTCTCTCAATACACTCTTCTTCCTGGGGCATTTGTACTTCTTATCCTCATATGGTGAAAACAACATATATTTGTCACCAACCTTTTTATCCCTTGTTGCCTTCGGCTTCCCAGGGATGGGGTCTTTAGATAATCGTCTCTCAGTGGAGTATCTCTGATACCACAGGAGTCTTCTCTGTGAACAAACTCTGGAACTCCGCAGCCTTCCTGACTGTCTCGCTCCAGCACAAATCCCAGCTCTTAGGATCCCTGCAGCTGAGCTGTCCAGGGCTTTCACACACACCTCACGGCTCTTAGGCCCAAGCCTAAGTGAGAGAAACTCCACCCATCTCTCTGCTGCTTTTAAAGGCAGTATCCAGCTGGGTTTCCATTTAGCCTCTGATAACTGTCTGGATTTAACTCATTCCATTCTCTTACAGAGCTCTCTTGTGACCCCTAGTGGCACTCCATCACAATACATACACCCCGGTACCGGTATTTAAAAACATACAAAATGTTAAAATGCACACACATACATATTTTCTTGCAAGAGCTCATTTGAAAGTCGGACTCATTTACCCCTTTTTCATGGTAAGCTTTCTCAATAACGTTACGTACGGAGAACTTATTTTATAGTCTTTTCCTCAGGATAATGACTCTTTTACCTCTCTGTGGGTAAGTGTCAACCCTTCTACCTATTACTAGGCTAGAAACCTAGTTGTACAAAACTTTTACCTAATATCACTGTTAGGCAAGGACCTGCAGACATACACACAAATGCAAATGCAACAGAAATTCATATACTCACTGTCAGTTCGTTGGAAGCTGTGCCTTTTCATCCCTCGGAAAAACACCTTGCCTCTGTGGTCCAACTGATCGTATATATCAGGCCTGAGGTCTTTCTCAAGGTAAGGGAGTCCTCAGCGACATACCCCCGGTGCACGGTAAAAGGCATTTTACTCCGTCCGAGGAATGATAAGGGAAACAACATCCGGCTCGAAGGACCAAAATGATAGGATCAGATTAGTGAGGAAACATGTATTCTGATGTGTGTATATATTATATCTGGGTACCAAGATATAATGAGAGAAAATAATGCACAGAAGTCAGAGTGTCATCAGAATAATGACTGAGTTTATTTGGGCGGGCAGCCCCTTATATAGCATAACACACGTCACAGCTAATAGCATAGTTGAAAATAGGGTTAAATACATATTTGCAAGCAAGTGTCTTTTTCTGTCTAACTCAGCAAAACAATCTTTATTTAATCACGGCTTCCTATAGATATTTGTGCTCGGTAATTGCTGAGACAAAGAGAGGAAACAGGAAACAGATGTGGGAATATTACCTTAAACATTTCTACAGATAACCCACTTAAACATTCTAGTAAGATACAAGGAAAAAACAAGCTGATATACTTTTTATAATCATGATATTCTTAGCCAATTTCTTCATAATGAAGAAATTAAAATACCTAACAATGGGAAGATAGGGATACCTGAGAGTAGTTCTCCAATATTCATAGGGCAGGCACATTGGGTGGAACACAAAGGAATTAAGGCAACCATGCAGCAGCTGCAACTATCATTTTGCATCAGAAATTTTAAATTACACTGTCAGACATACATACAAAGATGTCCATCAATGCTAAGTCTGATGTCAGTCTGAGTCATGCACTGTCCTTGACACATTCGTTTCAGATACATCATACATGCAGAAGGATTAGTTCGGGGGTTAGGGCTTCCATAGCTATTTGGTCACCTACAGTTAAGAAAGTTCCTTTCTACAAACTTAATTTGCATTCACAGGAATGAACCACAATTTCTCTATAATAATGAGGACTGCCTGTTTTCTCTTTCCTCATTTACTATTTGCAATCTTTTCAAAAACAAACTATTATGATCCCATTTTGGATCAATTCACATGCAAAATGTCCTTCTTAAATCCCTTGCTTAAACATTTCTAGGAACTATTTCCCTTCAAGTTCCGTACTTAACTAACAATAATTTCCAACTAACACATCTCTTCCCAAGACCTCTCAGCAAACATTTTTTCACATACTAAAAACCACCTTAAAAAGTTATACAACAACATTCCATACACATGACAGTTTATTTATCCAAACTAAATATGACCTTAAGAATTTTCGGCGGGGAGGTGGAATTCCTGTCACGAAAACTCACTGTTTTTCTCCGGGACAAGGAGATAAGTGTTAGCAAGCTTTAAAATAGAAAAAACACATTGTTTTTAAATTGCCACAACAATGTCAAGATATTTTTTGAAAGTACATGAAGGGGTTAATTGTGTTTCTGCTCAGCTTAGCAGGTGCTCTAGGTACCAGACAGTGATAGAAACTGCTCTCACAGCTAAAGTATGTAATCCTGAAACCTGTTATCTACAAACATATTTTTGACAATTATTTTTAATTGCATAGACCTTGAGAATGTTCTAGAAATATGTGTATGTGATGATCTGTGCACTTTTCTCATGCACCATTCTTATGCACTGCTCTCATTAACTTTTTCTGTGGCACGCGCACTACACATGATTGGTTGGTACCTGACACTGGATATTAGCCAATGAGAAACCTGACATGTAAGGATTTTTATCCTATCTGTTATATAAGCTCAAAACGTAACCAAATAAACAAGACTCTGTGTGGAAAGCTTATGTGTGTATGTGTGCGCTCATTTCCATACGGAATCTCCAAGACGTCTTGCTTATGAGTAAAGGTTTACCCCGGTGGTCAGAAAATACAATTGGTGTAATCTTCACTGGTCCCCTTCAATTGGTGTCAGAAGTGGGATGGACAGGACATCTGAGAGGTGAGTAGAAAGTGTCTTTTATTAGGACATATTCTCTTGCCCTCATTTATCCTAAAGTCCAACTAGATTACTTAGGGGAACCTATAGAAAGTCTTTTGGTAAGACTTTAAGCAGTCTTTGGTACACTGAAAGTCTTTTGGTAAGACTTTAAGAAGTCTTTGGTAGACTGAAAGTCTTTTGGTAAGACTTTAAGAAGTCTTTGGTAGACTGAAAGTCTTTTGGTAAGACTTTAAGAAGTCTTTGGCAGACTTCACGTGGTCTTTGGCAGACCTCACGTGCTTTTAGCACAAAAAACGCTGTTATATACGGGATTTCTTTGGTAGAAATCAGGAAAATATGGGATTTCTTTGGTAGAAATAAAATAAAATAAAATTTTGACTTACCGGGGCACCCATACTCAAATACTGCTTATATGCTTGCTTAAATACATATTGTGCTGTATTGCTGTGCTGTTTTAAAGCTTCTGCTTGCTTAAGAAAAAAATTTGCTGTATTGCAATGCTGTATTGGGGAGGTATTTTTCTCTTTGTGATCTTAAGCCGTTAACGCTCTCCTACACCTGATGGTTTTGCAGGAGCTAATATAGTTCCACGCAGGCACTCTTGTGGGTTGATTGATCACTAGCTGAAACTATCAAGGGGATATTGTACTGTGACATTGCTCAAGCGTGAACTTCTGATGGATTGACGGGGTCTTTGGACTCTAACAGCCACTCTTGTTCCGTGGGCAACTGTCGCAGTCAATGCAGAGTTTTCTGTCTGTTGCAGTAATCAGTGTAGAGGTGAGAGTGGGTGTGGCTTGGCCTGTGTAAGTTATATCTCGGTGCATTTGTGTGAGGTCTGGTTTGAATCTGCTCTGTAAGTCAGTGCACAGTTTTCTGTCTGTTGCAGTAATCAGTGTACAGGTGAGAGTGGGTGTGGCTTGGCCTGTGTAAGTTATATCTGTGTGCATTTTGTTGTTTTCTGTTGAATCGGTTCTGTGGGGCAGGACAGTTTTTTCTATCCTGTGCTCATTTATCATTGTACAGGCGAGTAGGCGGGGTCTATTTTAACAAGGGAAGGGAGAGCTTGGGAGCTTGCAATCATTTCTAGTGTAAGTGTAGTTGGTTTGTAGGAGATTAAATAAAAGGAGGAAATCCAAAGAAAAGGGTATTATAAGAAAAAACAGAAAACAAACGTATATATTGTTTCTGTTTTGTTCGGTTTAAGGTGTTAAAAAGAAATATTTATACAAATACATTGATTTGTTTTCTCACTGATGATCATGAGTCAGTCCAGTGGTAACCTCACTCAGTGTACATCCTGCCAAATGTATGCACTACTGGAACAGATGATCCAGGGTCCATACCTCTGTGACAGGTGTGAGCATGTTGCCTCTCTGGAAGCTCAAATTGAAGATCTGGAGAGGAGAATTGCAACACTTCATGATATTGTCACACTGGAAAGGGAGTTGGTGCTCACGGAGCACAGTTTAGCTGGGCCTAGTATGGAGGGAGGAGCTGGGGCTAGTGAGGATGGTCAGGGAGGTAGCTGGGTTACAGTTAGAAGGGGAATCAGGGGGAACAGGAGGAGGCAGGCCAGTTCTGAGTTGGCAAACACCAACAGATTTGCCAGATTGAGTGAAACTGTTGGGGATGTCCATTCAGGAATGGCAATGCCAGATAGAGCTGTTCCCTCTAACAGCCAGGAGAACAGTTCTACTGGAGGAGAGGGAGGGCAGAATAGGCAGAGCAACAGACATGTTTTGGTGGTAGGGGACTCTATTATTAGGAAGGTAGACAGGGTAATTTTTCACCCAGATCCCAGCAATCGAACAGTTTGCTGTCTCCCGGGTGCTCGGGTTCGGCATGTTGTGGATCGGGTGGATAAATTATTGGGAGGGGCTGGTAATGAACCGGCGGTCTTGGTACACATTGGTACCAATGACAAAGTTAGTGGAAGATGGAGCGTACTAAAGAATGATTTTAGAGAATTAGAGAATAAGCTTAAAGCAAGGACCTCCAAGGTAGTATTTTCTGAGATACTACCAGTGCCACCTGCTAGCCCAGGGAGGCAGAAGGAGCTTAGGGAGGTTAATGCGTGGCTAAAAAAGTGGTGCAGTGCAGAGGGTTTGGGGTTTTTAGAGCACTGGGCTGACATCTCACTTGGGTACAATCTCTATAGCAGGGATGGATTGCACCTTAATGATGAGGGCGCTTTTGTGCTAGGGGATAGGATGGTAGAACGGCTTGGGGAGTTTTTAAACTTGTAGGTGGGGGGGAGGGACTATATAGAAGTATTGTGGTAAATAGGGTAGAGAGGGAAAGGGATGAATTAGTTACCCATGGGGTAGCAGAAGGGGAAGGGTTACAATAGAAAGTAGGGAGGTATTAATAGGGGCCTCAAATACAGTGGCAGGCACTTCACAACGGCAGAGCCATAGCAACATAAATTGTATGATTGCTAACGCAAGAAGTTTGCCTGGGAAAATGGATGAGCTTAATAGGCATTACGGAAACATGGTGGAATGAATCTCATGACTGGACTGTTAATCTGGATGGTTATAACCTATTTAGGAAAGATAGGGGAAATGGTAAAATAGAAGGAGGGATCTGTCTTTATGTTAAGCCTGAATTTAAGCCTATAGTCAGAGAAGATATTTATGCTGGCACTAACGGCATCATTGAATCTTTGTGGGTTGAGCTAAATAGTGGAGGAGCTAATTCTAAACGCATATTGGTGGGAGTATGCTATAAACCCCCAAATATAGCTGAAAGTGAGGAAATACAATTATTGTTACAGATTGAAAATGCAGCTAAGCACGGGCAAGTTCTAATAATGGGAAACTTTAATTACCCTGAAATAAACTGGATAAATGAGACCAGCAGCTCAGCTAAGGGGAGCAGGTTCTTGAGTACACTCAGGGATCATTATCTGGCCCAGGTAATACAAGAACCTACTAAAAATGGGGCCATCTTGGATTTAGTCATCACAAGTAATATTGATATAATATCAAATGTAAAAATAGGGGAACCCTTGGGGAACAGTGGTCACAACACAGTCTCATTTGAGATTGAATACAAAAAACAGAGTTATAAGGGGCCAACAAAAACTCTAAATTTTAAAAGCGCTAACTTTAATGGGCTACGGGCAGCAATACAACATATAGACTGGGACAAAGAACTTACAGGGAAAAATACTGAAAATAAATGGACAGCATTCAAATCCTTACTAAATAAACATACTCATCAGCATGTACCATGTGGAAATAAAATGAATAGGAGTAAATCTCATCCCATGTGGCTTAACAATGACTTAAAGATCATGATGAGGAAAAAGAAATATGCATTTAAATTATAAGGAGGGAACAGAGACAGCTTTATGTGACTATAAGGAAATTAAGTCTTGCAAAAGGGCTATTAGACTGGCTAAAATAGAAAATGAGAAGTCAGTTGCAATGGAAAGTAAGACTAACCCTAAAATATTTTTTAAATATATTAATGGGAAGAAGGCCAGGAAGGAATCTATAGGACCATTAAAATGTGACACAGGCCATCTGATAATTAGTGACCAGGAAAAGGCAGATGAGCTAAATAGGTTCTTTTCGTCGGTTTACTCAAGGGAGGTACCAGTGGTTGGGACACCGCAACATAATGGGGCTACACTACCTTCACTAAATAATTGGTTAACGCAGGAAGTAATACAAAAGAGGTTGGAGAAAATAAATGTTAAAAAAGCCCCAGGTCCTGATGGAATACATCCAAGGGTACTGAGGGAGCTGGGTTCTGTAATAGCCAAACCATTATATCTAATCTTTTAAGACTCACTCACTACAGGGTCTCTACCAGATGACTGGAGAAAAGCAGAGGTGATACCTATATTTAAGAAGGGATCTAGAGCAAATCCGGGGAATTATAGACCAGTGAGCCTCACTTCTGTAGTTGGGAAGCTTTTAGAAGGGTTAATAAGGGACAGAATACAAGAATATGTCTATTTGAACAGGTTCATAGGTAGCAGTCAACACGGATTTATGAAGCATAGGTCGTGTCAGACCAATCTAATGAGGTTAGTAGGAACTTGGATCAGGGCAACTCAGTGGATGTAGTCTTTTTAGATTTTTCAAAGGCGTTTGATACAGTGCCACATGGAAGACTAGTGAGCAAACTAAGGGATACAAGAATTGCAGTAAATATCTGCTCATGGATCGAGAGCTGGCTAAAAGACAGGAAGCAAACGGTTGTTGTGAATGGAACATACTCCGATTGGTCTAATGTGATAAGTGGGGTTCCTCAAGGTTCAGTATTAGGTCCTCTCCTTTTTAACATATTTATTAATGACATTGAAGTAGGACTTGAATGTAGTGTCTCCATTTTTGCTGATAACACTAAGTTGTGCAAGGTAATAAAATCAGATAATGATGTACTTTCCCTACAAAAGGATTTGCATAAATTAGAGAAATGGGCGGCTAAATGGCAGATGAGATTTAATACAAATAAATGTAAGGTTATGCATTTGGGAAGGAACAATAACCATGCAATATATAATCTTATTGGAGCAAATCTAGAGGTATCAGATATTGAAAGGGATTTGGTGTACTAGTGGACAACCACCTAGGTAACAGCGCTCAAAGCCAAGCAGCGGCTGCAAAGGCAAATAAAATATTAGCATGTATTAGGAAGGGTATAGAAGCCAGGGAAGAAGATATAATTCTGCCACTATACAAATCTCTAGTACGCCCTCATTTGGAATATGGAGTACAATTTTGGGCACCACCTCATAAAAAAGACATTTTAGAGCTGCAAAACGTACAGAGAAGGGCTACAAAACTAATAAGGGGAATGGAGGGGCTAAGTTATGAAGAAAGACTAACAAAATTAAACGTATTTTCGCTAGAAAAAAGGCGTATATGATTACGTTATATAAATACATCCAGGGTCAATATAAGGCTTTGTCAAGTTAACTTTTTGTAGCAAGAGATTTTCAACTGACAAGAAGACATCCTTTGAGGTTAGAGGAAAAAAAGATTTCACCTTAAACAAAGAAAAGGGTTCTTCACAGTTAGGGTGGTTAAACTGTGGAATTCTCTACCAAAGGAGGTGGTGACAGCGAATTCGATAGACAACTTCAAAAAGGGGTTAGATATATTTTTGAATAAAGAGGGCATTCAAGGCTATCCAAGATAACTAGCAAAGGAATATTGATCCAGGGAGAAATGTGATCGCCAGTTTCTGGGGTCAGGAAGGAATTTTGCTTTTTTTCCCCTTATGAGACAATTGGCAAAGTTTCAATGTTTTTTTTTTTTCTGTTTGCCTTCCTCTGGATCAAATAACAATTAATAATAAATAGTCCACACTTAAAAGATCAATAGAGATCTAAAAAGGTTGAACTTGATGGACTAACTCTTTATTCATCCTCCAATACTATACTATTAATAATTATTTAATCAATCATTTAATTAATAACTAATCTGCATATTGCAGATCAGAGGAGATCTTAACAGGTTGAACTTGATGGACTGAAAGTCTTTTTCCAACCTTAATTACTATGTAAATATGTAACTATGTATATACACAGTCAAGTTGAGTGGTGACAACTGACTTCCCCTTAACAAAAGAATTGAAAATGGGTACTTCCTAGTCTAAACAATACCCACTTCCCAACCCGGGAGAATCATGCAAAGCTGTCTTGTGTAATTATATACACAGCGTAACATAAGGTCCCGTGAAAGACCAAACGAGATAAGGGATAATAAAAGAAATAGGAACACAGAAATATTAAGGAACTTTTTCTTTACATACATTTATATAATATTCTGATTGCTTTTGTTTATAAAGTAGATGGATTGTCTTGTGTTTTGCTGCAAATAAATTTGTAAGTGTTTGCTGTACTTTCTTTTCTTGTCAATACAATTGAGAAATGCAGGTTAGAGAATTTTCCTCTGTGCCTTTAAGGCTGTAGAGATCGTGTCCACCACTGAAATATATTTCTAAAGCCGGCATATATATATATATATATATATATATATATATATATATATATATATATATAAAAAGAAAATCTTTTTCCAGAAATATGTAACAGTGGAGGATTTATGGTCTATCTTGTTTGTAAGTGTAAGACAGTGTGTTTATTCTATTTTAAAGCTTGCTAACACTTATCTCCGCGTCCCGAGAAAAAAAAAAAGAGGCTGTGAATTTCTGTCTCCCAGCAGAAAATTCTTAAGGTCGTATTTAGTTTGGATAAGAAAACTGTCATGTGTATGGAATGTTGTTGTTGAACTTTTTAAGGTGGATTCCAGTATTTGTAGTTACATGTTTGTGGAGATGTCTCAGGAAGTGTTAGTTGGGAATTATTATAAGTTAAGTACGGGACTAAAGGGAATCGTTCCGAGAATGTTTTAGCAAGTGATTTGAAAGAGAGATTTTGTATGTGAATTTGATCTAAAATGGAGTTTGTTTTTGAATAAATTGCAAAGGGTAAATACGGAAAGAGAAAACAGGCAGCCCTTAACCCCGAATTAATCCTTCTACATATATGATGTATCTGAAGTGAATGTGTCAAGGACACCATGACTCAGACTGACATCAGACTTGTTATACAGACTTTTAGACTCTGATACAGAGTCAGGATGGAATTGGACTAACGTCCCTTCCATTACGTGACAATGACCTTAGATTTGTCCAGGATTTAAGGGCAATTAATTACTTAGTCATCCCAATTACCCTGATTGTCCCTGATATCACTGTTCTCATTACGGCCATTCCACATGACGCCACTATATTTATTATTATTGATTTATCAAACGCATTATTTTTAGTCCCATTGGACTTTGAGACACAACTACTTATGGTTTTCATTTTTGATGGGCGCCAATTAACATGGACCCGTCTTCCCCTAAGGCCATGTGGATTCACCAGCAGCTTACTCACTGGTGCTCCAATACCTTTCGGTCATGGACCCGAGTCATGGTTCCGTCCTGCTGCAGTACGTCAAATGACTTACTGTTTGTTGTGTAGTCCTACCGGGGAAGCCAAAAGGCAGGATTCAGGATTTGCTACAGCACCTAGCAGCTGAAGGTCACAAGGTAACTAAAAACAAAATACAAATGGGGGCAACACATGTTGATGATTAATTATTGCAGGTAATGGATCCCTGAATGCTCACTATGACTCCATTTTACGTACGGCTGCTAAGGGGGACAGCCCAAAACATATTCAGTGGACTCCAGGCATTACTGAAGCTTATGTGACCTTAAAAGTTAGCATTATGCAGGCCCCCGCTTTAGGACTGCCTGATTATTGTAAACCATTTCATTTGTATGCAAGGGACAACTGTAAAACCATGGCTGCGGTCTGTGCCCAAGATCACGGAGGTAGTATGTGTCCCGTTGCATTCTTTTCCAAAGTAGTCCTTACCCCGGTCCAGGGGATGCTGGGGTGTCTCCAAACATTTGTCTCCTTGTGATGTGGCCGTACAGAAAGCAATCCCCCTTAACTTGACCTAACCCCCCCTTCAGCTGCTCTGGCAGAAGGACTGACAGAGAGAACACAAGCTGCAGCACCAACCCCCCTTTGCATCCAGTAGTACACTGAAAACGAAACTAGTAAAAACTGATAACACATAGCAAGTACAAAGAATCGCAATGATTTTATATCCAGAGGTAATGCCTTTGCTGACCAAGTAGCTAAAGAAGCTGCATTTAAACCACTTTCTGCTAACCTTACTTACCCTATGCTCCAAGCCCCGTCTTACCCATCTGACCTTCTTTTCAATGAGTTACAAGGTTTTGCCACACCAGAAGATTTATCATATTGGCAATCACAAAGTTTTGAAAAAGACAATAATGGTCTTTTCTCAAAAGAGGGGAGGATAGGTATACCTGAGAGTAGTGCCCCTATATTCATAGCACAGGCACACGGGGTAGGACACAAAGGAGTTAAAACTACCATGCAACAGTTACGACAATCATTTTGCATCAGAAATCTGATGCTGCACTGTCATACATACATACAGAGATGTGTACAATGTTTGCAGAATAATTCTACAGTGCCAAATAAAGCAAAGCATGATCATCTGCCTCCACCTACAGCTCCATTTACTCATCTACAAATTGATTTTACTCATATCCCAAAGACGGGATCAAAACAATTATATCTTTTGGTGATAGTGGACCAGTTTTTCCGATAGCCTGAGGCCTTTGTAACACAAAGAGAGGATGCTAAGATAGTAGCTAAAAATTTATACCGAGATATGGATGTCCGTTACAAATTAACTCTGATAATGGATGAGCCTTTATCAGCGCAGTAATTAAGGAATTGATACAGTGGTTACAGATAACCTGGAAATTCCATATCACTTACCATCCTCAGAGTTCAGGAATAGTGGAAAGAATGAACCGCACTATTAAAGAGAAACTTACAAAGGCCACTGCCGGTACATGGGTTAATTGGCAGAAATATTTACCTGCTGTACTAGCAGAGATTAGGAGGACTCCTATTAAAACTACTAAATTGTCTCCTTTTGAGATTCCTGTGGGCAGACCATTTCCAACTCCTTGGGTTAAAGACCCACTTGTAATTATGCCAGGAGATCTTGATCTCATAAGAGAACAATATGTGAAACAATTGATTGATAAACTGAATGGCATCTATGGTGATGTGTCTTCTCGCTTGCCTTTACCCTCACAGCAACCAACACATCCATTCCAGCCAGGTGACCTCGTCTGTGTCCGACAGCTGAATAAAGCAAAGAAGGGAGGCTTCCCATTCGGACCACCGACGACTGTGATAGCAGTGACTAGGACAGCCATCCTCACCGACGCACAGGACATCTGGATTCACGTATCACGACTGAAGCTGTGTCCAAAGAGGGGTGAAACTTTATTCCTGTACCCGAAGAACTTCCTTTTGATGATGAGCATTATGCTCCTGATCTTTTTTCCCTTCTGGACAGTCCTTAACTGTTATTATGATCCAGAAGAACTGGGACTATTAAGATTTATTTGTGATGAACACAATGTCACTGATATTGATTTTTATAATAGAACCAGAAGGTCATTGCCTAATAACACAGTATATTCATATAGTGATAAGGAAAAACACCCATGGCAACATAACACATATGTTTCAATACTAGAAGGCTTTGCTCACTCTTTTAATCTTTCTAATTGCTGGGTTTGCTCACATATTGCCTCACATGGAGAAATGGGGATGCCTCTATTTGGTCTACCTGCAGAGAATTTTACTCAAAAGCACATGTATATTAATTTCTTTACTTATGTTCAATCTGCTACCTCTCTCAGCCTCTCACTAAAGATGAAGTTTATCCGTACATACTTTCCTTCCAAATATAATAAAAGTGTCTCTTTTAAGTTAGTATACACTATCGAAGGTTATAACTGTTTTCAGGGACCAGGGGAATGGAACAGTATATTGTATTTTCACTTTAGTATCACTTTTAGACTGCAAATATATGCCATTATTATTTCCTAACCTATTTCTTGTTAAGAGCTTTATATTTTACTATTCACAAATACCATTACAGCTCTAGATGTTTTTGAACAATTATTCCACGCTTTCCTACTTTTAGTCTAGTTCTTCTCGAAGATCACGTTGTGATCTAAGAGGGGAATGAAGGGGTTAATTGTGTTTCTGCTCAGCTTAGCAGGTGCTCTAGGTACCAGTGATAGAAACTGCTCTCACAGCTAAAGTATGTAATCCTGAAACCTGTTATCTACAAACATATTTTTTGACAATTATTTTTAATTGCATAGACCTTGAGAATGTTCTAGAAATATGTGTATGTGATGATCTGTGCACTTTTCTCATGCACTATTCTTATGCACTGCTCTCATGAATTTTTTCTGTGGCAAGCACACTACACATGGTTGGTTGGTACCTGACACTGGATATTAGCCAATGAGAAACCTGACATGTAAGGATTATTATCCTATCTGTTATATAAGCTCAAAACATAACCAAATAAACGAGACTATGTGTGGAATGCTTATGTGTGTATGTGTGCGCTCATTTCCATACGGAATCTCCAAGACGTCTTGCTTATGAGTAAAGGTTTACCCCGGTGGTCAGAAAATACAATTGGTGTAATCTTCACTGGTCCCCTTCAGTACAAATAGCTGATCTACAGAGTAAAAAGACAAGTCTTACACTTACAAATATTACAAGACCATAAATCCTCCACTGTTACATTTTTATATTTATGCCGGCTTTAGAAATATATCTCAGTGGTGGACACAATTTCTACACCCTTAAAGACACAGAGGAAAATTCTCTAACCTGCATTTCTCAGTTGTATTGCAAAGAAAGAAAGTACAGCAATCAGACTCACAAATTTATTTGCAGCAAAACAACTTCCCAAATGCAGAAAACAAGACAATCCATCTTTATAAACAAAAACAAGCAGAATGTTATATACGTATATATATGTAAAGAAAAAGTTCCTTTGGGTTTTATGTTTCATCTGACTGTTCTGAGTTACTGGAGCCCCCCTAACATCCGAGTCGTTTTTAATCTGTACTTTTATTGGGTTTTTCTGGTCCTATATATTTTTGTTCCTACTTCTTTTATTACCCTTTCCTCATTTGCTATTTTTGTCTGCTCTCCCTCTCTATGTAGTGCTGTCTGCGGGGGAAGGAGGAAGGGGGGCTGGAGCCACTGCTCACAGCGGCTGCTTGCTCTCTTATGGGACCTGGGGGTGGGGGCTGTGTATATAACTACATATGATAGCTTTGCATGATTCTCCCGGGTTGGGAGGTGGATATTGTTTAGACTGGGAAGTACCCATTTCCAACTATCCTTCTATTCTTAAAAACTTTTGGTGGTTGTCTCAATAGACAATATAACCTTATATTGTTACCACGATTGTTAATCAGAGAACGAGAGCGGCTGTACTGAGCTGAAGAGCTCCGACAATTGCGAAAGGTGTTCCAGAGCTAAGTGCTTAAAACAATCGTGATACAATATCCCTAACCTGTTTCTTTCAGCTGTCGCCTTGCTCTTGTCTTCACTGAGTCAATGGATTTCCCCTCGTCAGTGGGGCGTCTTACAGCTTCCAGAAACCTAACTTCTTAACTTAAACAGTATAACAAAATGTATTATCTAAAACAGCATGGCAATACAGCAGAGTTAATGAGCAAGCAAAAGCAGGTTTGGGGCACTGTCAACCAAGCCGTCAAGTATATAATTTTATTTTATCCTTTCTATTCCCACCTTAGGAATAATTAATATAGCCTACCAAAGGCTTAATGTAGCCTACCAAAGGCTTAATAATGTAGCCTACCAAAGGCTAAACCCTCCCTACCTTAGAGAGTGATTCTCAGTCTACAAAAGACTGTGCCCAACTCATTTACTTGGATACAGTTTACAGAGGAAGATGAAAGTGGGAGCAAAGGAAGGTGTACTTAAATGGACACAATTCACTCTACTCACCAATCATCGTTCTTCTATTTGTATCCCACTTTCTGACACCAGTTTGTTGGGGCTTATTTTACTGCATTGGCGGCTTGGACCACAGGTCTCGGAACAGAGCTCTGAGAGCTAGTACTTGAAATGACACACACACACAAAAGTCTCAGTACAAGCTCTTTTATTTGCAGGATGGCAAAACTTATATACCTGACAGCAAGAAGGCATATCAGAGGAAGATGCAATATCAGCAGAACTGTGGAAAACCGAACATTTCAACATACTAAAGATGAAATAGGTAGGGTGGGTTACATGCTCACTTTGGCATTGTACAAACTTATAGGATTTTAAATATAGCCACCTTGTAGTGGAACATGAGATACATCCCCCCTTACCTCTTCCATAAAATAGCTTTTTAATCACTTTTTTAGATATTAAACCACTTTGTCATAAATAACCCTGTGTCATTCAGGGGTTAGTATATCAACTGCATTGGTGGAACCATCCAATGTACTATAGAAGGTGTTGTTCAAAGTATTATAATACTTATAGATTATAATTATGGTTCTCGCATTGAGTGTGGTCACGCTAAAATATGTTAGCTATTGTGTATAGATTGTTTTTGGATATTTGGTCAAAAGGTTTACTGAAAAAATAACACAATCCCTAAGCCTTACCTAAAACAATGTATTGATTAAGGAATAGATTCAACGGAACAAACAAAAGTTCCTTTTTCCTAAATGCATATTTTCTAAGTTTGTGAAGATTTGAGTATTCTATGTTTATGAAGTCTGCACAAATATCAGAAAGCTGAAGAGCATGAACTCTAAAATCTGTACTCAAGTTACAGTGCAAGGTTTTGTTCTGCCCGCTTCAGCCTAGCATATGGAGGAGAGAGGAGGTGAGAGAGGGAAACTGTGCCGCTTCTACTGGAATAGCCAGATTTTGTAATACTTATAGATAAACAATGGGTAATAAAATAATATCACATAATGTTAATGGTCGTAATACTCCCTTTACATGTCAAACTGTTTTTGAAGCCTTTAATAAAGAAAATGCTGATGTGATCTGTGTCCAAGAGACATACTAGAAAAAATATGAGCCAAATCTTCCCAATAATATATTTGATTATAAAATAATCGCTAGTTATAAAAATAAATCTAGAGGAGTTGTTGTTATTTTTTAATAAAAAAATCAGATTAAATACAACTTCTCCTACTTCATTATTGTCCTACTTGATTGCCTCAATTTAGACCCAGGATACGTGGGTTTAGGGGCCTGGGTAGTTTGGCAGAGACAATTTAGTGACTCTTTAAGGGCTGCTGTGGCACATAGCAAAGGTTTCTTATGCTCTTTGGTACCCGTAATTATTTATTCAGTATTTGGGAGTTAGGGGAGTGCGCTAGTTTGCGAGTGAGAGGAAACTTTATATTATCATAGTGTTTTTTGGTGTCAGGGATTAACTCATAATTTCATAACATAGCTAGGAAGGGTTTACTCATTAGCAAGGGCACTCGTAGGTGCTTTTTCTGAGATTTCCGAGGCCCTCCACAGCCAAAAATTGGAGAAACACATAATTCATTGATTTCCTAAACATTCAACCTAAGTAGACTTGGGCTTCAACACAAATTGTCCTAGTTTTCTATTTTTCTAGTTGTATCACTTTTTCATAGTAGTTGTGCCATTTTAATTTAAATTGAAAACTTGTATGTAATATAATCTGAGCCAACTCAATAAACGGAGTCATTGGAGTATAGAGCTTTTATAGCGTGAGAGACAAATCTTCTCAAACCATATTTTCTGCAGAACTAAATCAAGAAACTGACAATTTATCCAGTCAGACATCTTTTCCATGTCTAATGACAATGCAAGTGATGGTATCTTTTTTGTTTAAAAATGCTAGCAAGTTAATCAGTTTGCAAGTATTATCCTCACCTCGTCTAATCAGCCGTCACTAGCTTGTTTAGTAGTGGATTTAATCTACTGACAATTTTTGCATAAATCTTTATATCTGCATTTATAAGAGGGATGGGTCATTCATTGTTACAATGTTTCAGATCTTTATCCTATCTTAGGGATCATTGTGATTGAAGCATCCAACATATATGTAGGTGCATCTCCCAGTACTTGTATTTCATTTAAAGAATTATATAAGTACTTTATCACAGTTTTAGAAAAGGCCTTATAGTATACATTAGGAAAACCATGAGGTCCTGGGCATTTATCAAGTTTTACATAACCAATTACTATTTGGATTTCCTCCCTTGAGATTACTGTATTTAAATCCTCACCTTCTGCTTCAGACGTTTTGGGAAGTTTAATCTGAGCCCAAAATCTAAATTTCTTCCTTAGATGGTTTAGTGAAAAATGGATGTTTTGTTAAATTATAGACCGACCCACTTCTACCTATTAACCCCTCATTAACTCCTGTCACCTACAGTATTAGTCCCTCATGAGCCAGGGAGTCCCAATCTATTAACACCCTTATAAGCCAGGGAGTCCTTATCAGGACCCCCTGGCACATAACATTAGCCCCCACCTGCAATGCGAGTCCTTCAAGGACCCGCACCCCAAATGTATCCCTTTTAGCGAGAAGTTGATAGGTTAGTGGGGATTTAATAGAGTGGTGTAGGGGGAACTATTGTAGTGGAGGGTTAATAGGTTAGTTGAGGTTAATAGGGTAGTGTAGGGCTAATAGGGTAGTGTAGGGGTTAATAGGGAAGTCTGGGGTTAATAGGTAAGTAAGTGAATTGGATAATAGGTTAGTGGTGTTTAATAGGGTAGTCGGGGTTAATAGATTAGTGGGGGTTGAAAGGATAGTGTATGGAATAATAGCGAAGTAGGGGTTTAATAGGTTAGTAAGTGGATAGGATAATAGATTTGTGGGGGTTAATAGGGTATTGTAGGGGTTAATAGGGAAGTAGGAGTTTAGATAGTGTAGAGTTAATACGATAGTGGGAGGTTAATAGGGTAATGTAGTGTAGTGCTTAGACTTATATTGTTAATGTTAGGGTTTATGCTTGTCATACTTTATGGGGTTAATTAGGGGATCATGGGGGACTGTATAGATTTCCATGAATTATAGAGGTACATTTTTGGTGCAGCGGGGGTACTTCTAGTAGGAGGAGGAGATCCTGAGGAGCTGTCAGGAGACTGACAGGAGCAGCTGGAGGAGCATAGCGGAAGGTGCTGCCAGGAGCGGCAGGAAAAGCAGAGCTGAGGCAGCCAGGAGCAGCAGGAGGAACAGTGAGGCCACCTCAAGCAGCAGGAGGAGCAGTGAGACTGCCAAGAGCCAAAGGAGGAGCAGTGAGGCTGCCAGGAGCCGCATAAGGAGTAGAGCGTGAGGAGCTGCAAGTAGCTGCAGGAGGAGCGCTGAGGCCACCTGGAGAAGCAGGAGGAGCAGTGAGACTGCCAGGAGCCAAAGGAGGAGCAGTAAGTCTTCCAAGAGCAGCATTAGGAGCTGAGCATGAGGAGCTGCCAGGAGCTGCATGAGAAACTGCAAGGAGCCGCAGGAGGAGCAGTGAAGCTTCCAGGAGCAGTAGAGCGTGAGGAGCTGCCAGAAGCAGCAGGAGGAGCAGAGCATGATAAGCTTCCAGGGGCAGCAGGAAGAGCTGAGCGAGAGGAACGGTGAGGCTGCCAGGAGCAGCAGGAGGAGCGGTGAGGCCAACATGAGGAGCAGTGAGGCAGCAGGTCGGCTGCCAGGAGGAGAAATGAGGCCACCAGGAACAGTGGGAGGAGTGGAGCCGTGAAGCCGCCAGGAGCAGCAAAAGGAACAGTGGAGCAGAGAGGAGCTACCAGGAGGAGCAGGAGGATGGGAGCATGAGGAGTAGCGAGGCAGACAGAAGGAGCAGCAGGAGGCAGACAGGAGCGGCAGTGAGGCTGCTAGGACCAGCAGACAAAGCTGAGCATGAAGAGAAGCCAAAAACAGCAAGAGGAGCAGAGGAGTGGAGCGTGTAGAGCTGCCAAGAGGGCTGGAGTATCAGGAGAAGCAAGGCCACCAGGAGAGGCAGGAAAATAATGAGGCTGCTGGGAGCAACAATAGGAGCAGTGAGACTTTAAGGAGTGGCAAGAGGAGCAGTGAGGCCCTCGGGAGCGGCACAAGGAGAGGAGCAGTGAGGCAGCCAGGTGCAGCGAGGCTGCCAGGAGAAGCAGGAGGAGAGGTGCGGAAGGAGATGCCAGGAGCAGCACGAGCATCAGTGAGGCCACCAGGAGCAGCAGGAGAAACAGTGAGTCCACCCGGAGCAATGAGGCTGCCAGGAGCAGCAGGCGGAGTAATGAGAAGCTACCAGGAGCAGCAGTGAGGCAATCAGGAGCAGCAGGAGAAGCAGTGATGCCACCAGGAGCAGCATGAGGCCGTCAGAAGCAGCAGAAGGAGCGGAGCACGAGGAGCTGCCAGGTACCAGAGGAGGAGCACTGAGGTTGCCAGAAGGAGCACTGAGGCTGCCAGCTGGAGGAGCAGTGAGGCCGCCAGGAGCAGCATGAGGCACCCAGAAGCAGGAGGAGGAGCGGAGCATGAGGATCTGCCAGGAGCCACAGGAGGAGCACTGAGGCTGCCAGGAGGAGTGGAGCATGTGGAGCCACCAGGAGCAGCAGAGCGTGAGGAGCTGCCAGGAGCAGCACGAGGAGCAGTAAGGCTACCAGGAGCAGCAGGAGGAGAGTGTGGCTGCCATGTGTAGTATTGGAGTGGAGTGTGAGCAACAGAGTGGAATAGAAAAAGCGAACATGGAGGCTGGAGATGGAGTCCCAGAGACAGGAGAACAAACAGAGAATTGGGGATAGGTCTCACCAGGAGGCAGATGCAGCATAAAGAGCACAGAAGCCCAGTATGACCATAAATTGATGCCAGCAGTCAGTTAGATTAGGGTAGAAAATATTTATAAGGTGAGGGGGAGTTCCAGACCCTCCCATAACTCCTGTTAATTACCCTTAAATTGGCTCAGATTATATTATAGATAAGTTTCAAATTTAAGTTAAAATGGCATAACTACTATGGATAAGTCATAAAAATAGAAAAAGAGGACAATTTTTGTTTAGGCCCAAGACTTCACATGCTGGAAATCAATTAATTATGAAAAAAGTGTGTCTCTAATTTTTAAAAAGGGAGAAATTATTAATCTATCTTTTTTTTTTTGTAAATTAAGAATAATACTCAACCTCCATCCCTCTTTGAAAGTTGAGGTAAAGGAATGAGGAGAGGGCTAATATTGAAATATAGAGCAGTTAAACCTAGATGTATTGGTTGAGAAGATTTCATGTACGCCTGCTCCCCTACCCCCTCCTTAACTTTACATTTCCCCCGCTTTTTTTGTTTTGTTTTTGTTTTTTTGTTGCTTGTTTTTTTTAAATATATTTATACATTGCATGATTATTTAAAATAATAATTAAAAAAGTCATGTAAATCAATGGTGATCTAAAAATAATTAACATTAAAAGTGAATGTTACTTCTTAGGATGATCTTTCGCCCCTTTTTCAGAGAACATATAAAAATCAAATGACTTTATATTGCTCCAAATAATGTTTTAATATAACATACTGTATTGTTCTGTATCTCCCTATAAGTCTTCCTATTTCTCTTTATAACTTCATTATATATTGTAATTTTTCCTCTTACTACCAAACATACCACCTTTCTATATCTCATACTATTATAAATAGTGATATTGCACCATAAAATCATTGTCAGTTTCCTATTTTATCATCCCACCCTAAATCTGTGTCTATGTACTGAATCTGTTAGCAATTAAGGACTTTGAGTGGAAACAACTTCTTTCAAGCTCTCACCACCCCAATATTCTCATTATTATTATTCTCATTACCTAGATAAACTTTTTTTAAATATGTTTTTTTTTTATTATTATCTTCATCCAGGGGTGTAGGAGCCAGAATAATTATGGGGGGATACAGTTCATTGTATACACAGGCAGTAAAATAGCTTAATCTGGGGGGGTTTGCCCCCCCAGTTTCTACACCCATGTCTGCATCAGAAAATTAATATATAATATATGACAATGAAAATTAGAAAGAAAGAAAATATAACCATATTTTTTATGACGTCTTTCTTTCTCTGGTTCGTCTCCTCTATTCTATGACTCTTACTCTCTTTCTTCAATCTCGAACTCTCTTCCACACCTTCATGGAAGCTCCATGTACTGGTTTCCTTCATCACTACATACTCATTTACGTCCCACTTCCGAAGAGCCTGCCTGCAATTCTCCTTAGCGATGGCCATATCCCATTCCTGTGCCTGTTCATGTAATTTAATTAGTTTAATTACTGTCTCATTATGTCATAACTGTCATGTCTAAACTCCCTGTCTGTGGTTTTTCTCCACATTATTGGTCAAAGTTTACTAGAGATGAGAATATGAGGTCAAGAGTTACAAGAAAGAAGAAAGTCAAAGAAAGCAAAAGAACTGAGGGATTGGAAACTAGTGGGGGAGAATAAGGAGGCCCTTTTTTTAGACTCAATGCTGTTTTTTTTATTACTTTTACCCAGGTACAACTTTCATTTGTTCTGTATCTAATATAAAAGGTTAATCCTGGGAATTTTCACGCTATATGATCTTGGTAATTATAGATCATTTAGCCTCATTCCTATGACATACCTAGTATATGGGACAGATATTTTGTCGGCATCTCTTGGTAGCCTGGAATTAAATGCACAATAGATTAGGATGATTAATACTGTGTGAATAGCAGAATAACCACACAATTCATGATGCAACTCCCAAAGAGTTTTATGGGTTAAATAAATAGTGTATGACAAAAAGAGTGAATCTTAGTGAGATTGGCCTATTTCATGCAGCTTCTTTTCTGCTGACACATAACTGATACCTCTCTCTATACACTGCCGTTATCCAATTCCTCTCTCTCCATTTCCTGTACCTCACACACAGACATGTGCAAACACACATGCACACACATGTACATGCATGCACAATCGATCATGGAATGGTATCTTAAACACAGACATCTTCAAACACACACGCACACATGGGCATGCATGCACAATCGGTCACAAGACAGTACCTCATACACAGACACGTGCAAACAAACACGCACACACATGTACATGCATGCACAATCGGCCACGGAACAGTACCTCACATGCAGACACTTGCAAACACAAATGCACACACATGTACATGCATGCACAATCGATCATGGAGTGGTATCTCACACACAGACATGTGCAAACACACGCACACACATGTACATGCATGCACAATCGATCACAGAACGGTACCTCACACATAGACACGTGCAAATTCACACACATGTACATGAATGCACAAGCAGTGATTGTACAGCAAAAACCCACTGACATGTTTAAAACACACATGCAAATACTGACTAGCTCATAATAAAGTACTACCTGACCAGTATTTCATACACAGACTGACACTGACCCACACAGCACAACGTACTGACCAGCAGAGTCCTCACAGAAAGCTAAATTGTACCGTTTTATTGTATTGTGTATGATGGGAAATTGATTGTGCTAGATTAGACTGGTGGACTCGAGGTATACAAGTATCATATAGTTTATGTAGCAATGGTAAGCTCCCTCAATATCTATCCCATCTTATTGTCCTAGACATAGAAACACGGCATGTCATAGGTTTGGCCCATCTAGGTTGGCCCATTCTATAAAATCTATCACCACAAACTCACCAGTTTTGTAGCACCAGCTGATAACTTCTTCATAGATTAATTAGAGGGTTACCGTAGTGGTTTTTTAGGGTTAGGAGTCACTATATATACACCTTAAGCATTTAGCAGTTTATGTACACTCCTAGCACTTTTTGCAGAAGGGAGTACTGTAACAAGTATACTCCTAATGCACTTAAGATGTGGAGGAGAAGGTGAAATTTATATATATATATTTTAAGACTGACACAATTTCATTTTTGATTTTTAGCTCACAATATTTGTAATGATGCACCACCCACTAACTTCTGAAGGCCAGAGGTGGTCTTTGTGGTGATGGGTTTGGGTTTAGTAGTATAGAATTGGCAGCTGTCTCTCCTGGGTGAGATGGATAGGGAGGATGGTGACAGCTCCTTCCTAGCAATGTTTAATACCAGTGTCATGGAGCTCTAGCCAAAGGCACTAGGGAAAGGACTTGTGTCTTGGACATTTTGGTTGAAGCCCTTAAGATGCAGAGCGTTTAGATATCTCTGTCTATCTTATACACAAAAGAGAGAAGCCAAAAACCTGAACTTTGTGTTCACTTTGTGATCACTGGGCACAGCTCTGGGCTTCAATAAAAAACAGATACTGGAATATAAATCCTTGGGTTTGTAATACTATATACTTCAGTTATAAATAATTCATTAGATGACTTCTATAACCAACTAGAGGTAAAAATTTCACAAAAGTCAGAGGAAGGTGCGAAAGAAAGAAGCTGAAAAACAAAAAAGGTCAGAAGCAAGATATGAAAAAAAACAAGGATAGAAGACCTCAGCTTTAAGTGATCTATATATATATTTATATATATATATATATATATATATATATATATATATATATACATATATATATATATACACACATGTGAAGGTATACAGACAAACCCTCATTTATATGGATTTATACAGAGGGAGCAGAGACAGCGAGTCATATGTGTAGATAAACATAAAGACAGCATCCTCAGTGTGACCTATGTGCAGTGGATGAACCTATCTAACAAGGAGTGTCTATAGGTAATAATATAGACATATGAAGTCTCTATATACAGTGACTATGCATAGAAGGAGCACTGTGTGTGACTTTCCATAGAAGGAGTAATAGGTTGTAGTGAGATAGCATGTATACATCATGGGGAGTATGAGGGATCACATGACTCGGGACCTATGTTCTCTCCTTTCTGTAAAAGGTATCAAAACCCAGAGCCAAATTACATGGGAATGTGAGCTCGGCCCACTAACACATATCTCTTGTCACAATTCACCAATTGTCGCAACAGCAACTCATTCATTCTCCATAGATGAGACAGAAAGTCACAGCAGCCTAAGACAACAAATGTAAGTAACATATTATGTTTTTTTCCTCAAAAAACGTATGTGTACGCGAGACCACTGCTTGAGACAGAAAACTGCCTATGATAATGCTTCAAGTATCAGATCTGAAGATAAAAATATTATAACACATCAACTGAGTCTGATATAAGGCTTGATTTATTTTATCTGACACAACTGAGGAGCTAACAAGGTGCTCCCAGCACCCTAACCCTATACATACTTGGGGGATCTCATGGAGCCCCGCCTCTAGTATCCCTACCACCTATGAGCTTAGGGATTCCTGGGATTCCCCCATGTTCAGTAAATTATATTGCAAAGTTATGTTTTCTCCCTCACCAACAGCCCCTCAGGAATTAAAATCATTTAAAAAAAAGGGCGCCATTCAATTTGAAAGAATGCAGCCATGTTCGCTGCTGAAAAATGCTTTTTCTTATTGGTCCAGGGAAAGCTGTCTGTTTGAGAACACTCTAACTCCTCTGTCTGTAACCAGTTCCAACTAATTTTTTTATCCCTCCTTTGTCCTTAAAGTCACCTCCCACAGATCCGCCCTTAGGTGAGTAAACCAAACCCACAGTATTCCCTTCCACCTGATTGGCTTCTCATGGACCAATAAGTCATATTTCCCCGAAGGCAAATATATTATTGGTTAATGCTAATCTGGGTGAGAAATTTGAGTTCAGCCCACTAAAATATAAATGTGGGCAAATCCTTTGATCCAAAACTGGACTCTGCTTGGTAGGACTAGTCACCTTGGCCTTTTTAAGCCCGTTGAAGCAGCAGAGGATAAAGGTTAGGCTGATCCTGTGCTCCTGAGCTGATGCTGATGATCCTGATACGACCGCCGGGCACAGATACAGATCCTTTCTAAGACACCTGAGGAAGGATTCCAGTAGCTGATTACCAGGAATTTCTGGAGCTGCATAGACTCACCTCCATTAATTTTCTCCCTGTTTACTCCCATTCGCCGTTACTTTTAATACCCATGGGGGTTTTTGAGACCCCATGGAACATAACTTTTACCTTGTGTTATGGAGGTCCTTATAGGATCACCTTAGCAACTAAATATTAACACCTATTACAGGGGTCCATAAATGACACAAAAGGTACATAGAAGTAGCCCCTACTTGATACAAGTTCAGATCTGAGCAGGACCATAGCCTGGTCCTGATACTTAGAGAGAACTAGGCATTGAGGTTGGCTGCTGAAAGCATCTACTGCTCACTATTAAAGTGGTACTAACCCAGAAATAGTTTTATTAGCCCAATGGAATAGTTATTCCTCAAAATACATTCTGCACATGGAATAAATGTTTGCAAATCACAATAACAACCCAGAGCCCTTTAGGCTCAAATGACTTGGTGAAGATTGCTCTTGTAGGTCCAGAGCACACAACCAGGGCTTTGGGCCCAATATCATACAACATAAATGGACAAGTCCTTTTAAAAAGTTCTAATGGCCATGCAAATAGCTTTTGAGTTAGGTAGCAGCATGGGCTAGTGTCCATCTGCAGATTTCTTCATGTTTTAATCAGCAATTTAAAAAACTTCTGCATCTACTTACAAAGCACTTTTCTTCTTTTTCTTGTTGACTGTAGAATAAAATAAATATAGTAAGAAGTGACTCCCAATATCAGTCTTCCACAGATGGAACTAAAAATATTGTTTATAAAAGTTGGGAGGAATTCCAGCCTCAAAGTCTTGAGTAACCAGCTACTTTTAGTTCACGTTTCTCAAAAAAGATCAAAGTTTTCATCAGAAAAAAGTTGAATAGTTGTTTATACCGGTGCTTACTACTGCAAATTTATGAAATGCCCTTTGTAAAATAAAAGATAATAATATTTCTGTTACATTGAAAAATAATATAAGTGGTATGTGTCAGTATGGAGTTACAGTTACATTCAATAGCAAAATGTATGGTAATAGCTATTATATGCAATAAACCTTATATACAATAAGGACAAACCCGACACCTCACAACCCAGAAATACTTACTCCTTTTCTCCTCTCTCAATTGAATCTACAAAAGAACAGCAATTATATAATTAACAACATGCATTTTTATGGAAATCGCAACTGCCATGTCCATATTATCTCCCCTTAGGGGCAAGTTATTTTAGCTAAATATGCTTTCCAGCTACTATTTTATTTTGGGGACATATATTGAATATAGGTGGCCGTAGACAATGGAGAAATACTTTTTGTCAGAAGAAAATAACCAAAATGAAGTAAAATATGTATTGGTTACCCAGGAGTAATGACAGTATGAGATTTAATACTAAAAATCCTTGTACTAAGAAACACAATTCCTGATCGAGAGGCCTAATATAATATTCTTGTCTTGTCATTATTTATAATTAGCAAATAGATCATCCGTGTCTCACTCTTCTTATTTTCTTATCTATGATATCTTTTTTGTAAATGAATGGCTACAAGACTCAAATGTAATCTAATCTCAATAACATTAATTGCATCTTACATTTATTTGGATATAAAGTATTTGTGTTTATTTTAATACTGTACCATCTGATGTTCATCTGACATCTGAAAGACAGAAGAGATGTGAAGTATTTATTGTTACAAACACAACAGATAACAGAACAAATGCACAATGTTATATCTATTCAACAATGACTGTGTCAGACACACAATTGTACACACTTTTCTATAATTAGATGATAGGTTACACACAAGATACTTATTTCACATTCGTCATCCACGTCTTCTGATGACGTGTTTTTTCTGAAAATAACACAAAGTCTTTTAATTCAGCAATGTGAATGTGCTGTTTGAGAATTTGTAAGTTAATTTGTTTAATTAATTGGCTTTTTTGTTGGTTTTCAGAGTTATGTGAGTAAACATTTTTCAGACAAAAGTCGTAATGTTTTCCAAGTCTTGGGTGCCTTCCGATCAGCGCCAAAGTGCTAAGCGCTTTGGCGGTGTTTGCGAGCCTCGCCATGGGCACCCTTAATCCGTGCAAGGCCACCATTTATTGCACAAAGTTGTGCTGGGCTCGCGATAAGCCCTGCAATGAGCGCAGAAGGCACTAATTGCAGCAAAGTCGTGCGAGCATCGTGATGAGTGGCTGTGACGCTCACCGCTAGGTGTGCATTGAGCAACTTCGGCGCTCATTGGGCACGCTCAAGCACGTAACTTTTAACATGGCATGACGAACAGACTCGCAAGATGACAACTATTATATGTTTTTGATCTATTCATCTATAGCAACTAGGGCTCATTAGTTTACATATATAGGAATGTGAGACAAATGTGATGTATGTGGATGTCCCATAACCCCAAACATTGAAAACACACTGACACGATGAGAATGGTATAACAACGCTTTATTTTATGCACAACGTACTAGTCTTGGTTGGAGCACTGGGAGTGAAGCAGACGCCTCAGCCGAGAAACAGTTTATACGAGCATAAGACTGCCAAATGTATGACGGCCTGGACATCTAAGCAAGAGGTGATGTACCCCTCGGGACGGGGAATTAAAACTCCAGTCGGCTCCTGCTAAGGTAGGAGGAAAGAGTACAAGATATATCCCGCCAACAAGAGGTGTAACAACACGGCTTGTATCTGAAAGAAGTGGTGGAGCACTACCGACCGGGGAAAACCCGATCGTTAAGACCTAAAGGAGCGGCTCTGAGATAAGCCAGCATTTGATCCAGCAGAAGCTAAGGCTGATATTATGGGAGAAGGTCTCTTCACTCTGCAAGTAAAAGCATGCCAGACCTCTAAAGCAGCAAGACCTGAGTGAGTTTTTGAAAAGGGATCAAAGTAGGAGACCCTTCTTTACATGGGACAAAAAAAACTAAACATGTTTATAAACACAGTATTGGTCTAGAATATATCTGACCTAAGGATTAAGCCCCAGATGTTTTAAACTCTTTGTCCAAGCTAGATCAAAAAAGAGACATACCGGTGTATAAAACCTATCACATAAATAATCCAGAATGAAATAATCTTGAGGGATTATCTGAAAAGTTTACACTGTTGACAAAGTGCAAGTGCGGTTGGTTAAAGTCACATTGTGCAACTTGAGAAAGATCAGCGCACTAAAATATTGTTTAGCAGGACCTATGAAGTCCCAACAGTTTATTATGCCACAACAAAGGTTGTTTATTTTATGACAGTAATATAATGTTGAGATGATCAAAGCTTGATACAGAACTTTGTATATTGTGGAGTCTATGCATATCACCCCAAATCAAACTGAGTCTTTAAAGACACCTTAATAGGAGTAAAACAACTACATTAAAAAGAAAGAGGGGTAAGAATACTCACCTGATATCTGATTGCTATCACAATGTTTGGTATTAATTGAATACTATTCTACATCTGTGGACATTCAAACAACATTTGCACAAAGTGCTGGTATAGTGGTTAAAGAGAGAGTATACTGCTGTTTGTAACGCTATAACCTAAAAGGTATCCTTCTAATTAAGTGATTTACCATCATATACAAAAAGGAGAAATTGAACAATGGATATTGACAAAATACTATGAGGAAGAAAGAGACACATTGTCCTAAAGGAAAAACTAAAGACAAGAACAACTCTAAATCAGTTCATTCTTCCCCCACAACATTTTTCTCTCCTAAAGGGAAAATAAACCCTGAAAATACGACACACCTGGACCTCCCTGAATCTCTGGAAAATACAACATTATCCACTCAAATAGAGGAATATGAAATAAAAGCTTCCCTAGAGAAAAGCCCAATACCTCTACCAAATGATGAAATCCTAACAGTCTCTCACATGAAAATGCTATTAGCTGAATTTCAATAAAATCTCAAAGAAGAATGGATACAAGAAATTGTCCAAAATAAATTGCCGATTAACTGTTTATTATAACATACAGAAGAAGTGGAAAATAACCAGGAACTGCTTTTTAGGTAATATCAGAAACCATATGACTATGCCGAAAAATTAGAATCCGAGATTGATTTCTTAAAAACTCAGTTTTATTAAATTGTAGCGTTGTAAATACGAGATGAAAACGCAAGTTCTACGTACTTGAAAAATGAGACAGTTTACAACGCTATTAAATTCAAAGTGCTGTGAGGTACGAGCGAGGGACTCAATCTCGTACACCTTAGGATTTGCAAACGATGGACGCTATCTCCGATAACTTATGATTACCGTGGCCGTGCGTATCAATTCATCATTTAAGGTTTGCGTGTGAAAATAGCGGGAAATACGTAATAAGTAACAGTGAACTAGACGTCAGTATGCCTTCAAAAGGGAGTCAAAGCAGAAAATCATTGGCTGTGCTGTAGCTTTTACAAGTAGACACACAGGTCTAGGCGTTGGTGGGTTTTGTAAGAAAGGAGAGTGGGTGAGAGAGAAGTACAGTAAAGTATCGTGAGTTTGTATCTTTTGAAATATCATAGCATTTAACCCGTAAATTCACAACAAATATAATTACTGATATCACATTATTCACACACATAGATTAATACGTACACATAGCTACACCTAGTGGTAGGCCACCACACATACCTAAAACCCTCATACTCTCCCGCCCCCCGCACCTGTCCCCCCCATACAATTACTGAACTACACATAATACTCACATTTTTGGGAGGGAAAGGAGAAGGAGGAGGGGAGAGCAGGGTAGAGGGAGGTGCCCCCAAAAGTAGGAATACAAGGACAAGGGGCAGAGGGGCAGGGGCCTGATCCCTGGATGGTAGGTGGTAGGGATGAGGAAGCATCGCAAGGGAGAGGAGAGATAGAGAAGTGTCCCAGGCACAGTCAGTAGGGCAAGAGGTTGTGGCAAGGCCCAGGGCCCCCAATTATAGCCCAGAGGAGATACAGGTTCTCCTGAGGGAAATCCATGACCGCCAGGGGATCATATGTGGTGGGAGAGATGTCAATGCTAGCCAGAGGTAGCAGGCCTGGGCCCAAGTTAGTACAGCTGTGTCGGCAGTAGGGGTCACCAACAAGGACTGGAAGTCAGACACAAGTTTGCTCACAAAGGTCAACAGCCACGGCAAACACCCATATCCTGCATCACCTGATGGAAACAAAGTGTGACATGTTGATATGAATAGGATGTTGTGATGTTTGACAAAGCATATGCCCAAATATCATCATCATGACCTATGAACACATCCCTGTGGCTAACACACAGATAAAGATCTATGTAAGGTAGCATGGATGCATCTGATAGAGGATAATTAGTAGTGTATTAATAAATGTATTCTATATGAAGCTTCAGTTCAATTACAATGTGATTTGCACAAATGTAAAATCCAGATGGTCACACCCACTGAATGCATACATGAGGTGGGGACACAAGGGAAATAGAACAGGGTACATATTGCGACCTTTCTGGTAGAGTGCACAGGAAGTAACTGTTGCACTTCTTGTACCGAGCACATGCCAAAAATCACTGAGGTGAAGAATGATAGTGTATTATTCTGAATTTAAATGTGATGCTAATTCAGGTGGATTTTTTTTTTTTGCTAAATAAAATACATAAATGTTTAAGGGAGAATCTATTCATACATAATCTTAAATCAAAATATGTTACTTCATGGTAAGTATTTACGTTGTATAATAAACAGAAGTCGTCCTAATCTCTAGGTAACGGATACTCACAATACTTTCATTTTTTAATGTAAAAAGAATATTTTATCTGACATTTGTTGCATTCAAAACATTTATATTATTAGAACTGTATTTTGTTCCTAAGACGTCTTCAAGTTTGTTTCCTATAAGTTGTTTATGCGCCGTTTGGATATTTGGAAGACAGAATAAAAAACTATTTCAGATAAAACATACTAGGGGACATAACCAGGGATATAACTATACTGGAACTCGTTAGTTCTAACGAGGGAGCGGGACGTGGAATGTGACATTTATGGTGGATTGGAGTCAGGATTTTTTCGGTGTTTGAGCCTTCTTTATGTCCTCTGCAAGAGTCTCCTTGAGGTTAGAATAAGCTTCTTCCAAGTCATCATTAATAACAATGGCATCAAAAAGCCCCGGCTCTTTACTAATCTCAATGTCTTCTCTTGCAGCTTGTAACCTCTTCTGTAAACTTTCTTCAGACTCCGTCTTTCTGTCTCTTAACCGCTTTTCCAATGTTTCTACTGATGGCGGCTGTATGGAGATGTAGATAGGGTTGAGGTCGGTCTTCTTTATGTTCTTCACACCCTGCATGTCTATGTCCAAAATACAGATCTGGTTCATGGCCTGCACGGCCTGTACTGCGGCTTTACTGGTCCCATACATATTTCCTGAAAACACGGCATGCTCAATAAATTCCCCATTATTGATCCTTTCTGCATATCCTCTCGAGTCACAAAATGGTATTCTTTGCCATTAGCCTCCCCAGGCCTTGGATTTCTGGTGGTGTGTGAAACGGAAAAGCCAAAAACACCTTCACAGTCCTTCAGCAGCCTCTTCAGGAGAGTGCTCTTGCCGGCACCCGAGGGTCCGCTCAGAACTACTGGCCTTGGCCCTGCCATAACTGCAGCCGCCAGGTGGGACAGGAACCTCCTTCCGATCATGTCAATTTAGGTGGATTTTCATGTCACAGAATAGAAGGTAATGCATCAGAACATATACCTAATGATTATTTAATTGTGGTTTTTGGCATATGTTGTTGTGAACTGCATACTGTTTGGCCAAGCTAACACAGGGTTATGGGCAGCAGTGAGCTTTTTTGTTCTGGCTCCGGTGGTATTACTCCGTAATGCACATGTGAACATCAGAGCAATAGAGGGAAATATGATGTACCGTATGTGTTATTGCATCCAGTCTATGGTTGACTGCGATTACTACTGTGTACTCACCCAATAGCCATCCAGATGGAAATCTGCCAGCCTCAAATATCTCATATGTGCCGGATAGACGCAGTATATGGGCGTTGTGGGCGCTTCCCGGGAACCCTGCATACACACTTTGTATGCACATGTTCACATCGCAAAAAACCTGTACATTGATTGAATGATAATGCTTGCGATTTCTGTACAGCGCTTCTTGCTCTCTAGGAGGTATCAGTGCCAAATGGGTACAATCAATAGCACTGAGCACATTGGTGACATCTCCTAATTGGTAGAAATCTACCTTCACCTTCAGATCTCTTCCACAGTGTTAGGTTAACTGATGTATCTGGTAGCTTTCCAAACAATAGCATGGAGGAATGCACTCAGACAATTGGAGAGGCTTGGCTGAGACATTCCTCCGGCTATGTGGAGGGTGTTCTGAAAGCTACCAGAGGCAAAGAGGTGTATTGCAGCTAACATCCGTGTCATTCCTGGGATGGCTCTATTGGTCCGTGAGCAAGGCTCAAGGTCCTCCCTTAGGACCGCATAGAGCTCCACAAGAATAGCACGGGTCAGCCGAACACACCCATGCACCTCCCCATCAGTTAACCCCTCTAATTTGAGTCTCTCCCTGTACACATTGGGTGCCCTGAGCCTCTTCACGGGCTCCTGGACAGGCTGCCCCCTTCTGCCTGAGCCACCACTTCCTGTACTTTTTCCCCCAACAGCTGATCACTGACATCATTGTCAGCCTCCCTGTCTGCAGATGGCCCTATATCCCTCTGTCCCTGTGCTACTGGAGCTCTCTCTCCTCCCTGATCCTCCATCACAATACTAGGCATGGCCTGTGGTAATTCCCTTGTCTGGCTTGGTTCTGCCCCAGCATGGATCACATCACCACTCACACCCTCATCCACTCTCAGACACTCCACTCTGCCATTCCCCGACAACCCCTCAATCACATACCATGCTGTGTCATGTGGTACGCACAACAATACATCAAATTCATCCGCCCATTCACACTCTGCATCATCCCTCTCGCTTGTTGAGAATCGATGCTGTTTCAGACGAGCTGATGACTTGTGGGGGATGTGGTTATATAGCTTGTTGATTACAACGCCTGGTATTAGGCACGTTAATTACAGTTTTGAAATTGGTCATCTGTGGATCTTGGCGTGACATTCCAGCTGATGATTTTACGTCAAGATGCCTCTCAGCCAATTACATGTGCACTTGGCCAAGTCAGGTTGCCAAGTGCGCATGTAATTGGCTGAGAGGCTTTTGGTGAGCTTCGTTATTGCGCTATCGGCCGTGTTAGGCCGCTAAGTGCGTATGTAATTGGCTGAGACACTTTTGGCAGGTTATTGCACTATTGGCCGTGTTAGGCCGCTAAGTGCATATGTAATTGGCTGAGAGACTATTGGCAGGTTATTGCCAAAAGCCTCAGCCAATTACATACACACTTAGCGGCCTAACACGGCCAATAGCGCAATAACGAAGCCTGCCAGAAGCCTCTCAGGCAATTACATGCGCACTTGGCGGCCTGACATGTCCAAGTGTGCATGTTATTGGCTGACAGGCTTTTGGCGGGCTTCGTTATTGCGCTATTCACCGTGTCAGGCCGCCAAGTGCGTATGTAATTGGCTGAGGCCTTTGGCGCGCTCGCAAGCTGAAATGGGGACGTACTAGTGAGACACGCCGCTCAGCCAATCACGTACGAGCTAAAGAATTAGATTGACAGTAGGAGCTTATAAATGTTATTACACTTTAGACATACACATATTTACAGATTTCACATATTTGCAAGACACATAGATAAATAACACACATAGAGACATATATGTATAGTTAGGACACACACCCCACACACCCATCCCATCCACCACACCCCATCCCCCAACACTTATTAAATACACATAGAAGACACATATTTTCCTTACAACACAGATATTTCAGTAATACTTTTCTTTCTTTATCATTCTTTTGATTTGTAGGTGCACTATTTTTGATTGATTTGTATTATATTCCTAGCATATTTACACTTAAGAGTTACACATATTTACACATTACACATATTTGCCAGACACATAGGTTAAAGACACATAGAGACATACATAGCGTTAGGACCCCCCCCTCCCCACATAACCCTTGCACCGCATCCCTCAACACTTATTGATAACACATAGAACATACACTTTTTTTTCCACACCCATATAACAGTTACACTTATTTTGATTTATCCTTATTTTTTTATTATTTTGGAGCATGGAGGGAGGAGATAGATGGTGAGAGGAGGGTGGAGAAGGAGAGGATGAGAGGAGCGGGTGGAGTAGAGGTGGTTGTGTTGGAAGGGGGGTCCCCAGAAGGAGAGGAGGAGGAGGGTCCCTGGAGGGAAAGGAGGAGGAGGAGAGGTCCCTGGAGGGAGAGGAGAAGGGGATCCCAGAGGGAGGGGAGGAGAAGTCCCCAGAGGATGCCAGTGCAGGCACACAAATAGGAGGGACAGAGGGGATGGGGCCTGTTCCCGGGGGTGGGGTAGTTTGGGGAAGGGACAGGCCTCAGGGAGAGGTCAGGGAGGTCGGGGTCCCCGAACACAGTTGAGAGAGCAAGGGGCTATTGGCAAGGGCAGGAGCAGGGCCCGTTATTATACGCCACAGGAGAATATGGTCTTCCTGGGTGCGATCCGTGACTGGCCCGTCGTCCTGGTTGCAAGGGAAGTGAAGCCTGGGCCTAAGGCTCAGACTTGGATGGAGGTAGTGGAGGTAATGAAGGAGGTGTCCACAGTGCCTAGGGGCTTGGGGTCCTTAAAGCACCATTATGTGGATATCAGGACCACGGTGAGGAAGAAGATGGCAAGAGAAGACAAAGAATATTGCATGATCTACAAGGAGTGGGAGAGGGTCGCAAGGAACCTTCTGAGACCGCCTCCTGCAGATGGAGCATCAGCCCCGGTGGCCCAGCAGGACCCAGCCTCCATTTCAGGTGAATATGACCTACACCAACATGCCACCACATGTGCATCACACACACTACACATGTACATGGTGATCAACAAGGACACTGACATGTCAGCTCCATGGAATTAACAATGGATAGATGGATGTGTCGTTAAATCCATGAAGCTGACAAATCACTTTCATTCCTGGGCACCCAAAGAGCAATAGAGAGTCCATGTACTAGTGTGCCCACTCCAGCCGATGCAGTTACAGACCGCAGACGAAATACAGATAGCGTTATCATCCAGGAGAAGTCAAGAAAAGAAACCAAAGAATAGATCAAATCTAGCAAATGATAGCTTATCTGAGTTGAAATTATGAGAATCATCCATGTTCAGGCCTAGATGTCAGGTAGTTATGAGTGAAAACATATCAATGTATTAATCAGAATAATAATGACATGTACCTCTCTTTTCTCTCTTTCAGCATCCAGAAGGAGGTCTGGGTCCAGTGACCAGTCATCCCCCGCCCCGCAGGAGACAGCTCAGGGGGAGGAGGCTACAGGATCATCAGAGGGCCCCTGCTCTGAGGAGGGGGAAGTCCTGCTAGTGGACGACAGCCCCAGCAGCTTTGACCCGACCGTCCCCCTCCTCCAAAGACTTGCCATCTCGCAGGGGCCCCCCTCAAATTTGGTGGACTATGCCACAGCACCTCCTTACCCACACAGTGAGCTGCCCTGGCCGTCATGTCCACCGGGGACACCAACATCACAACCCCTGGCACACGCCGAGTCCTAGATCCTCCCAACTCCCTCCCTGCCACCTCCTCACCCGGCCCTGCCAGCAGGACCCCTGTCCCCACCACCACCAACAACGGCCCAGGCTGCGCTGCCGGAGATGCTGACCCTCATGAGGAGGATGGCTGCTGACATCTCTGGCATAAGGCGCAGCCAGGACAGGCACTTTAGGGAAAAGAGGAGGCATCACCTGATGTTGGAGCGGCAAATGGTCAGGCTGCTGGGAACGGGGCTGGTCCCCAGCCCTTACACGTCACAGACATCCCCCGGCCACCAGCAGCCTGACCCCTCCTCTCCTTCCACCATGCCTCTGCCACCACCATCAGTGGTGCCACTACCTCTCCCCGCTCCCCCACCACCAACAGTGGGGAGACGGCGTACGGGTGCAGACGTTGCAGGCCCTACGCCCAGACGGAGGAGGACATAGGGGCTGCGGACAAGATTGTGCCATCTCAACAGCACTCCTCAGTGACAATCTATTGGTCACAATGCTGACCTAATCTAGCCTGGCTACATAGTCTTGGATCTTGGCCTATCTGATGGTGATATTTTGTATGCAGATGGCTACCTACCATCACATGGGCCATGATCCTCTTCTCTTTGGACACGTGGGGTTCTTTTGAACATGCCACCACTTGATGGTCACTGAGGAATGCTGTTGGGAAGAGATGCAGCAGTCCCTTTTTTTAGGCCCTTAGCTTTAAGGTTCTTTTTCTTATTTTCCTTTCCATTTGTTTTGTTTTAGGCACAATTCAGGTCCTTGAAGGCATCTTCTGCATCTGCAAGCATTGTGGAGGAAATGTATGAGGTGTAAGGTTTTCCCAGTGCCTCTCAGGTAGACATTCTTTCAATGACAGCTCCCCTTTACATGTAGCTCCCACAATCTTAAAGCTATCATATAGCCAGATATCTCAGACATGATTGTTGTTAGCTGAAATGTAGACTCATACCACTATGGCGGTGGACTTGCAAAGTCTCAGATCCTCCCCACTCTCTCCCTGCCACCTATTCATGGCATGTTATTGATTGCCAGCATCAATATATGCACTAGTGAGGCATGTGATCCTGACCTCAATATCAGATGTAAGTAACAGTGAATCTGGCTGCTGAATTTTGTTTCATCTCCGTATTAATAGCTATTTGGCCATGTTACTGATTATCCAGAGACCGAGCTAATAGTTAGTAATGCTTGCAGATGGGAATCAGGTGAGTTGGTATATTGGTACAGTATTTAGCACTGTACTGTACATGCATTGCCATTATTTCTTTTTATCCTCCGTCTTTTTTTTTTTACATTTTTTTTTTTTTCAATTTCACCCACTACACTGTATGTGTGAAACTGGATTGGATTACACAGTTCAGAGGTTGAATTATCTGTTCCAATGAGCAGATCCAGATAAGTTGTAAGTGCCATGCACTCTAATGGTTTCTTCAGTTAAATGGAGTGATTTGTGATGATCCTTTTTTTCATCAGTCAGGTTGCAGCACTGTACTAACCGCATGTGAAGTTATTCTAGACTATTATATTGGCTCCTGTAGGTATCCCCTTTATTTTATTCTAGCCCCTTGCTCTCTCGGGACCCGCCCACACCACACCCATGATATTAATGCACAGTCTTGGCCACTGCTGATTGTGGTCTGTGTACAAAATAAAGCTTTGTTATGCTGTTATCTGAATGCACAATCTTGACCACTGCTGATTGTGGTCTGTGCACAAAATAAAGCACGGTTATATCGTTATCTGAATGCACAATCTTGAGAATTGCTGATTGTGGTCTGTGTAAATAATAAAGCTTTGTTATACTGTTCTCACCATGTCAGTGTGTTTTCAATGGTTGGGGTTATGGGACATCCACATGCATCACATTAGTGTCACATTCCTATAGATGTAAACTAATGAGCCCTAGTTAACCTGCAATAGATCCATATATATTAAGAGGAAAAATAGTCCTAATAGCATTAGATATCATATAATACTACAACTACAATCTAGGCATAATAAAGGGTTAATACACAGGCCAAGTCCAATTAGTGATACTGTGGAGTAGGAACATTCCCATGCGGGCCTAACAGGATTATGACAGGTGATACTGGAGGGGAGTGTCAGTTCCTTCTCCAGTGATTTGGGATTTGTCCGAACACTCTGCTTTCACTCGCCCACCCACACTGGCCCTTAATGGTATAGCTCACAGCTTCATTGAAGTATACAAGCCACATCACCAACATCACTTAGCAATCCACACTAATGTAAATTGATGAATAGCAGAACATAATGGGAGGTCACCAATTGGGATTGAGTGAACATCTTGGAACATGGCCACCGGCAATGGAGTGGGACTTCCTGGGATGGGCGTAGCAGAGATTTTCCCTGATGGAGGCGAGTTGGCTGTTGCTCCACATGCCTCTGCAAATCCTCCATATGTGTTTGCGGCCCTTTCTGATGGGTTACAGTAGATTAGTGTGGGGTATGTTCCCATGGTCACCTTGTGGTTTGATAAGTGATGGGGCTTATGTACTTCAATGAAGCTGTGAGCTATACCATTAAGGGCCATTGTGGGTGGGCGGGTGAATGCAGAGTGGACGTACACATTCCAATTCACTAGAGAAGGAACTGACAAGCCACTCCAGTATCACCAGCATGCAAACCTTGTAGAAAAGCAGTTGCAGAGGCCTAGCTGCATGTGCTGCAGTCTAGAGTGGCAGACACGACTGAAAGACCAAACAAGAGATATTGTGTACTTCAATGAAGCTGTGAGCTATACCATTAAGGGCCATTGTGGGTGGGAGGGTGAACGTAGAATTGACAGACACATTCCAAATCACTGGAGAAGGAACTGACAAGCCACTCCAGTATCACCAACATGCAAACCTTGTAGGAAAGCAGTGGTAGAGGGTTAGCTGCATGTGCTGCAATCCAGAGAAGCAGACATGACTGAAAGACCAAACAAGAGATATTGTGTACTTCAATGAACTATACCATTAAGGGCCATTGTGGGTGGGCGGGTGAAAGCAGAGTGGACGGACACATTTTAAATCACTGGAGAAGGAACTGACAAGCCACTCCAATATCACCAGCATGCAAACCTTGTAGGAAAGCAGTGGCAGATGAAAAAGGGGGGTACTTTAGAGCAAAGTATTATAGATCATAAAAGTAATAATTAGGTTAGGAACACTGAAGAAGTTTAAGGATTGCTTGAATTAGAAATAAATTACCCAATTTGTATGATAGAACGTTTAAATCAACTTTGGTACAACAACTTACAAAACTCTATAATGAGATAAAATTCAGCTCCTTCTGAATTGCTAGAAGCTAAAATAATAAATATTCCTAAACCTAATAAAGATCATAAATTATGTAAGAATTATCGAGCAATTTCTCTACTAAACGTAGATATTTAAATTTATGCCAAAATTTTGGCGTCAAGACTGAGTTCATTCATGCCCAGTTTAATTAATATAGACCAATCTGGCTTTATTTCTACCAGACAAACATCTAATAATACAAGAAGACTAATTGGTCTTATTGCCTACTGTAATTTTACAAAGAAACCATGTACAGTAATGGCATTAGATGCGGAAAAAGCCTTTGATAGGCTTAACTGGGATTTTATGAGCCCAGTCTTGACGAAATTCGGTCTTAATGATTTTGGCTTAAAAGCAATAGGAGCACTGTATGGATCTCTTTCAGCAATAGTTTCTGGTCAGAATTGTACTTCAGAAAAAATGTTCCTGTCTAATGGCACATAACAAAGGTGTCCTCTGTCACCCTTGATATTTGCATTGATAATGGAGCCATTTGCTGAAGCAATTAGATCTTCAAGGGAGATAGAAGGTATTGATACTAAGGGTTAGTCATTAAAAGTTATGCTTTTTGCCGATGGTACAAGTCTTACTTTAACTAATATCAAAAGCTCTCTGGGTCATTTTCAAGATCTGATAAATACTTTTGGCAGGTTACCTTACCATAAGGTTAACTTAGATAAAACTGAAATTTTGAATATAAATCTAAAAAAAGAAGACCTTTATTACTTGTAGAATGATTCTTAGAATTGATCAATTATTTAGGAATGATTTTTTCCAAGGATTTACAGGAAATGGTACGCTTAAATTTCAATAAATTATATGAGCTTTTTATAGAATTACTTAATAATTGGAAAAAGCTACTTATCTCTTGGTTAGGAAGAGTTTTATTAAGATCTCTCCCGTTAAAAATCCAAACATCAATTTTAATTAAATGTAAAAAAATATTGGACTCTTATATCTACAAAGGGAAGAAAGGAAGAATAAATAAGAACACAATAAACATGAGTTTTGTAAAAGGAGGTATCTCCTCCCCATCTATTATAGATTAGCGGTAACTTTAGCCCTTGGTTACGGGGTCCAAGATGGACATTGAGGGTGGATGGGGATATATTGAAAAAATATTTGCACCAAATAATAATATGTTGAATTGGCTATTGAAAGACAGCCCTAAACTATTGAATAACAATCCTATTACCATATTTAAATACGGACAAGAATTTTGGAATAAGTGTACTAAAAGAAATACTTTAGTCCACCTTCCATCTCCAGCAAACCCACTTAAGTTTATTACAGAGAAATTAAAATTCCCTTCATTATTAGAATATTAGAAATGGAATCTACATAAACTAGGTGACTTGTACATAAATGGAATGTTTAAAACCTTTGAAAATCTTTGTCTAGAATATAGTATACCTAAGAACAAATGGTTGCAATATGGAACATTAAAACTAAAAATTCATCAAACGTTCATCATTTAATATTAAGGATATTTTTTATCACATATCGGTTTTGCTTAAGCTTTGCTCTTTAAAAAACAATAAACATCTAATTTCAAAATGTTATACTAAATTAAAAAGAGAACATCTTTTACAAAAATCGAAAAATATGATAACATGGGAGAGAGACTTAGCAGTTGAATTCTCCTCAGAGACACAGTTACATGGTTACATAATAATTGAGGTTGAAAAAATGCGGATTAGTTGTTAATTGAATCCAGAGGAAGGCAAACAGAAAAAACCCAAGTAAAACTTAGCCAATCATCTCGAAGGGGAAAAAAAATTATTCCTTTCTGACGCCAGATACGGGCGATCGGATTCCTCCCTGGATTAATACTCTCTCTCTAATTATCCAGGATAACAATGAATGCCCTTTTTGATCAGATATAAATCCAGTCCCTTTTAAAGTTATCTATCAAATCTGCTGTCACCACCTCCTTTGAACCCTTTTCTTTCTTTAAGGTGGAATCTTTTTACTTCTAACCTCAAAGGATGTCCTCATGTCAGTTAGAAATCTCTTGGCCCAAAAACCTCACTTGACAAATATTTATACTGACCCTGGATGTATTTATATGAGAAAATCATATCTCCTCTTAGACGCCTTTTTTCTAGAGAAAATAAGCTTAATTTGGTTAGTCTTTCTTCATAACTTAGCCCCTCCATTCCCCTTAGTAGTTTTGCAGCTATTCTCTGTACCTTTTCCAGCTCTAAAATGTATTTTTTATGAAGTGGTGCCCAAAATCGTACTCCATATAAAAATTAGGGCGTACTAGGGATTTGTATAAAGGCAGAATTCTATTTTCTTCCCTTGCTCCTATACCATTCTTCATACATGCTAATATTTATTTGCCTTTGCAGCTGCTGATTGACATTGAGCACTGTAATCTAGGTGGTTGTCCACAAGTCCTCCAAAATCTCTTTTAATATCTGATACCCCTATATTTGCTCAATTAAGATTATACATTGCATGGTTATTTTTCCTTCCCAGATGCATAACTTTACATGTATTCATATTAAATCTCATCTGCCACTTAGATGCCCATTCCTCTAATGTATGCAAATCTCTTTGGAGGGAAAGTACTCTTCCGATTGAATTACCTTGCACAACTTTGTGTCATCAGCAAAAATGGAGATACACTCCAATCCCACTTCCAAGTCATTAATAAATATGTTAAAAAGGAGGGGACCTAGTACTGAACCCTGAGGACCCCCACTTACCACATTAGTCCAATCCGAGTATGTTCTATTTACCACAACCCTTTGTTTCCTGTCTTTTAGCCAGCTCTGAATCCATAAGCAAATATTTATGGCATTTCCTGTATCCCTTAGTTTGCTTAATAGTCTCCCATGCGGCACTGTATCAAAAGCCTTTGCAAAATCCAAATAGACTACATATACTGAGTTGCCTTGATCCAAGTTCCTACTAACCTCCTCATAGAAACTAATTAGGTTTGTGTGACATGACCTATCCTTCATAAATCCATGTTGGCTCCTGTTTGAATAGACATATTCTTGTATAGTATCCCTTATTAACCTGTCTAAAAGCTTTCCCACTACAGAAGTGAGACTCACTGGTCTATAAATCCCTAGAAAAATATAGGTAAAAATATAGGTATCACATCTGCCTTTCTCCAGTCATCTGGTAGAGACCCTGTGTTGAGAGAATCTTGAAAAATTAAATATAATAGTTTTGCTATTTCAGAGCCCAGTTCCCTCAGTACCCTTGGATGTATTCCATCAGGACCCGGGACTTTATTAACATTTATTTTTTCCAACCTCTTTTGGATTTCCTCCTTTGTTATCCAGTTATTTGGTGAAGGTAGTGTAGCCCCATTATGTTGCAGTGTCCCAGCCACGAGTACCTCCCTTGTGTATACCGAAGAAAATAACCTATTTAGCTCATCTGCCTTTTCCTGGTCACTAATTGTCAGATGGATTGTGTCACATTGTAATGTTCCTATAGCTTCCTTTTGCAAACCTTGTTGATTTTCTTGTACTTACGTAAAGCAGTCTCTGTCCCCTCTTGTTTCTATAATTTAAATGCTTGTTTTTTTACTCCTCATCTTCATCTTTATTTAATTGTTAAGCCACATGGGTTGTGATATACTACTTCCCCTTTTATTTCCACATGGTATTTGGTGATAAGTATGTTTATTTAGTAAGGATTTGAACGTTGTCCATTTATCAGTATTTTTACCTGTCAGTTCTCTGTCCCAGTCTATACGTTATATTGCTGCACATTGCAGACCAATAAAATCTGCCCTTTTAAAATTAAGAGTTTACGTTAGCCCCTTACAGTTATGTTTTTTTAATTCTATCTCAAAGGAGACTGTGTGTAATGATATAGGAATCACAAGGTTGTGGAGACCAATAGCCAAGGTCAGCAATAATCCAGTTCAGCAACTTGTAGGTGAAACAGGAACAAGCTTTATTGAAGGGATCAGGAACCACAATAAACTGGCAAGGTACATAAGCAGGAAGTGCCTTATATAGGCCAAGGACCAGACACCTGACCAGACACAGCTGAAGAGACTAATCACTGATGCTATTGCTAGCAGAGTCAAGGTTATCAGATCTCCAAGAATTTCACAAAGGCAGGCTGGCGCAGTGGTAGGGAAGAGGCTCAGCAGCCTGGGGACCAGGGTTCAAAACCCAACAGAGTCAATTCCTCACACTGTGTTATGATCACTGTTTCCCAAATGTTGTCCTATTTCAACATTTGATACTATATCAATATTATTTGCGATGACTAAATCCAAGATATGGAATTTTGTACCCATATAATAAATGGTCAATCATCAAGTCCTTTTCATAGCAATAATAAAATGGAGAACATAAATAATTATGACTTACGGTCATTTTTTGAATAAACAGTATGAAAAGATATCTGTATTATTTTGATATCTAGCCAAAATTTAAGATTGTCAATATATTAGAGAAAGTATGTTTATCTAGAGAGGTAAAATATTATTCCCTCTCCAGTCATAAAAATAAATTCTTTTGTCCAAAAACTAAATAATCATGGGTTCTTTTATGTATATCCATAATACACTCAGTATAATCACAATTTATATGATTACAAATTAGTGAATTGAATATATTAATGTCACTTTTTATTACTTAAAGGAATAAAATCTTATTCACATACATCATTTATTCACCAGCACTGGATACAGTCACACTCTATTTTGAGCAAGTCTTTTTAATCATTTTCAGATTTAATATTTAACTATTTATTTTACACTTATGTAAGTTAGGATTATTATTACTTAGCACATTTTAAATCATAGATGTATATATATTATTACTTTGACTTCATGAAACCAGCAAATAAATAATCCAAATTATTAAGATTGATTTGCATATTTATATATACTTGGTTGTTTAATACCATTATTACTATTTCTATTATTATTAACATCTAATTTATTCATCTCATCTTTTCTCCATTTTAAGTATATTCTTTTCACCTTAGTCATCTAATTATTTAATTTAAAACTCTTTTATATAGTATTACTCAATATTCATCTTCACACCACTGCCTGTTAGTTATTACCAAGGTTGCCATAGGAACATCTTTCTATAAAATGGATAATAATAGAGACACACGCATTTCCCCTTTGAGAAAGACGCAAACGCGTAGAAACTTACGTCAGGGTCAGACGTGGCTACATATGAGGAAAGAGACTAAGTCCATATTAATATCGTTAAAGGATTAGGGTCTAGGCTGCCATACCTTGTGGGACAACAGGCTACTACCCTTAACTCCTACATTTATTAGATGCAGAAAAACAAGGAGAGCATTATATCCACTAATCTATTAACACTTGAAAATAGTGTGGACTACCCTAACTGACTCAGAATTACGTCTCAAATATTCACTTGAGAATAAATTATAGAATAAGACATAAAATTTGCAAATGTGAATGACCAAACTTTTAGTGTCAAGTGCAATTTTCTGGATGAAAAGTCTGATTTCCAAATAATATTCAAAATGAAAAAAGAGGGTTTTGTTTTTTGTTTTTAAATGTTGAAGTGTGCGTCGTTGTTCTTGTAAATAAATGTAAATAAAGAATATCATTTTCCCACTAATTCCTCTCTCAACTCTAAATCCAAGATAGCCTAATTTCTAGTAGGTTCTTATATAACCTGGGCCAGATAATGATCCCTGAGTGTACTCAAGAACCTGCTCCCCTGAGCTGCACTGCTGGTCTAATTTATCCAGTTTATTTCATGGTGATTAAAATCTCCCATTATTAGAACTTGCCCATGGTTAGCTGCATTTAAAATCTGTAACAATAATTGCATTTCCTCACTTTTAATTATATGTGTGTGTTTATATCATACCCGTACCAATATTCTTTTAGAATTTGCTGCTCCGCTATTTAACTCTACCCACAAACATTCAACATTACCGCTAGTTCAACCATACATATCTTCTCTGACTATAGGCTTAAATCCAGGCTTAACATACAGACAAATCCATCCCCCTTTTTTACCATTGCCCCTTTATTTCCTAAATAGGTTAAAACCATCCAGATTAACAGTCCAGTGATGAGATTCATCCCACCATGATTCAGTAATGCCTATTAAATCCCATTTCTCATTAACTGCTAATAATTCTAAATCTCCCATTTTTCCTGGCAAGCTTCTGGCATTAGCGAGCATACACCTTATGTTATCAGTCTGTAGTTCTGAAGTGCCTGCCACTCTACTTGAGTTACTTAGCAATACCTCCCTATCGACTGTACTAACCCTCCCCCCACCTGACTAGTTAATGCATTCCTTACCCCTCTACACTTTCAACCCGATTACTTCTATCTAGTCCCTCCCCCCATCTACTAGTTTACACACTCCAATCAGCCATTCTACCAACATATCCCCTAGCACAAAAGCTCCCTCATCATTAAGGTGCAATCTATCCCTGCTATAGAGATTGTACCCAAGTGATAAGTCAGCTCAGTGCTCTAAAAACCCAAACCCCCGCCTTAATTCACCACATTTTTAGCCAAGCATTAACCTCCCTAAGCTCCTTCTGCCTCCCTGGGCTAGCATGTGGCACTGGTAGTATCTAAAAAAATACTGCCTGGGAGGTCCTTGCCATCAGCTTATTACCTAGTTCTATAAAATCATTCTTCCATTAACTTTGTCATTGGTACCAATATGTACCAAGAGCGCCGGTTATTTATCTTCCCGATCCACAACATGCCGAACCTGGGCACCAGGGAGACAGTAAACTGTTCGATTGCTGGGATCTGGGTGACAAACATTATTAGTATGACAAATAATACATTGTTGTGTGTGTATTGCTAACTATCTGATATCTAGGCTTAAACCTGGATGATTCTCCTAATTGCAACTCAGATTAGCTATCATTTGCTGTTTATGATCTTGATACCGGCTGCGGTCTGTAACTGAATAGCTTTATTACGGTTGTTGTGCTCAGAAATGACAGTGATTTATCAGCTTCATAGATTTAATGATGCATCCATCTATCCCTTGTTAATTCCATGGAGCAGATATGTCAGTGTCCTTGTTGGTCATCATGTACGTGTGTAGTGTGTTATGTACATGTGGTGGCATGTTGGTGTATGTGATATTCACTGGATATGGAGGCTGTGTCCTGCTGGAACACCAGGCCTAAAGCGCCAGCGCCAGACACCTGGCTCAGAAGGTCCTTGGCAACCCGCTCCCACTGGTTATAGTGCACATTCACATTCTTCTCCTCCTTGGCCGTCCTCCACCTCACCTTGGCCATGATGTTGTCAAAATGGCGCTTAACAGACCTCACATCCCTTGGCACTGTGCTCACTGCTCTAACCTCAGCTGTTACCTCTTTCCATGCCTGAGCCCTAGGCCCTGGCCTAACTTTTCTCCCCCCTGTAAGGATCAGGGGTGGCCACAGATAGCACCAAGGAGGACCTCATTCTGCACGTTGCGTTTAAATGTGGGCCCTGTGCTGGCCTTAGCCTCTTGTCCTCCCGACTGTGGACAGGGATCCTCGTCTCTCTGACCTGTGCCTGAGGCCTGGTTCTCCACCAAACTACCACTCCCCCTGGGATCAGGCTCCTCACCCTCTGTCCTGTTCTACGTGTGCCTGGTGCTAGGGCCACCCCCCACCTACTCTCCGCTCTCCTCCTCCACTTTCACCACCTCCTGCTCCTTCTCCTCCGCCACATCTTCCTCCTGCTCCTCCACCTACTGCTTCTCCTTCGCCACCTCTTCTTCTGCCACCTCCTTTCCTCTGTCACTCACAAACTCCTCCTTTTCTTCTCCACTCCTCTCCTCTTCCTCACCTCTCCACTCCTCACCCCTCCCTCCATTATAATTCCAAAAATAAAATAAGGATTGGATGGAAAAAAAAATGTGTGTATTATATGTATTTAATAATTGTTGGGGGATTAAGTTTGCGGGATGGGATGGGTTGTGGGGAATGGGATGGGGGGTGTATGGAGGGATCTTGCTCTATGTTTCTCTATGTGTGTTCTTTAAATTATGTATATTGCAATTATGTGTAATCTGTAAATCTTTGTGAGCAAGAATTAAGTGTAAAATCGTAAATAGTATAATAGAAATAAACAAAACCACAAATTACTGTTGTAAAAATACTCATACTCTCTCTCTCTCTCTCACTGAAGAACCGCCAACTCCAGGACCTGCGTGCTTCTTTATCAGAAAATACAACACAGCCAACACATGGGCGGGTGGAACGCAACTTTATAATCTCCCTTTGTCAATAATCTGTGGCTAGACTGCTTTCTATTGGCTGAGAGGCCTGTGTCGCACTACATTATACAGCAATTGGATCGTAATGACCGATCGTATCTTGGCCAGACCCTTAACAGTCTGCGGCTGTGGGAGAGATTTACTGGCTTGAGGTTTCGACCCGTGACTTGCGCCCTTTCTCAATTGAATAGCATTGTAATCGGAGACGAATGGGAGCCTACAGCACATCCCTAGACATACGGCCTACAACGATCGAGTTGCAGGCTTGAGATTGAAGGAGGCCCATAGTAAAAGTAAGAATTTGGCACTGAAAGCGAGAGACTTAAAACAAATCACTTATGGAGGATTCAACACTCAGATCTTCCAAAATCTCTCCTTCTATTCCCTTCATCATAGATGGTGTCTCGAGTACTTTACAAATCACCTTTGCAGTTTATCTAGTACAGCTGAGTCACATATCCTTCCTATCTGCATCCCACCAATGACAATCAGTAGGTTAAAATCTTCTATAATACCGTCAGCATTTACAACGCTCCCTTCTCAGTTGGTGAGGTGTATTTTATCGAATTAGGTAAAGGGTAAGAGGGAACCTCCCATAACCAAGACAGAGCTCCATGTCTGTCCAATAAACTTAGATCATATCCCCAACAGCTTAGCATTCTTCGTAATTTCACTTCATTTCACTTTGTAATGGGTTAGGAAACAGCAGGTATACTTTTGTATATATTGTTAAGCCACAAATGAGCAGGAACTAGGTAACAGCACACTAGGATGCATCATTATGATCTGTCAGGTTTAGATACCTGGCTTTATATTATTATACTATAACTATACTACAATAGAGTTACAGGCTTGCAATTGAATCAGACTCAAAACCCAGAATCCTGACAACACAGACTTAATAAACACAGTGGTCTGAACAAAGTAAAATACTTATTAGCACAAGACACCCAGATCCCAACTAACAAGATGTACACAAGCAGATCGTAACCAGAAAACACACAAAGCAGACAATAAAAAACAAAACGGCAGGTTATTAACCCTTTTAAATGTCTCATAGATCTCCATCTCTGTTCTATCCTCTCTTTCCCCCGTCAGTTAGACATTCAATGGGAAACAAATGACACGTTCATATTCCCAACTTAATACTCCCAAACCCTTGATTATCTCCCATTCTCCAATAATTAACCAAGGCACCAGGCTCAGGATGCTGATATTAATGGTGTGGCAGAGGTGCCAGCAAGTCTCAACACTTATCCTAACTTGCCCCGGTACGTGTAGACTGCATGCAAGCACATCTCTCACCAGCTGTGCAAACAAGGGAAAAATCATAGGCACTGGGTCGGGTATCATGTCCATTGTCCCATTAAAAATATTTTAGTGTTTTATCTGAGTTTTTATATCAGCCAGCTAACAGAAATGATTACTTTCTATGGCTTCCTTCACTTGGTAATGATACACTACAAATGACAATACATTCTCCCTGCTGCAGCCAAAAATGTCACCTGATTCCTCTGTAATATAGACTGTAATCTTGAACTGAAACAAACGTGAATGTAACATAACAGCAAAGACTGTATATAAGCATTTGGAGGGAGATTTTAATTTATGGTCCTGTCAAGACTTGTGAAAATGTCCTCATAAGCTCAATTAATTGTCCTTTACAAGCCAGATTCCTAAGTGCTATACAAGCTAACAGGACATGATCTTAACATAGATATAAAACAATGAAAGAGCTCCAAATGAAATTATTTTTAGCCATGTGCTACTTAATGATGGTGCAGAGCAGTGACTTTTGTGGCCATTCAACCAAACTCTGGACTTGCTATGAGATACTTGTGATTACAGATTTCTAAAACCATGAATAGTTCTTATGGCCATAAATCTCTCAAGTCTTATCTTCTATGCCACTGGCCTCTTTCTATTGATAAAACAAAACAAAAGGTTATTAACCCTTTAATGCTCACTACCTCTCAAATCTCCATCTATCTATTTAATGTTCTCTTTTCTCCAGATCTGCTTAATCTCTCTTTATTGTGATTCTCTGTCTGGACACTCAGCTTTCTTATACCTTTTTTTCAGTGTTGTTAGCACTGTATTTATTGAAGTGTTAGGTACAATTTGTCATTCATAACTACTTACTCTATTTAGTTATACGTAAATCCCCATGTTATCCCATGAACATAGTGAATCTGTCCCTGACGTTCATGTAAATAAATCAGTATCATAAATGCTCCTAGTTTTATAAAAGCAGAGACCATTAAATATCCTATTAGCAGACAATTAATAGCACAACATATACAGATACTAACAAGATATAAACAAGCAGATCTTAATATCCACAACATCACACACAAAGACCGAAAACACTCAGCACAATTCACACAAGCAGATACTGACATGTGAAGAACACAAATATACCTCAAATTGCTGTGCACATGGACACTTGTTTCTATTGCCCTGGTATCAGATTGTCTAGAAGCAGCCCTGGTAACAGAAGGAAGTAGATAACGGAAATAGATACGTGAGTGAATATTTAGGAAGATACATGGATGGAAAATCTGCTTCAAAATATTAAATTATTTAAAAAGAAAAATAAATTGAAACACAGTTATGTGTAATGCTATAGCAAATATTGTAGGTACAGGAGATCAGCAGAGTATCACTACTTACAGGGGAAAATAAATGTAATAGCTAAACTGGGTATGCAGTTTTTATTTAATATGTCCACTGCTAATTAATTGCTGTTGATTAGACCATTAGCTCAGATTGTGGATAGTTCAGTTTATTTTGTTATATATAATATATTTTATATACATTTTATTGCACTACCACTTAATCATATTTTGGTTGTAAATAAGAATACTATTTATTTTGATGTGTATTTTTCATTCCAGTTATATTTTTAGTTGTGTGAACTATTGGATATAAGACTGGTCAAGAGAGCAAAGTTCTAACCTCAGCATAAATGTAAAATAACTATTACAAGCTGTACCTTCAAATATTTCCCCACTGTCTAACTCACTTTCACAAATAACTGATTTCTAAGTAGAAAGCTCTTTCATTAGTATCATGAGTGACCTTTGGGGCCAGGGTGAGACTTCCCTGAATCCCACAAGCAAGGGCCCTGTATGGCTCAAAACCATATTGTCACAGCCCCCTGAATTCATGCACTATTGGGCTATTACAATAAGATGTGTTTTAAGGACTGTGACAATTTGTCTCTCATTTATGTATAATGTTAGGACTCTGATCATGTACCCTGGATCCCCAAGATTTAAGCTTGGACCATAACATATATTTTTTTCTGAATTTCTCGTAGATAACTTAGAGAGCTTCCCAAGCTCCAAATGTGTCTTCTTCAAATAATTTGTAAAGCTGTCTACTTTTTCTGTGTAGTATGTATTAGTTTCTCCCTGGACTAACATTTTCAAATAGAGTGCTAGATTGTAGATTGTCCTTTAGATTGTAAGTCTGCGAGTTTCAATCCTGCAAGGTGCTTTAGGGAAAGCGCTATGGACAGTGGATTACAAGCTCAAAGACAAGGTCATCCACTCTTTGCAATGTGTGAATCTTTAACTTGTCATTGCCTGTAACTTAACTTATGTTTATCGCTACGGAATATGTTGGCGCGTTACAAATAAACGATAATAATAATAATAAATGGAAGACAGAAGAGAGGTGAAAACAGAAGCTGAACATAAGAACACGACAGAAGGAGAAAAAATTTAAAAAGAAAAAGTGGGAACATGGAAAGATATGAGACTTCCAAATTGACAGTACATATTGAACAGAGAACGTTTGATGGAGAAATAAGAGAATCTTCATTGAGAAGATACTCATCCATCGTTAAGCTCTTCAAAGTTTCCCTTACTTGAACTCAAGATAACTCAGGAATATAAATGTTTTCCATATAACCAAATAAAGAACGACTCAGGGACAGATTGCTTACTCCTATGTCATGATACAGATGGGGATCTCAGGAAGTATTCACAGATGTGTATCAGTCCTATATGTGAGGAAACCTCAAATAGCAATAAATGGGATCTATATATGGTTACTCACATATTTTTTTTCTGTAGAGCTTACTGTAAAAAAAGCAAGAAAATAAAAATATTGAGCAACTAGAGATAAGCAATCTTTTTGGTAATGTTTGGTGGAGCAGGATTTGCAGAGAGGTTTAGGCATTCTATGGATTGGCCCAACGGGAGTAGAGAGTGTGAATATTGAGGAGTGGCACTATGTGTTACAGTGGGAGAAAGTGGCAATGCCAGAACCAATTTGGTGTAGGATTTATGGATGTTGAGATGAATGTATGTCGTTACACTGGTTTTAATTATGAATGTAAAAAAATGATCTCTACTTACTATGCATTTTGGTGCATGTGGACTGAAGATTATTATAATAAATATTTTATTATTATTATCATCATTTATTTGTAACGTGCCTACATATTACTTAGTGCTATACAGGGTAAATACAATCAAAAATATATTTTTTAAACAATGACAAAACAATGGAGGGCCCTGTTATTGAGCTTAAAATTTAGTACAATACACATGATAAAACAAAATGAAAATAACTCTGGTACATTGACCAAAATGGGATAAATGTGAGGACGGACTAGAGGATTGTGACACAGGTACAGTGCAGTACATGAAGAAGTTAGGATCATACTCAAGCTTGCAATTCATTTAATTTAAGGGCCTGGTGTAAGACAAGGGAGGGTAATAGATACAGGCTGGCATTGAATAAATCAGTGGGCTGATGTAAGTGGAGGTGTCTGTGTGTTGCACTGTAGATTGTGTGTGAGCAATTGTATCCTGTATGAAGTATGAAGTATGAAGTTGTGCATACTAAGTCAGAACGTGAAAAGCTTATTTAAGCAGATGGCTTTCTAATGAGTTTTTAAAGTTTTTGAGGCTGGAAGATAGTCTGGAGGAACAAGGTAATAAGTTTCTCACAGTAGAGGCATCTTGAGAAAAGAGTGGGCAGAGTGAGAGCAAGTGACAAGAGATTAGGAAATAAGAAGATCATTAGCAAAGCAGAGGGCAATTGGGGTAATATTTTGAGGTGTTTTGTATTAGTTTCCTGCTGTGCTCATTCAGCAGCAACAACACTTATATTGAAGACTGCAGAGCAGCCATTTTAACTCCTCTGTCCATGAGTGAAGCTATTAAAATATTAACATGTATTAAGAAGGGTATAGAAGCAAGGGAAGCAAATATAATTCTTCCACTATACAAATACCTTGTACACCCTCCTTTAGAATATGGAGTACAATTTTTGGCACCACTACATAAAAGGGAGATTTTAGAGCTGGAAAAAGTACAGAGAAGGGCAACAAAACTAATAAGGGGAATGGAGGGGATAAGTTATGAAGAAAGACTAACTACATTAAACTTAAAAAGGAGATATGATTACCTTATATAAATATATCCAGGGTCAATACAAGGCTTTGTCAAGTGAACGTTTTGTGCCAAGAGGACATCCTTTGAGATTAGAAGTACAAATATTTCACCTTAAAGAAAGAAAAGTGGTTCTCCACAGTAATGGAGGGGGTGACAGAGGATTTAATAGATACAGTGGATATAAAAAGTCTACACATCCCTGTTAAAATGTCAGGTTTCTGAGCTGTAAAAAATGAGACAAAGATAAATCATTTCAGAACTTTCTCCACCTTTAATGTGACCTAGAAACTGTACAACTCAATTGAAAAACAAACTGAAATATTTTAGGTGGCTGAAAAAAAAATAAAAAAAATAATGTGGTTGCATAAGTCTGCACACCCTCTTATAACTGGGGATGTAGCTGTGTTCAGAATTAAGCAATCACATTCCAAATCATGTTAAATAGGAGTCAGCATACACCTACCATCATTTAAAGTGCCTCTGATTAAACCCAAATAAAGTTCAGCTGCTCTAGTTGGTCTTTCCTAACATTCTCTTAGTTGCATCCCCCAGCAAAAGCCATGGTCCACAGAGAGCTTCCAAAGCATCAGAGGGAACTCATTGTTAAAAGGTATCAGTCAGGAGAAAACAAGAGGAAAACTGGTCTGAAAGGCTACCAAGAGGCTAACAGCATCATTAAAGGAGCTGCAGGAATATCTGGCAAGTACTGGCTGTGTGGTACATGTGACAACATTCTCCCGTATTCTTCATATGTCTGGGCTATGGTGTCGAGTGGCAAGACGAAAGCCTTTCTTAGTGAGAAAAACATCCAAGCCAGGCTACATTTTGCAAAAACACATCTCCCAAAAGCATGTGGGAAAAGGTGTTATGGTCTGATGAAACCAAGGATGAACTTTTTGGCCAAAATTCCAAAAGATATGTTTGGCACAAAAACAACACTGCACATCACCAAAAGAACACCATACCCACAGTGAAGCATGGTGGGGGCAGCACCGTGCTTTGGGGCTGTTTTTCTTCAGCTGGAACTGGGGCCTTAGGTAAGACAGAGGGAATTATGAACAGTTCCAAATACCAGTCAATTTTGGCACAAAACCTTCAGGCTTCTGCTAGAAAGCTGAACATGAAGAGGAACTTCATCTTTCAGCATGACAACGACCCAAAGCATACATCCAAATCAACAAAGGAATAGCTTCACCAGAAGAATATTAAAGTTTTGGAATGGCCCAGCCAGAGCCTAGACCTGATTCCGATTGAAAATCTGTGGGGTGATCTGAAGAGGGCTGCCCTCGCAATCTGACAGATTTGGAGTGTTTTTGCAAAGAAGAGTGGGCAAATCTTGCCAAGTCAAAATGTGCCATGCTGATAGACTCATACCGAAAAAGACTGACTTCTGTAATAAAATCAAAAGGTGCTTCAATAAAGTATTAGTTTAACATTTTATTTTAATATTTTTTCTTCCCTCTACCTAAAAGATTTCAGTTTGTTTTTCAATTGAGTTGTACAGTTTATAGGTCACATTAAAGGTGTAAAAAGTTCTGAAATTATTTATCTTTGTCTAATTTTTACAGCACAGAAACCTGACAGGGGTGTGTAGACTTTTTATATCCACTGTAACTTTAAAAAGGGATTGGATGTATTTTGAAATAAAAAGGACATTCAGGGCTATCCTGGATAATAGGAGAGGGAGTATTGATCCAGGGAGGAATCAGATCTCCAGTATCTAGGATCAGGGAGGAAATTCCCAAGTTTCACTTGTTTTTTTTTTGTTTGCCTTCCTCTGGATCAATTAACAATTAATCAGTATTTTGCAGATAAGAGGAGATCTAAAAAAGTTAAACGTGATGGGCTAAAATACTTTTTTCCACCTAAATTACTATGTAACTATTACAATGTAAGATGGTGCAATGAACCAGGGCCCTGCTCTGGGGGCTCCCAGTGAAGTATAATTTTTATTTTTAATATTACATTTTCTATTTATTTCCCTACCCTCCCTCCCCCACTCAAGCTGACCTATAACCTCAGCAACCCTGTCCTGCACTGGGATCTATCAGCTTCCCCTTGACTTGTTGGCTTCCCCTAGGCCCTCTCTGCTCATCCACTCCACCTTTTCCTATGAAGTGCTGCTAGACGTCAGTAAAAAGTCCTGGGGGAGGAGCTGCATGTCGTCGGGAGAGTGAGAGAGAAGGAGGAGAGTTGCCAGAGTGACAGCAGGGGTGAGAGACAGAGGAATGGTGAGAGAGGGAGAGGAGAGAGGGATCATATATTTTACACTTAAATCTCACAGCTTCATTGAAGTACAAAAGCCCCTTCACCATGGCAATGTAGTGATATATATATATTGCTACCTTGTCGTTGTGAAGAAATGTTGTACTTCAATGATGCTGTGAAAATATACCATGTAGGGTCACCCAAGATGGGCAGCTCATAGCATATACAAATAACTGTCCACTGGAGAAGGAACTGGAAACCCATTCCAGTATATTTACCAAGTAAATAAGTACAACCGGGGGGGGTGCATACTGATAGATATAATTGGTGTGCTGTGCTCCATAGGGACATTGAAAGTCAAACATGACTAAACAATAATAATTATATATATACTAGCTACTTGCCCATCAAAAATTATGGCAATAAAATGTTATCCTGGGAATGTTGTACCTTTGGTGCTCATTGCAAGCCTCTCCCCCGTCTACTGTACGGCCTTCGCGATGAGCGGCTTTGCCGTTTATTGCAGGCCTTGGCAACCCTGTGTCTTTTTGTCCCCTTCTTTCCCCCCTCGTGTCTCTTTTCCTCCGTTTCTCAGCCCTGTGTCTCTTTCCACCCTCTCCCTCCCCTGTGTCTTTCTCCTCTGTGTATTTTTGCATGTCTCTTACTGGCTCTGGTTCGTTTTCACTGGCTTTTGCAAAGTGTTACTGGCTTTGCAGTCTTTTTCCCATTTTCAGCCTTGTTTTCATCTATTTACATTGTTTGCCCACCATTTTTTTTCTTGCTTAACCAATTTTCGATTACTAGAAAAATCCAAATATACCTAAAATTAACTTGCAACCTCACTCACAGGCTCCCTGGCTCTCCCCCTGTGCTGTGTGTGTGAGTGTGTAAGATATGTTTTTAAGTATTTGGCGTTTTTTTATGGTCTGGAGTTTGGTGGTTTGTCCGTTAAAGTCGTAAAATATTACGCAGGGCTTCGCGGGCTTCGCAAGGCCTGCAAAGCGCGACAACAACTTGCAGTACGACAACTATTATAGTTGTAATATTGGCAGGGGGCGCAACACAAAAAATATTGGGAAACTGGGTCCCTTTCCCCTGGGGGGGACTTTTTTTCCCCACTAACTAAGCCACTGTCTCTATTCATGTACTAATGACAGATTGAAACTGCACAGTGGCCATTTTAAGACTGCACATGACAGATTGAAACTGCAGAGCGGCCATTTTAAGACTGTCCATATGTGTACTTCTTGTATCATCTGTAGTTCTCTCAAATCTTTAATGCTTTGCCAAAGTCTCCATGAGAATCAGCACATAGCACAACTCTGACCTCTGCCCCTGTAATGTAACTGCAGCGAGAGGGACATGTGCTAGTTGCTATGGCAACTGCTTATTACACAACCCCTCCCTGCAGAGGAATTACATAACAGCCCCAAGTCACCTCACACACTGCAGCCATTTTGGTTCTGTCTCTCCCCAGGTACACACCACAGACGTCCTACTGACACATCTGTCACTGGTATATGAGGTAGAGACTAGTTTACTGGCAGACATTAGACTGCTGCCATAAATCTGACATTTGAAGCCCCCTGGTCATCTCATTTATGCATTATTAAATTCATAACATTATTGTTATGTATACAACTGGACATGCTATTCCTGCTTTTTAGTCCATTGTGAGGTTAATGAATCCCCTTAAAGCTCATTTATTTTACACTAACATCCAATATTTCTTATAACTAACTGTAATTATTTATTTGCATACTTTTCTTTGCTGTGTCCCATTAAATAGAGTTATTGCTTATGTCAGTTGCTGTCTCTATCTGTATTCCACTAATTAATGGATTGCATTTCTTTTTCAGATAAACACCTTAGATCAGGGATTGGGTTAAGAAGTAAAGGATCTGTCTATATTCAGTAGTTAATGTATATAATGGTTATTCATGTGCCTACTCAGAGTGGGGTAATGGATAAGTTAACAGGACCTGTTGCCTTGACATCATCAGACATTGTTTTGTTTACAGTACTCATTTAAAGTCTAGAATGTATATTAGTGATTTAATGGCAATGACATGTTTAATAGATTACATAGTCAGGAGCAAGGACTCCTAGAGTATTTGGGGCTTGCAGGCATGTGCAAGGCTGATATTGGGATTCATTTAAAACATATTCATTTTCCACGCCTAAAAGATAATGCATGGTAATGAGCTTCAAAATGTACTTAAGTAAAAATGAAAAACCCATGTTAATGTAATATTTCCATCTCATATAAATTAATGTCCCTTCCCCCTGACATCAATATGGATGAGCTGTATATTTATGTATATTTATCATATCTCACTCTTTTGTTTTTTTTTTTTTTTCACAGCTCCATCTAGCAAAGATCAATGTGAGTATCTATATATATAATATATACACTTTATTAAAATGTTTTCCCCCTCATGGGATATTTACACAGCTCTGCTCCCAGGGTAAGATCCTCATCTGTCTTATTTGACCTAAGAGCCATATGACTCTCACTGATCATATCTTTTTTTCTGATTAAACATCCAACAAATATATTCCTGGAACCTTATTCATCACTGGCGATGCTTCCTATGGAGAGTAAATATCTTGTCAATGAACCCATTCTTTTTTTCTACATTTTATGGCTGCCATTTATTTTTTCACCATTTATGCTTCTTTCCTCTACTGCTGTCCGTATTTTTCACCTTTCTTAATTTGACTTCTATTAATACTTTATATAGGCTTCCCTTGCTCTGCTCTCATGTAGCATCTCTCCATTTTTCGGTATCTAAAATTGTCTTTTTTCTGTTATAGACCAAACAGCTATATCCCACCACCCAGCTGAAGGTCAGTTTAAGCGAGTGGTGCAGTGGAGTGTATTTACAGCCTTATTAAATTGCGATTCTGCCAATTGAAAAGGACGCTATGTAAGCACATAGCATATTTTTTATATATATTTTTTAATTTATATATATTTTTTTAATTTATATTTTGTATTTAGTGAACTTCTATCCAAAAGCAAGATCTTCACTAATAAAAAAAACTTCTGTAAAAAAAGAGCCCTATTCAATTGGCCGAATTGCAAATTTAATAAGGCTGCTAGTCAACAAATAATCTTTTCTATCTTTTTTTTTCTAGCTCCCTCAAGGTATTTGATATGATATATGAGTCCAATTCAGAGGTTGTCAATCTCTTCTTACTTTTTTTACTCTATTTGTGTTTTTTCCCTCTTCTGATGTACCTTTTCTTCTTCACCTATCTTCCTCTATCTTCTTAGACATTTCTCTGTAAGATTCTTATTCTGAGTTGGTTGAAGAAAGTAAATAACTATTTATTTGTAGATAACATGTATAGCTTTTTAAATGTTCAGCCCCAAATGTTCTGTAATCCTAATATTTTGATGCTTGGGAAGCTCTATGACTTGTCTGTGAAGCATTTCTAAGCTAATGCTATTACACTAGTCAAATAAAAATAGAGTTGTTAGAGATCCAAGCTCAAATAGTGTAAGAAACTAAATGGTAGTAATTCATAACTTATGAATGATTGTTTTATTACAACCTTGGAAATCCCAAAGGTTTTTTCATCACTAGATGTTCATTAGGCCTAGGTAAGTGTTACTATTTTTTTTTTCACAGGTTGTGTTTTTTTATTTTATTATAATTTTATTATTTCATTCATTTATAATTCTTTTTTTTCATTGTAAGTTTTTTTTTATTTAATTTTTAATTTTTGTTCAATTTAGTTGTTTATGTTTGGAAAATGAAGGCTTTTTATTTTATGTAATTATATTTTGTTTAATTTTGAGTAATTTAAATGTATTTTTATTCATTAGTTTATTGGGTGCGCTAATTTATTAGTGTATTGTAGTATCATGAGTTTCCTGATGTTAATTTATGTAATTATGGGGGTTTGTACACACCTCTATGATATCTTAGGGGTTAACTAGATTACCACTATATAGACCTCCATGGTATGGGATTTATCGATTAGTTGCCACAGGGGTACTTACAATATCCCCGCGGCAGGGGTTAAATATTGTTGTGTTGTGGGTGTTTAAAAGATCCCTCATTGCATATAGTTAATTATCTTTTTTTTTAACCATAGAATTTTATAGGGCATTGGTACACGATAATACAGTATGCATAGATATATATCACACTTGCAGGTAATATTTTCCAGATGACATGTGAGACAGTATATGTGTAAAGCATCATCATCAAGCAATATAAGGATAATATCAACCCATGGATTTCTGCCACCAAAACCTATTTTTTTTTTTTTTTTTACACTTTATAGTAGCAAAGCAATGTAATATTACAACCAAGAAGGTTTATCGGGGGGGGGGGGGGGGGGGGGAGGATAAACAATAAAATTAAAACAATACAAATACAAACTGTTCGCTTTCAGGTTAATCTCAAGCCTCCACCTGCAATTCCTTTTCACCTTCATCCACCATTTCCAGGGATATCCCACATATCTGGACCCTCCCAGCTCAGAGTTTAATTGTTTTAACAGATTGAGTGTCAATTTTATCCAATATGTATCATATTAAATCCCATTTTATCCCACCAATATGCTATCTCTCCGGGCAATCCAAAGTGACCATATCTCCATAAATTTTGAGATAGTGTCTTCTAATAAGTGACTAAATCTCTTGTTGATGACAATAAAATTAATTTTATTTAAAATCACCTGTAGGCTAAGTGCTGATGATCTCCACTGTCGAGCAAGAGGGCTTTTTAACCATTTCACATGTCCACCAGATATGTATGAATGAGCCTGTATTTCCACAGTCTCTGAAACAACTATCGGTTTGGACAAAACCCAATTTATAAAGCTTAACAGGAGTATGATACGTTTGATGCAGAACTTTTATAGATGTTTCAAGAATGCTATAATTCAAGGATCCCTTTATGAGAGTTCATCAGGATTTCTCTCAGACTTCATCACTCAGAGATTCTCCCAAATTCTCCTCCCACAAATGCATATACTTCGGCTTTGAGGTTAGAGCTGCTTCACCGAAAGAATTATACAAAAAGCTAATGTTTTTGCTCGGCAGTGGGTGATCCCTACAATGCTTAGTAAAACAATTGGGTTTCCAAATGTTTGTGTCCAACTTGTTTATTCTTCATTCTACAAAAATTGTAATGTTCAACCAAAGGTAAATTAAAGTTATCTCTTACATATTCAAAAGTTATACTCATATTATTTGTGAACCAATCCCCAAATCTCAGTAATTTATTGGATTTCCACCATTGCATTGAGTTAGAAGTGAATTGAATGGGAAAATGAGGATTGCATATGACCGGGGTGAGAGTAGATAATTTTGGTGATAGCCCATTTTTCTGGGTAGCCCAAGACCAAATGTTAAGTGAGTGTTAGGTATTGACCCAAGCGCTAAACTTGGATTAGTGAGCCAAATTACTGTGTCCCATGAGTACGGAGACATTGCTAAATTTTTAGTAAATACCTAAAGGGGTTAATGCAATGAGAAGTGGGAAAGGGGAATAAAGGCAAGTTGAGCCTCCTTATAGTATTGTTTAAAATTTGTACACAAAATCCCACCCTTTGTTTTATGTGTATACATATTTGTTCTAGATATTCTTCGGGCTCTATGATTCCATCTAAATTTAAACACCAAGCTTTAAAATCTTTCCAGTTCTTTATAATCTATAGCGATCGGGAGGGTGGGAAATAAATATAGAAGGCGGAGTAGAATATTCATTTTCACAGAATTTATTCTCCCCAAACAGGAAATCTACCCCTTCGTCCACTTTGTTAAATCTAGTCATAAATCTCTATACAGAATTGAGTAGTTAGCTTTATAAAGATCTGACAACTTTTTAGTGATGTTCACACCTAGATATTTAAAATAAGACTTGGGCCATGCAAAATTTTAGGTTTGTTGAATTTTGTCAATTTCTGGCTGAGGCATAGATATTCCCAATGCTTCTATCTTTGTCATATTTATTCTCAGTCCTGACAGGTCCCCACAGTATTCCAGAGCTTGAAAGAGAGCTGGGACTGAGGTGGCAGGCCTTGTAAGAGAACACAACATGTCATCAGCAAAGAGACAACATTTAAGATGATGAAGTCCAATTTTAACTCCATGTATATTTGCATTAGATCTTATTAATTGGGCCAAGGGCTCGATTGCTAAGGCAAATAGGAGTGGCGAGAGGGGACACCCCTGTCTGGTTCCTCTTTGTATGTCTATTTGTGCGGGTAAATCTTCTGGATGTTTCAGGGTAGCCTCGCGCAGCGAGGTGAGCCATTAACTCACAGCACTAATACTTGCAGCACTCATCGCCTGCGAGCCTCGCATAGCGAGATGAGACGTTAACTCACAGCACCAAAACTCGCAGCACTTGGGCGATAAGCGCCAAAGGCGCTCATTGCCTGCAAGCCTCGTGAAGCAAGGCAAGCAGTGGAGACATTGAAACACGCAGGACTTAGCCTCTGAACACTTAAGAAATGCGGGATCACCTTAGGCTGCAAGCACTTGACGAACGCGGGACTTATTAAAAAAAAAAAAAAAAGAGACGCGGGACTGCGCACGCCCGAACCGCGCACAGCAAAAAAAAACGAAACACACACAAAAACAAAATACAACAAAAACATCACACACAGCATGGGGGAAAAGCCAGGATTTCTGGGAGTGAGGTGGAACGTGAATTTAAGTCCATTTCGGCAAGTTTCGGCACTCGAAAATCACCTAAGCGAGATAAAAAATGACGGCCCAAAAATATAAAAACGAGGCTACACAACCCTGGACTACGTAAAACACAACCAACCACGTACCACTATATGAGACGCTGCACTTAGAAAAACAAGTTAACAGTCGAGTGGGGGAACAGCCAGGACGTCTGGGAGTGAGGTGGAACGCGAATTTAAGTCGACCCATGCGATAAGCGCCAAAGGTGCTCCGCGCAGGGTTTTGCAATGAGCACCAAAGTTGCTCAGAGGGGCCATATCCTCGCATTTTGTGGCAAACAGCATTGCCAGGCTTCAAATTTTATTGCCGCCATTTTTGATGTGCAATTTTCTAGTTAGAATTTAATCGATCCCAGAATAGGATTTATGAACCGAGGAATACAAGGTGTATCCCATCTTGCCTTGGTGCATCTGCCTCCATGAATCAAGCAAACAAGGTTCTTTGAGAAAGATATCAATTTGCTTCAACTTGTTTGTAAATCTGCCACCCTGGTCTTTCACTGATCTGTCTACACTAGGATCTAGAGCAAGATTAAGGTCCCCTCCTAGTATAACCCAGCCCAAGTCAGCTGACCTCAAATATTTGAGTAAGCTAATAAATAAGTTAATTTAAAAACCCAACATACTGGAATTCCTTTAACTTTTATAAACAATGATAGATTATGGAGCCAATTTCTAATTGCTGCAGAGCTTTTGTGAAATGTGCTCCCAACTAGTTTAATTTTCTCACAAAAAATCAACTCTCCATAAATCACAATAAATGAAAAATGATTTAAACTTGATTACTACAGTGAATCGTTTATATGGACTGGCTTTTATAAAAGATAATACAATAGTCATTTGTTTATTTCTGATTTGTCAGTAATATAGAGCACATGTAAATACTGTCTAATTTAGGCGCACAATAGCTTAGTGATTGATATGTTTAATGGCATTATTGATCAGTCACATGTGGGATCAAATGGACCTTGATTATTCAGGGTTTATAGATATGTGAAAGATTGATATTGAGGCTCATTTGTGACCATATCTATTTACATTTGCATTGAGTATTCTCCAGAAAGGGTAAGCAGAGACTAACAGCCTTATTAAATTCCAGTCTCGTAGATAGAAGGCCTCTATTTAAATCCTACGTGCTGCAAATTTATAAAAGTTACGTTGCTAATAAATTAGCCCTGCTGCGAGCAATGTGTGAGCTGCGCAGCAGGGCCATCCGTATCTACACAGAGAAAATCTACATGAGGAGTGACAGCCTGCGAGATGATCTTGCAGGCTCCCACACCTCATCAATTGCTGTAGGGGTCATAAACAGGACCTCTGTGGCAGTCCCACACAAAAGCCCTGCCGTGGGGAGTACTTCAACTATCCCCCCCCCCCTCCGGCAACTAAAATTAATCCCCTCTATGCGGGGGGGCCCCCTCAGGACCCCCGAAGTGTCCCCACCTTAGCGCGTTACTGCAGGAGTCCAAAGGGACCCCCGAAGTGTCCCCACATTAACCCCTTGCAGCGGCGGTCCCCGATCAACATCGATCAGGCCCCCGCTGCATTTCAAATTTTTAAATTGCCCGCCGCGGCTCCTTAAAGGGCCCGTGGCACACTGTTAGCAATCGCGGCCGCAGCACCTAAAATAAACGCCCTTCTATGCTGGGGGTCCTCATCGGGATCCCCAAAGTGTCCCCACATTAACCCCATACTGCAGGGGTCCATACTGCAGCCTCCCCCCCCCCCACATTAACCCTTTGCAGCGGGGGTCCCCGATCATGACCCTGTTGCATTTAAAACGTTACATTTCCCGCCTTGCGGGTCCTTAAAGGACCGTAAAGGTCCTGGAAGGACTTGCGCTAAAAAATATTAACCCCAGGCAACTAAAATTAACCCCATAGCTCATGGGGGTCAATACAGACCCTCATAAGCCTTTTTTAACCCTGTCACTAATGGTGGGACAATACAGACCCCCATAAGCCTTAATTAACCCTGTCACTTATGGGGGTCAATACAGACCCTCATAAGCCTTAATTAACCCTGTCACTCATAGGGGTCAATACAGACCCCCATAAGCCTAATTAACCCTGTCACTCATGGGGGTCAATACAGACCCCCATAAGCACGTAATTAACCCTATAACTCATGGGGGTCAATACAGACCCCCATAAGCCCTTAATTAACTTTATAACTCATGGGGGTCAATGCAGACCCCCATAAGCCCTTAATTAACCCTATATCTCATGGAGGTCAATACAGACCCCCACAAGCCAATAAATAACCATGTCACTCATGGGGGTCAATAAAGACCCCCATAAGCCTCTATTTAAACCCATCAGTCCCATAAGGGTATATTATGACCCTTATGGGGCAGTTACAACCCTAGCATGAACCACATAAGTGCCATGACGGTCCTCAAACCTAAGTCACAAAAAATAAAAAAATCTACATTACAGAAAATAAAAGAATCTAAGTCACACAAAAAAAAAAAAATTACACACCTGAAAAGGAAATACATATAGAATACATACAATACAAATAAAATACAATACCCCCATCTATGTAACATACAATCAATACTAATATACAATAAATCCTAACTATCTAAAAAATACATCCCCCAATCTAGCTAATATACAATAAATACTATCTAATATACCATAAATCCTGACTTTCTAAAATACATACCCCTATCTAACATACAATAAATGCTATCTACATAGAGAAACCCTAATTCTAGCCTAAAATAAAATAATTAAGACCACTTACCTTTGCAGATGTCCCTTCAGATCACCAACCTAGGGGGGGGAAAATTAGTGCAACACATTTACATACAATAATGCACCTGTCAATCTTTATTTAAACCAATCACAATGGGATACACCCACATGTAGTGATTGGCTGAAGGCATTTGCACCTTCTGATTTGCTTTTGTCAATGTGAGTCAGTATTACAGCAAATGAGAAGGCACAGATGTCTTCAGCCAATCACCCTGTGGGGGTGTATCCCATTGTGATTGGCTGATGACAATAAAGCCTTCTGGTTAATTTAAATAAAGATTGACAGGTGCATTATCCAATCAGAGTGGTATTTTGGAGTGTATCCCATGCTGATTGGCTCACACATTGGCACCTTCGGATTGGCTGAAATTAATATACAGCATTTTCAGCCAATCAGAAGGCGCCATTGCCTATTTCCTTCCGGAAAAGGCTCTAGGAAGCTCATTAGCGTCGGGGAGGTCCGCAAGTGCGGACCTCTGTTAGTTTGGGTTTTTGGGGGGATTGTTCCATGGCACAGCCGGGGCAGAAGAGGAGGAGGCCGGGGACATCAGGGGGGGTATATTATTTTTATTTTGTTTGTTTTATGTTTATATGTATGTTGTACTAATGTAATGGTTTTTTTTTAACAGGGGCCGCGCCGGAGAAGAAAAGAAGAAGGACGGGGACATGCTGGAAAGGTGAGTAGAATATTTAGAATGTTTATAATTTATTTATTGTATGTAAATGTGTTGGACTAATTGTTATTGTTTTCCCTAGGTTGGTGATCTGAAGGGACATCTGGTAAGTGGTCTTAAATATTTTATTTTAGGCTAGAATTAGGGTTTCTGTATGTAGATAGCATTTGTTGTATGTTAGATAGGGGTTTGTATTTTAGATAGGATTTATTGTATATTAGGTAGTATTGTATGTTAGATAGATTGGGGGATGTATTTTAGATAGTTAGGATTTATTGTATATTAGATAGTATTTATTGTATATTAGATAGATTGGGGGTTGTATTTTAGATAGTTAGGATGTATTGTATATTAGGATTGATTGTATGTTAGATAGATAGGGGGTATTGTATTTTATTTGTATTGTATTGTATGTATTCTATATTTTTTTTCTTTTCAGGTGTTTACATTTTTTTTCTGTATTGGGGCGGTTGTAATGTATTTTTTAATTTTCTGTAATGTTCCTTTTTTTTATTTTGTTGTGACAGGTTTTTTAATTTTCTGTAATATAGATTTTTTATTTTTTGTGACTTAGGTTTTTTATTTTCTGTAATGTAGAGTTTTCATTTTTTGTGACTTAGGTTTTTTATTTTCTGTAATTAGAGTGGTGGGGGGAATTATTAGGGGGTAGGTAGGTAGTGTAGGTGTTAATAGATTAGTGTAGAAGGGGGTTAGTTTAGATTTAATGGTTTATTGGGGGGTATGGTGCAGTGTAGTGTTTGTACTTAGTGTCATGAAGGTCCTTGAGGACCGTCATAGCACTTATGTAGTTAATGTTAGCATTGTAACTGCCCCATAAGGGTCATAATATACCCTAATGGGACTGATGGGGTTAATTAAGGGCTTATGGGGGTCTGTATTGGCACACATGAGTGACAGGGTTAATTAAGGCTTATGGGGGTCTATATTGACCACCATGAGTGACAGGGTTAATTAAGGGCTTGTGGGCGTCTGTATTGACCCCCATGAGTTATGGGATTAATTTTAGTTGGGGTTAATATTTTTTAGCGACCTTTACAGTTCTTTAAGGACCCGCGAGGCGGGAAATTAAAAATGTTAAATGCAGAGGGGTCACGATCGGTGCCGATTGGTGACCCCCACTGTAAGGAGTAAATGTGGAGGGGCTGCGGGGGTCCCTATAAACCCTGCAGCAAGGGGTTAATGGGGACCCCCAGCATAGAAGGGGGTAATTTTAGGTGCCTTGCCGGGATTGCTGATAGTGTGCCGCGTGCCCTTTAAGGAGCTGTAGCAGGAAATTATTATTTTTTTAAATGCAGCGGGGGCTTGATCTATGCCGATCGGGGAACCCCACTGCAAGGGGTTAATGTGGGGGGGCTGCAGTGGTCACGATAGGGACCACTGCAGCATGGGGATGTGTTTAGGGAGCAGGGGGGAGCATCACACGGTTGTCTCGGCTGCTCCGAGGCAGCACGTATGTGATTTAGGATCCTTTGCTAGCACTTTTTTGTGCCCGTAGGGATTCTTCCGAGGTGCGAGATTCACCTCATAGATTTAAGGCTGCATGTTACTAATTAGCTCTCTCAGAGCTTATTTTCTGCCATTTTTTGGAGTCATCTTGCAAAGCAGGCTGCGAGGGACGTATTGGGGATTCGGTCCTCGCAAAAACTGCCTTTTACGAGGACAAAGGGAACTACGAAGTCTAATTTAATAAGGCCCTAAATGTTTTAATTTATTATTAAAACCACAATGTAATTGCACATATCCATCTCATATAAATTCTATCCCCTTTCACTCAATATTCCTAAATTATAGACCAAATTGTTCCTGGCATTGCCATTCTTAACCTATTTTTGGGGGCACTAGCCAATGTGATTACCAACCTCAAGGGTTATTACAATGGATTTAAGACTTGGTTTAATACAATAGGAACTATGACAATTTTTACATTTATGTATGGTTTAATGTTAAAACTCAGCCCCTTATGTACCCGGGATCTCTTTTCTGTGAATATTTGGGTCTAACAGGATCAAAGTTGTATGTTATGTTTATTTAGTAGTAATGTTTGTGGTGTTTTATTTCATGAGTTAGTTAGTAGCATTAGTCATTTTTATACGGTGCAGCAACAATGTTATTATTAAAGTAAAGGTAACTAATCTGAATACATTGTTACTCTTTAGGAAGAAGAGTTTAGGATGAGAGTAGAGAAATCCATTGTATTATATTTCTGCCATCTTTGTATTAGTTATCCATGATACATTATATTTTGTATTTTTCATGGCAAAGTTATTATTTACTACACAACAATCCACTTGTCAGCCCTACCATAGGCAGTTCCTGTATCTTTATATCAGAAAAAAACAAGATATTTTATACAGGATGATGACTAGTTAATTAACCCCATGTGATGATTTAGGCTTGTAAGAGTGGATCAGTATGAGAGAGACATATGGGGATGAGAAGGAAATTAAAGTGATGAGTATAACGTTTATAAAGGTCTTAATAGTTTATACACTTAGTATTACTGGTTATGTGGCATAATAAGATAGAGTTGCAGTCCTAATCTATATAACCTTTCTTTAACCGGTCTGGTGGTATGATTATGTCAGTATTTAGAGTGTTAAAGTGCATTCCAAAATAATAACATAATCAGACCACATTCAGACACCATTACCCTCTCCTCCTCCCTTTTCCCCTTCTTCCTTATCTTTCTCCTCTTCCCCCTATCCTTCTCCTCCTTCCTTTTCCCCCTTATCCTCCTCCTCCCTTTCCTCCATATCATCCTCTTCCTCAATTCTCCCCCTTCCACCTTATCCTTCTTATTTTCTCCTTATCTTTCTCTTTCCCCCCCTTCTCCTCCTCCTCATTTTCCCTTCTCCTCATTTTCCCCTTCTCCTCCTCCTCATTTTTCCTCCTTCTCCTTTCCCCCCTTATACTCCTCTTCCTTCCTCCTTATCCTCCCTATTTTCCCTCTCTCCAATAACCTCCCTGTCCCCTTTTCCCTCTCCTTACTATAATCCAATAAGCTCCTGCTGCTGATCCCTCCCCTGCAGCGCATCTTCTTGCTGTCACCAGGACCGACATATGCTAATGACGTGACGTCCCATTCTCTTAGTTTGCCATCTAGTTTTCTCTCTTCCATATGGACTGTTATTGTTAGGATCTCCTATATTTCTTTTTTTTTTTTACTTTTTTTTTTATTGCTTTTTCTCCTTCTGTCTTTTTCTGATATTCACCTTTTGTTTTCACCTCTCTTTTTCTGTTTTCCATTTCTCATAGATTTGTAATTGACATTTTTATTCCAAAGACTCCATTGAAATCTCTTACAGAGGAAGATACAGTGCATGTTGCACCATAACTTATATATCAACATCACTTGTATTATCAGATCTACATGCAAACATTCGATAATAGGCAAAATTGATCAGCTATTGCAGGCTATGGTGACCTGTCCCATTTAAATTTATTTTCAAGCCATCAAAATCATTTCTAACAATATTTGCCTGTTTGTCTGTATCAGCATGCGTATCACACAGTCACAAATGTGCAATCAAATACACTCAATACACACACAGACTCACACCCACACACCCATACAATGTTGATCACTGACTGTTGTCTGACCACACCCCTGATAACAATTTCAATTTAATTTCAGATGTGAACATGAGAAATTCAATTTGGTGGTACACAAGCCCCCCTTACCACTAATTTGTGTGTGTGTTGATAGTGACTACTTGTGGTGGTATCTACCCTTGTATCATAAGTTGGTCTGTTTCTTCTGTTTGTCTGTTGAGATGTTTTTTCATGTTCATCTGATAGTCTTAGCTTTAATGAGAATTAATCTAAAGACATTGAAAACTGTAAAATACACCCTGCTAATTAACTAATTGTTTTTCTTTTTCAGATGGAGGAGTTTCATGATATTGGAAATAGTAAGTGTATACCCTTGTTATATCCAAAAGTGACCGTAAACTACTAAATATATAACAATAACATCATACTGTATTTTCTGAACTCTGCTTAGAAAACTATAGCTTATGAAAATATTGGTATTAAAAAGCATCTCTTTAGTGAGAAACCTTGCCCTGAGAATAGCTGGGTTACCCAATGTCTTTAGGCTGAAATTCTCATATTATTTATAAATGGTGACAGAGTATTAAGCCAAATTCACAACAGTTTTCTACATTCTGCAAAGATTTTATGGCAAGGACGCATGCTTACATATATTTTTACTGCAATATAATTTGCTGAGAACTGTAATTTTGAGATAGAAGCTCAAGTATAAATAAGAAGGAGAATACACATAATATAATTATTCATCCCATGAACCAGCACTTATGTATGTATGCTCTATCATATAATAATCCAGCAGATTCATGTAATACAGGACCAGACTAGGCTGAAACTCTCTGCCCCAGCAGTCTGGAGTTGTGCCTGTGATTAGACAACAAATATAGCCTAAGTACCAATACAGCTAACTCCCAGCTCTAAACTAACTCACAGCAATCTTGATTTATGCCCGTAGATAAATAAGATAGAACATCCTGAATATCAGATCAGCCCACTACAAGCTAAAAGCTCACTACCGGCAGTCTTGGGCTGTGTCGGGAAGCACCCTAAGCTGGCGAGGTGAGGAGGAAAGAGAGGTGGCCATGGGAAGTAGAGGTGGGGAGAAGGAGTTGAGGAGTGAGGTGGAGGAGGTTGAGGAGAGAGAGGAGGAGGTGGAGGAGGAGAAGGCGGGAGAGGTGGAGGAGGAAGGAGAGGAGAAGGGAGAGAAGGAAGAGGATGAGAGTGTAGAGGAGGAGGTGGTGGCAGGGTGGCCCGAGCCTTAGGCACACGTAGGAGAGGGACGGGGGGGTGTTAGTTCAGGGAAGGGACAGGCCCTAGAGACAGGTCAGGGAGGCAAGGGTCCCTGTGTACAGTCGAGAGGGCAATGAACTAAGGGCATGCACACTGCCCACAATTACTCGCACTGGAAGAATGTGGTCCTCCTCTGTGCTATCCGTGGCTGCTTCGTGAATCTTGCAGGGGTGATGGAAGTTAGGCCAGGGCAGGGGTGAGGGAAGTTAGGCTCAGGCCTGGAAGGAGGTAGCAGCTTAGGTTACTGCGGTAGGCAAAGCGCCAAGGGATGCGAGGTCTGTCAAGCACAGGTTCATCGACATCATGGCCATGGTGAGGTGGATGATGGCTAAGGAGGACAAGGACCAGAGCGTGACCTATAATGAGTGGGAGAGGGGCACCAGGGACCTTCTGAGACAGTTGCCCGCTGCTGGAGCTTCAGGCCGGTTGCCCAGTGGGACCCAGCCTCCATGCCAGGTGAATATCACATACACCAACATACCAAAACATGTGCATCACACACACTACACATGTACATGATGACCAGCACGCACACTGACATGTCATCTCCATGGAATTAGCAAGGGATAGATCGATGCATCATTAAATCCATGAAGCGGACAAGTCATTCCTGGGCACAACCACAGTAATCAAGCAATAGAGATTGCATGTATTGGTGTGCCCACTGCATCCTATACAGTTAAAGAACACAGCCGGAATCAGGATAGCATTAGGAGACAAGAACGATCAAGACCATGAACCAAAAAATAGATCATATCCAGCAGGTGATAGCTAATCTGAGTTGCAATTAGAAATCATCCAGGTTCAAGCCTAGATGTCAGATAGTTAGGAATGAACACATAACAATATATTATTCATCATACTAATTACATTTATCTTTCTGTTCTATCTTTCAGCATCCAGGAGGAGGTCTAGGTCCAGTGACGAGCCAGAGGTGGGGGTGTCGGCTCCATTGGATCAGGAAGTGGAGGAGCAAGCCCCCTCCCAGAAGAAACCGGCGCAGGGGTAGGAGGAAAGAAGAGGATCTGAGGGGCCCTGGCTCGGAGGAGGTGATATGGGCGGTGGGGTCACCATCCGGACCTCCGGCAACCCCACAGGGATTCAATTCCACTATCCCCCTCCTCCATTACCACACCAGCCAGCCCCCTCTCCTTCCCCAACAACAGTGCACTGGCCTTGCCACCACCACCACCACTGGGCCCACACCACCGCATGTTCTGACCCAGGCTCCAGCCGGGCCCCAGATCCTCCCCACTTTATCATCAACACCCCATCCACAGGCCTTCATCTCCCACATCAGGCCAGGCTATGCAGGTGGAGATGCTGGCTCTCATGCAGCAGCAGCTGGACTTACTTTGGGGGATCCAGGCCAGCATCTCCGACAATCATGCAGTGCTCTTTCGCAGCCTGGCAAGGCACAATTGGAAGGAGAGGAGGTATCATCTAATGATAAACATCTGTCCGAGCTGCTCAGGATTGGACTAGTCCCCCACCTCCTCTACCCCGAAAGCATCCCCAGAACACCCACAGCCCAGCCCCTCCTCTCCTCCCACCATGCCTCCACCACTGCCACTTGTTGTGCCGCTGCCTCCCGGGGCATTTTTCCCTCTGCCCACCACCACCAAGAGGGAGATGGCGGCAAGATGCAGACGATGTGAGCCCTGTGGCTAGGTGGAGGAAGACATAGGGGTTGCGCATATGTTTGCACCTTCTCAACAGCACTCTGCAGTGACAATCTATTGGTCACAATGTTACCTATTCTCACTTGGCTACAGAGTTTCGGATCTTGGCTTATGTGATGGTGATATTTTGTATGCAAATGGCTACCTCCTATCACATGGTCCATGATCCTCTTCTCTGTGGACATGTAGGGTTCTGGTTAACATTACAAGAGAAATGGAATCGGTGCTTAACACCAGCAATTGCCAATAATAAGACTACAAGGATTAATCCAATGACCAGTAGGTAGCTTGCTGGCAGGGAGAGCAAACAACACCACACACCAACTGCGACCCTCGCAAACTTTTTATGCGCACCGTCAATAACATATGAGACACGTATACACAAGAGTTTAGACACTAACAAATTTGCTAAGCGAGAGAAAAAATGGCGGCCAAACAAAACGAAAACGAGGCTACAGCACTCTAACCACGGAAAACACCACAACAAACTCGCAAAACACCACAAACGACCTACGGATAATCCGCTAACACCCATATTACACATTAGCCGCCATTTTACGCTAATGCGGAAGTACACAACTACAGTAACGGTTTTCGGCTCGCGCACGCACACTTTTACACTGCACACGTTCAGCACGCTCACAAAGCACCTCCACACCACTAATGCTGCAGCAACATCAAACAAGCTTCACAGCTCTTCAACAGAATGCTTCAAAATAGGTAAAGTATATTCAATTATTAATTTGTATTATGAATTTCTGTAGTACACACAAAACACCATTAGCTACCATACAATTCAATATGTATATTAATAACTAAACAACTTTCCAAACATACACATCTCATTGCCGTTATTTTTTGACGGTCAAGTTGCTAGTCACATATATAGTTGTGAGCATGAGGGTTGTTGCTAACGCTGCGGGCTCGCATAGCGAGCCTGCAGTTGCTGGCAAGGAGCGCTAAAGGCGTTCCTTGCCAGCAACTGCGGACTTTGATACCCAGTGGCCCACATCACCCCAGGAGCCTGCGCTGTTCCCTCTTGCCGCACTGATGCGCCCCAGCGGCCCACAAGCACCCTAGGAGCCTGCACGGCTCCTCCTGCCGCACTGATGCTCCCCAGCGGCCCACAGCACCCCAGGCTGCAGGGAAGCTCAGACACCCAGCCAGCACTGCCAGGTACACAGTGCTGCAGGAGGCAGCTCCAGGGAGGCAGGACAATTGAGGATACAAGGAGGAGCCTCCGATCCGGGCCTGTGCTGTCTGGCCTGCGGCTGGGTTCTCCCGCAGGCCTCACTCCTCTGCAGCTACTTCACATCTTTGCTTGCGCTGGGCACCGATGACAGGCCGCAGGGGCCGGGGATCCGATACATGAGCCACAGGCGCAAGGCTGCAATGTAGAGGGGGGAAAGGATCACGAGACCCGCAATAAACTTACACCCGTTTGGTGTACAAGGAGGATACTTTCTTGGAGAAGGAGGCGCGGGGCTCCAATCCGTGCCTGTGCTGGTTGCCCTGCGGCTGTGTTCTCCCCCAGAGCTCCCTCCTCGGCAGCTCCACACAGCTGCTTCAGATCTCTGCCTCAACAAGCAGACAGGACAGAGATGAGGATTGCGGCCACCGCTGCTCCCCACACGGACAGCCATCTGCAGAGATCCAGTGGAAGAAGAAGGCACTTTCAAGTACAGGGGAACCCAGGAGGTAATAAAGTGGGGTCACAAGCAGAGAGAAGGGAGATAGGAGGAAGACAGGGTGGGGGAAGGGAGCCAGGAGAGGGGGGTGAGACACAGGGAGGGGGAGAAGGGGGCAAAGAGACACAGGGGAGGGAGAAGGGGGCAAAGAGACACAGAGGAGGGAGAGGGGGAAGGGACACAGGGGAGGAAGAGGGGGAAGAGACACAGGGGAGGGAGATGGGGGAATGAGAGACAGGGGAGGGATAGAGGGGGCAAAGAGAGACGGGAGGGATAGAGAGGACAAAGAGAGACAGGGGAGGGAGAGAGAGAGGGGGCAAAGAGAGACAAGGGTGGGAGAGAGAGGGCAAAGAGAGACAGGGGAAGGATAGAGGGGGCAAAGATAGACAGGGGAGGGATAGAGAAGGCAAAGAGAGACAGGGGAGGGAGAGACGGGGCAAAGAGAAACAGGGGAGGGAGAGAGGGGGAAAAGAGAGACAGGAGGGAGAGAGGGGGCAAAGAGAGACGGGAGGGAGAGAGGGCAAAGCGAGACAAAGGAGGGAGAGAGGGGGCAAAGAGAGACAAGGGAGGGAGAGAGGGGGCAAAGAGAGACAAGGGAGGGAGATATTGGGCAAAGAGAGACAAGGGAGGGAGATATTGGGCAAAGAGAGACAAGGGAGGGAGAGAGGGGCAAAGAAAGACAAGGGAGGGAGAGAGTGCAAAGTGAGTCAAGGGATGGAGAGGGGAGAAGAGACACAGGGGAGGGAAGAGGGGACAGAGACACAGGAGGTGGGGGAAAGAGACAAAAGGGAGGGAGAGGGGGAAAGAGATACAGGGGAGGGAGAAGGGGAAACGGACTTGGGGAGGGAGAGGGGGAAAGAGAACCAGGGGATGGAGAGGGGTAAAGAGAAAAAGGGGATGGAGAAGTGGGAAGAGACAAAGGGAGGGAGACACAGGAGAGAGGGGAAAGACATTGGGGAGGGAGAAGACACACAGGGGAGCCAAGGGGGAAAATAGACACAGGGGAAGGGGGAGAGACACAGGGGAGAGACACAGGATAGGGGGGAAAGAGACACAAGGAAGAAGTCAATAGCTGGTGCTACTAGCTTGCTGATATAACTTAGTTATACATGGAGCTGCGTTTGCATGCTGCTGCTTTGTGAGAGAGCATGGAGACTCTAAGCTAGGGCAATTGCGTCATCAAGATGCTTCCGATGGCGTTTCTTGCCGCACACTCAGGTCAGAGTCATCAGGGGAAGGCGTGCTGCTGCTGGCAGACTCTTTTTAAAGTCTCTCCTCTGGGCATGTTGCATTATAATTAACTAGTTCATGTCTGTATAAACTCATTTGTGAGGCTGCAATGCACAGTAGTTTCATGTCAGATTTGTTTTAATATGTACTTAATAAAATATAATATTTTTAATTCTCTCCCTATGAGGTATTCAGTTAAAAACAGTGTCTTGTTCTCTTTTCAAGAGTACTTATTTTATTAAACTCACCAATTGAATCTGACTTCAATGCATTAATAAGAATCTTATCTACATAATATAACAGTATTCATCGTTACCTCTCTGTACACAAGATACCCTCCCCTTTTAATTTGTAATTATATGAAACCAAATGAAACTGGTCCTGAGACATCTGGGAAATTACTTGAGTAGCCACTGTTATAAGCCAGGGTTTAGACTTCATGTTCATCTGATAGTCTCAGCTTTAATGAGAATTAATCTAATTGAAAACTGTAAAATACACCCTGCTAATGAACTAATTGTTTTTCTTTTTCACATGGAGGAGATCCATGATATTGGAAATAGTAAGTGTATAACCTTGTTATATCCAAAAGTGACAGTAAACTACTAAATACATTTTTTTTAAGCCTGTAACTCGTTAGCGGTTCGGAGCCTGCATAAAAGACACCAATTGAATAGCAAATTTGCTTGCAGCCTCCATTACGGGCTCCCGGATCGCCAGGAAGCTCAGTTGAATATGGCTCACAGTGTTTTACAAATTTAAATAGTTAAAACATTTTAGATTTTATTTTCGTGCAGCTTTATTATATTAATTATTACATTATAGTTATAAAAACTTTGAAATAAAATGTCCAATTTAGATCAACGTGACCTTTTGTCAGTGACATGTTTACTGGGATTATTGGTCGGTCACATATTGGGGCAAAAGGGACCATGAGCATGTTTAGTTTACATGTGGCTGGAAAGCTGATATTGTGGCTTATTTGTAACCATATCTAATTTATTCTTCAGCCACCAAACTGAAAGAAAAAAACAAACGGTAAGTAAATACAGAATGATTTAAATGTATGAATAAAATATCCATATAAATACAGATATCATCTCATGTAATCACTGTCACTTCAATCACTTGTCAATAAATATGAAACCAAATTGTTAAAGATATGGCCACTAACCATCATTATACCACATACTGCTTTGGTATTCACACAAAGTTATTATATACTCACAGTACCTATTACTCCATTATTTAAACACAGAGCCTTTTTGGGGTCACATACTCCATCACTATGATCACACACTCTTCTGAGCCCACTACTCCCTTAACATGTACACTATGTGAGTCTGTAGTCACTTACTCTCTCTCTTGTACATTCTCTGATATCCCTTATTACCTCACTATATAGACACACAGCGTCACTGACGCTCTCTTCTGAAGTCCCTACTATCTCACACATAACAAGTCTTTATTTCCTCTGGTCCCCACAGTTCACTCTACACAAAACTGCCTCTATGAGTAGTCACAGATTATGCAGCCTCTCTGTATTGTCACTTTTGTACAGAACTACTCATAGATACTCCTCACTTTATATATATCCACATAAGGGCTCCTTCCTCAATACAGATCTACTCAGGAAATCCTTCCTCTACACATAGGTATACAGAGACCATTTCCTTTATAACCAGCCACACATAGAGGTCCATCCCCTTATATGTACCCTTAGAGACTCCACCCTTTATATATACCTGTACATAGGATCCTTTTTCCTCTCTATAGTAATCTATAGACTACATACACTGTCTGTGCAGACTCACACAAAGAGGAACCTGCTCTCGCACCCATCATGTCCTAACAAAGGCTGCTCATCTCTAGGACCTTATTCCCATCACCTCCTCTCTTTTCCATTTATCAGTGGCCTGTGTTTGAATTATTCAGTCCATGTAGAAAATTGTAGGTAATTAATAAATGAATCATATATACAGTATGTAGCTTTCCAAACTCCAAATTTTCTTGCAACTTTAAAATCTGATTATGTCACACATAAATAATTGTAGCTCTAATGAGAAGTATACTGTTTGTGTTTCTTTGAGATTTATATTGGGTTCATTTATTTTTTCTGTATTAGTTTCCTCAATATTATTAAAGAAAAAGACCAAGTGGTAAGTACTTGTGCTCATTACACATACATCCTTATTATAGTTATTATTACAGTAGGAGTTGTGTTTCTGTGTATAGTTGTGTTTCTCACATATAGCACAGTGTATCTGTACTGTTGTCTGTACCGTTTCCTACAATAAATACTTCACATCTCGTCTTTATTTCACGTGTCACACAGGGGGTACATTGATCATAAGTTACAGTTATTTGTAATATTATTAAAATAACCACAGATACTATATTTTCACTTTAAATGAGAGGTAAAAGTTGATGTTATGTGATGAAAGTCGTACATATAATGGAATAATCTGTCAGTGTTACAAAAATAAGACGTGTGAGATAAAGATGATATTTCTATTGGTTAAATGTCAATAATACTAGGCCTCCTGGTCAGGAATCATGATTTTAGCTCTGAGACCTTGTAGTCCTGATAACTCACACAGTTATTATCCATGTGCAATAAAGAGATTATGTCTGTTATTTTCTTATCACAAAAGCACCTCTCCATTATTCTCCATTATTTACTTATCTACCAAACTAACGTGGCTTCTGGAAAGATATCTGAGCCATCATTATTATGAGCCACGGCTTGGACTTCATTTACATTGGATAAATATCCCCAGGTTTAATGTAATGAATCTATATACTTTGGTGACCATAAACGATACATTGTGCTAACTAATTACTGTTCTTTTTTAGATCAGCGAATTGGAGGAACAATTAAATAGTAAGTATGTGTGAGGTGCTGGGTAATCTCTTGTTATTTTTAAAAAATTACCATAAAAAAAAGTAAACAATATATATATATATATATATAGTACACAATCACAATAAATTAAAACAGTTGTTTATACTTGTTGTTACTACTTCAGAGTTAGGAATACTGCACCATTACACTGGATCTGTGATGGGAGGCCTCTTAGACTTACAGTTGTACCTCGTTTAATGCTGTAGATAGCTTCCAGGCAATAGGAGCACTAAGCGAAACATCTCTAAACGGGGCAGTTTAACATGGGGAAGATAGGGTTAGGGGAACTCATGAAAAGTCACACAATTTAAATTTAAACTTTTTTGCTTTTTTACGAACAGCAAACATAACACTAACACAAACTGAATATTAGTAGAAATATAAACTTTAAATTATTGATGTTGAAGCTTCTGGGTCATCCTGGATTCTGTTTTCTTTGGAGGAAAAAAACAGTGTTATAGCGAACCAGAGCGTTAAAAGGGGTCCGGCAGGTAAAAACAGCATTATAGCGAGGCAATGCTATAGAAAAACAGAGGGTTAAAATGGGTCCAGCTGGCAAAAACAGTATTATAGCAGGGGTTTAGCATTAAAAGAGGTCTGGCAGGAAAAACAGCTCTATAACAAATAAGCTCTAAATGGGGTAGCTTTAAGCGGAGTATACCTGTACTTGTAATCACTCGTCAGGAATACCCAACACTTACAGTAAACATTTAAATAAACTGTGCAGTTTAGGAGTGGAGTGACCTAATGACAGTGACATGATTAAGGGCATTATGGGTCAGTCCCATAAAGAAGCAAAAGGACCTTATGTATTTTTAGTTTGCATGTGTGTTTAAGATTGGTATTGGCCATTTCTTACTATATTTCTTTTATTCTGTAGCCATGAAAGCTAAGAAAAAAATAAAAAAAGGAAAGATACATGCACAGTAAGTAGATTGAGTAGGTTTTAAATTGCTGATTAAAACCTCAAGATAACTGCAGATATCATGTAATAAATGTTCCTTCCACATCATATAAAACTATTACTAGCACTAGCGACTTGCACGTCAAAAATGACGGCAAGAAAAGTTGAAGCCATGGCAATGCTGTTTGCCACACAATTTTAGGCTTTTGCTCCTCTGAGCACCTTCGGCACTCATTGCGAGCCTCTTCCCTTGTGTATGTATGTATGTGTGTATATGTATATATGTTGATGTGCGTATGTGTATATATGTGTGTATATGTATAAACGTGTGTGTATATATGGGTATATACTACACTACACTACCTTCGGCAAATAATTGGTTAACGCAGGAAGAAATCCAAAAGAGGTTGGAAAAAATAAATGTTAATAAAGCCCAAGGTCTTGATGAGAGGACATCCAAGGGTACTGAGGGAACTGGGCTCTGTACTTGCCAAACCGTTATATCACATTTTTAAACATTCACTCAACACTGGGTCACTACCAGATGACTGGCGAAAAGCAGAGGTGATACCTATAGAAGCGAGCAAGCGCAAATCCAGGGGATTATAGACTAGTGAGCCTCACTTTTGTAGTGGGAAGCTTTTAGAAGGGTTAATAAGGGATAATATACAAAAATATGCCTATTTGAACAGGATTATAAGTAGGAGTCAACATGGATTCATGAGGGATAGGTCATGTCAAACATACCTAATTAGCTTCTATGAGGAGGTTAGTAGGAACTTGGATCAAGGCATCTCAGTGGATGTAGTCTTTTGGATTTTGCAAAGGCTTTTTGGTATAGTGCCACATGGAGGACTATTGCGAAAACTAAGGGATACAGGAATTGTAGTAAATATATGCACATGGATTGAGAGCTAGCTAAAATACAGGAAGCAAAGGGTTGTGGTAAATGGGACATACTCCGATTGGTCTAATGTGGTAAGTGGGGTTCCTCAGGGTTCAGTATTAGGTCCTCTCCTTTTTAACATATTTATTAATGACTTAGAAGTAGAGTTGTGCAAGGTAATTACATCAGATAATGATTTACTTTTCCTCCAAAGGGATTTACATAAAATAGAGGAATGGGCATGTACTGTAAATGGCAGATGAGATTTAATATGAATAAATGTAAAGTTAGACATCTGGAAGGAAAAATAGCAATACAATGTATAATCTTAATGGAGCAAATCAGATATTGAAAGGGATTTGGGAGTACTTGTTGACAACCACCTAGGTAACAGTGCTCAATGCCAAGCAGCAGCTGCAAAGGCAAATAAAATATTAGCATGTATTAAACAGGGTATAGAAGCAAGGGAAGCAAATATAATTTTGTCACTGTACAAATCCCTAGTACGCCCTCATTTATAATATGGAGTACAGTTTTGGCCAGCACTTCATAAAAATTATATTTTAGAGCTGGAAAAGGTACAGAGAATGGCTACAAAACTAATAAGAGGAATAAGTTATGAAGAAAGACTAAACAAATTAAGCTTATTTTCTCTAAAAAAAAGTTGTCTAAGAGTAGAGATAAGTTTTCCTTATATAAATACATTCACGGTCAGTATAAAGATTTGTCAAGTGAGCTTTTTGTGCCAAGAGGTTTTCAACTGACACGAGGACATCCTTTGAGGTTAGAAGTAAATGATTCCACCTTAAAGAAAAGGGTTCTTCACAGTAAGGGTGGTTAATCTGTAGGAGATCTTAAAATTTGAACTTGATGGACCTTTTCAACCTCAATTACTATGTAACTATATGTAACTATGTAACTATATATATATATATATATATATATATATATATACACACGTCTGACTCATAAATGTTTTGCTAAGTATACATTTTCTCTAGAACTGGCTTTCTTCTAGACTCCTAGAAACATGGTATCTGGCTGCTACTGTCTTTCACTTTTTTTCCACCTGTGTGTGTGTATATCTCTATCCAAAGTGAGGGCAGCTTTCCAGTATGGCTCCTTTTCAGCATATGCCTGCTATATTAAAAACAGCATTAAGCAAATCCCAGGAGGGATTATACACAAGCCAGGAACAGACCACTATGTTAAGGTTACTGCCTCTCATCGGTTTCTATTTTATGTATTAGATTTCAAGTAGAGGTAGTTTATCTTTAGTAAAAAGATATTGAACTATCAACAAAGGACCGCATAGTTCGAACTAGAGCTGGACCATAAAGAAGTCTGAGAGCTGTAGAATTGACGCCTTTGAATTGTGGTGTTGGATAAGACTGCTTAGAGTCCTTTGTACTGCAAGAAGATCCAATAAATCAATACTTCAGGAAATCAAGACAAATTGTTCACTAGAAGGTATGATCATGAGACTGAAGCTCAAATATTTTGGCCATATCATGAGACAGCAGGATTCCCTAGAAAAAAATCTGATGCTGGGAAAGATTGAAGGCACGAGAAGAAGGGGATGACAGAGGCGGAGATGGATAGATGAGATCACTGAAGCAATGAACATGAACTTGATGAAGCTCAGAGTGGCAGTGACTGAGAGATGCACCTGGCGTGCTGTGGTCCACAGAGTCATGGAGAGTCGGACGTGACTGAGCAATTAAACAAGTTTATCAAAACAATAATTTACATTTTTGTGGGCAAAAGAAAGACAGAAGCCTCCACCATACAGTAGCACAGTAAATAAATAGTACATTTGTGTTCACATTTGAACATCTAAAATAATTAAGCATATTTCTGCTGTATTGCACATCTGTATCGAATCGAGAATTTTATAACGAGGACTAAGGGGACCAGTCAAAATGTTCCCTCCTGTAGTTCACAACCAAGTACAATTTTCAATTTAATAACATAAGCTGTTTAAATGTTTTATGCCCAGTACCTGTTACCTGTTACTGGGTTGAACGCAAGTGAATTTGTTGCAATTTAATAGCAAAATTGGAAGGTCGCGGTAAATGGAGGTAAATGGAGCCGGGAAGCCAACGGGCGCTAGAGGACCAGCAGGGGGCTGAAAGCCCAATCCATAGCACTGTAAATGGAAATATAAACACACTACTGTACAAAGCATGAAAGGGAAAGTGATGTTGGGTCTTAGAATTAATATCACAACATTCCCAAGCTCCCAAATCGAATTGAAACCGTAAGGCTTTGAAATCGAACCTTCCATTCTCAGTGATGTAATGTAATCGCTCTGTAACTCGGCCAGATTTCAAGCCCACAGTCGTTGGGGGTCTCACGTTGTACTTACGGGGTTGAATTCAATGTGTCTGCTAGAGTATTTTGTGCTTGCAGGCAGATGCAAGGCTGATATTGGGACTAATTGTGTAATATTTATTTTATTTTGCAGACCTTAGAGAGAATGCAAAGTAAGTAGCTTCAAAATGTACTTCAGTTAAAATTACTTTCACTTTGGAGCCTTATTACTAAAACACATCTTGTGCTTTCTGTGCCTTAAACACACACAGCATAATCCCAAACCCTGTCCTGAGGAGCTTCCCACCCTCTCAACATACATATTATCATTAATTCATGTTACAGTACATCTGTACCAAGCTCTCCAAACTGTCTCTTGTGTTCTTTTATAGCACCCTATGGCCTGACCACCCAGCCTCCCTCTAACTGGGGGAACAAGTTGTGGAGATGGTAAGAAGGACCTTGAGCCATCAGACCACTTCCTAAAAGTAACTAGATGTTCAAGAGTAGTTGAATCATCTTATGGAATCTACAAGGAACATTGGTGTAGTCCATAGACCCCAACTCTCAATAATCCAGTAACTGGCCTTCAGAGGGATGGGAACCATCTAGTTCTCTCCTCTGGGTTATTTGGTGGGAAAACATTTTGGGACATATGAATAGTATGGAGGAAGATATAGAGAGATGGGTAATTGGAAGAAGGAAATGGAAATATAGAGAAGGGGAGAAAGAGGTTGATGTGGAAAGATTAAGAAAGAAAGAGGTAATAAAGTAAATGGAGAAGGAAACACAAAGGCTATAGGAAACACAGAAGCTGAAATCCAGAGTTTGCGCCTCATTGAACACATGATGGACAATTTCTATAATCACTGCTTTCGGTTTTCTTTGTTTTTTTAGCTTCGCTGGGTAACAAAGGCCTCTATATACAGTAAGTATCTACAGCCTTATTAAATTGCAATTCGGCCAATTTAAAAGGGCTCTATATAAGCACACAGCATATTTTTTTTACAGAAGTTTTTAGTTAGTGAACTTCTATCCAAAAGCAAGGTCTTCACTAACTAAAAACTTCTGTAAAAAAATATGCTATGTGCTTATATAGAGTCGTGTTCAATTGGCCGAATCACAATTTAATAAGGCTGCTAGACTATAGTTATATGAAATGTTATAAGGTATATGGGGCAGTTTAAGGCCTTATTGGAGGAGTTTTAAAAACTAATGGGGAGGTGTGTATGAGGAGTATAAATAAAGAAATGGATGAATTATATGTGGAACTTTATAAAGCAGTAAACATTAGGCAAGTGGTTATATGGAACTGTAGGGAACATTGTAGTGATAGGTTATATGAAGTATCATCCCATGTGGCTTAATGATAATTTAAAGATCAGGAAATAGTCAAGTAATTTATAATCTTAATGGAGCAAATCTCGGGGTATCAGATATTGAAAGGGATTTGTGAGTGCTTGTGGACAACCACCTAGGTAACAGTGCTCAATGCCAAGCAGCATCTGTAAAGGCAAGTATAATATTAGCATGTATTAAGAAGGGTATAGAAACAAGGGAAGCAAATATAATTCTGAGGAAGGACATATATACAATATTCTGCCACTATACAAATTCCTACTATGCCCTCATTTGGATTATGGAGTAAAATTTTAGGCATAACTTCATAAAAAGGACATTTTAGAGCTTGAAAAAGTACAGAGAAGGACATCAGAACTAATAAGGACATCAGAACCAATAAGGGGGCTAAGTTATGAAGAAAGACTAACCGAATAGAACGGGGATATGATTACATTATATAAATATATCCAGGGTCAATGTAAAGCTTCGTCATGTGAACGTTTGTACCAAGAGGTTTTCAACTGACAAGAGAACATCCTCAGATTAGAAGTAAAAAGATTGCAGATTAAAGAAAGTAAAGGATTCTTCATATTAAGGATGATTAATCTGTGGAATTCTCTACTACAGATTTGATAAATAACTTTAAAAAGGGATTGAACATATTTTTAAATACAAAAGGGCATTCATGGTTATTCTGGATAATTAGAGAGTGAGTATTGATCCAGGGAGGAATCCAATCTCCACTATCTGGGGTCATGAAGGAAATGTATGTCCCCCCCCCCCCCCTTTGGGTCAATTAGCAATGTTTCAATGTTTGTTTGTTTTTTCTCTTTGTCTTCTTCTGGATCAATTAGCAATTAATCTGCATATTGTGTACTAAATGAAGTTGTATGGCATGGTTATTTGATCTGTAGTTGAAGTAAAATGTAAATGATGAAATAAATTCAGTAGGTTTGTTTGAGAGCAGCAATATGATTATGTAGGTAATCTCATGTTGGTGAAATGTAGTTAATTCAATTCTTGTTTTATTTAAATTCAGTTTCCAACCATATTCAAGGGACACGGTGAGTTGAAAGAAAGACACCACCCCAAATATAGAAAGAAATGAATTGTCTGTACATACACTGATCAGTGTAAACCCCACCCCATCTGACTGTAAAATAAACCCTTTCCCCATATGTTTACAGATGCTCCTTTCTCAGTACATAAACACTCTAAGACTGCTCCCTCACTGAAGAGCCACATTTCATTGATGTATATCTATACAGAGATATATTTATTTATACATAACTGCACAGAGACTCTCAGTGACACTCCATAGAAGACCTACACTCTCTGTGTCACACATAGACAGTCCATCTGCCTCTCCACCCACCATGACAATACAATGATTCCTCATCTATAGTCTCTCACTCTTTTTTTTTCTATTCTATCACAGAAAGATGTATCGGTGATCGAAGTGAGTATCTATAAATGTGTATATCCACCTTATTAAATGGTTCCCCTTATGGGATATTTACCCAGATATGAATGATGCACGAGTGAGCTCCTCAGATGTCTTTGTTTTTTATTATACATTCAACAGAAAAATTCCTGAATCTCCTTCAAGAAGAGAGTAAGTATCTTGTCAATGAACCCTTCCTTTTTTCTTCACTTTTTTTGCCGGTCATTTATTTTTTTACTATTTATGCTTGTCTCCTCTACTGATGTCCATCTTTTTCACCTTTCTTAATGTGACTACTATTACTATTTGATCACTCACAGAGGCTCCCCTAGCTATGATCTCACATAGCATCTCTCTGCCTTTGCTATCTCACACCCTCCCATGGTCTACCTGTGTATAGCCAGACATACTTCCTTTATACATATCCATTTACAGATGTCCCCTTCTCAATACAATGTTACTCTGAGACTCCTGGGTGTAAGAGACAAAGGGAATCTGGGGGGATACCGCATATAGTATAAAAATACCATGCAACTGCTTCTCTACACATAAAAACATATGCTAAAAAATTAGCGGGAGGGAAGCGGGTTTGTCACCCTCATCCCCTCCAGTTCCTACATCTCCACTACAGACTCAAAAATGTACTGAATCCACAATGGACAACCATGCAGAGACATGTTTATTTATATGTGCCAGACTCACAACAGACGTCTCTCTGTCTCTGCAGCCATCATGATAATACAATAATTTTTCATTTATAATTATTTTCATTTCTATTATTTTTTCACCTAAATAACTTTAAAATATCTATGTAAGAATCCACATACCTGAGCCCTGTCTATCTCTATACGTATTATTACTATAAGAGGCTCCCTCACTCATGGGATAATTGTCTACACGAGCCCTGTCTATCTCTATACGTATTATTACTATAAGAGGCTCCCTCACTCACGGAATAATTGTCTACACGAGCCCTGTCTATCTCTATATGTATTATTACTATAAGAGGCTCCCTCACTCACGGGATAAATGTCTACACGAGCCCTGTCTATCTCTATACGTATTATTACTATAAGAGGCTCCCTCACTCACGGGATAATTGTCTACACGAGCCCTGTCTATATCTATACGTATCTGTGACGAAGTGCCCTTCGCCACTTTGTCTTGGAGAGGACTGTTTGCCAGCCTCCTGCCCTGCGACTATGGCCCTGGGACATATTGCCCTTTACATACAGGGGGGTCATTCGGTACTTGCCCTGTGTGAACCATGATACCACAGATAGCTATGCCATGGAGCCCATTCATATAATGAAAGACTATGGGAAAGACTTTAGCTACATGGCAATTGAACTGTGTGAAGATGATCTGAGCGCTATTCGGTAGTTTTGTGCGCTCAGACCCCAGCTGTAACGGAACCCATCACTGTTTTACCCTGTTTTATGATTATTTAATTCTTGGTTAAAATATGATCACATTGCTGTACTGTAGATATGTTGTTTTATGTTCTACAGAATATATTGGCTCAGAATATCACAGCTACTAGGCTAATAGATAATCCTGTTACAGATAAGAAAGTCGATTGTATAAACTGTTTTCATTCTCAGATAAGAACAAAGAAGGCTGATTTAATCATTGTCTGATTATATCAAGGAGCCTCAGGGAGGGGTGACCACACCTATTGTCCTATATGTGTATTGTGTGGGGGATATGTGAAATGTCTGTGTGTTATGTGAAAAACATACTTTTACTAACTTTTGAACCCCTGGTCTGATTCATGCCATTTTTTAATATGGTGTTACCCTGGGTGAGAGATATTGAACGGTGCTGGACTTAAAGGTGTACCCCCTGTTTTTGGGGTACATCCAGAATGTGGTTAAAATTGTGTCTGTTTTAATTGTGTTACCTGTTATCTGAGGGGAGGAGACGTGGGGGTTGAACCATGTATCTAATTGGCTGTGATAATTATGTGGGTGTAGCCCTTCAGAGGGCACCATTGCATAAAAGGAGATCCCCTGTCATTAAAGAATAGTTCTACTTGACCCTTCAAAACGTAGTCTCATCTCGTTATTGGAGGGGTTGCTATATCATACTGGGGATTGCTATGCTTTTGCATACTCCCTTGAGCTGTAACTACTAAACGCTTGTTCCTGATGTGCTATCCTTGGAGGAGAGGTCTTCCCCACACGGTCCTGGATGCTGGAGATTCATACAGGGTGGAAGGAAGACGGCGCGGCTCCAGCTAAACTACGGCGGTTGTGGAGTCTGTGGTGGTTGTGGTGTCCGGTGCGGTGCTTGTAGGCCTCGGCGCAAACTAGGACGCGTCTATCAACGGAGGTACCCGGTCGGGGTGTCAGTAGATCCGTTACATTGGTGGCAGTGGTGGGATGGCGTCCTAGTAAGAGGAAAAGCAGCACGGAGACACCGGTAACGTTTGGAGGTACAAATTGAGGGCAACGCTAGTATCCGTACAGCGCCCCTGGCTACAGCAGGATGGAACCGGCTAGTTTTCGGACAGCTTTCCATGATGAGGATGAGGAGGAGGCCGCGGACTACAGGGATGCAGACAGAAAGGAACTCTGGTATGATACCCTGGAACATGCCCAATGGCGGCGAGGTGAGAGTCTCCCCAGTGATGAGCAGCGGCTACAGAAGCGTGTGGCGATGCGGATGTATCTATTGGGAGAGCAGCCCCTGGATGAGTGGGTGACAAGACTAGAGATCCTGGTACGGCGAGAGATCTGGCTAGACAACGCATACCAGGCCCTCTGGTGGCATACCGTTCGACTTACCCCCTGGACGGCTGAACACGACTTACCGGAGGGAGATGATTATGATGGCCCGGGTTTATTATGGGATGCCTTGGAGGACGACATTGATCTTGGCAGCACGGAGGAGTCTAGGTTTTGGGACATCTACGACTACCGGATGGGCATGTATGTCTGGGATGACGAAGGCGAGGTGAGCAAAGACATGACCCACCTGGTAACGAGAGAGTGGGAGCTGGAGCAGGACTACCAACACCTGCTCAGCTTCGTGAAGCCCCAACCGACTCGACAAGCAGAACCAGACTTCATTGACTGGTCCTGGGATGACCTCCAGATGGCAGGTAGAGATGGGACCGAAGTCTCTCTACCGGCCCTACAGGGGGCAGAAGTTGTCGTCCTTCCCCCCCAGCGGCAGTGTGAACCCCAGGGGGCAGAAGGTGTTGTCCTTTCCCCCCAGCGGCAGTGTGAACCCCAGGGGGCAGAAGGTGTCTTCCTTCCCCCCCCAGCGGCAGTGTGAACCACAGGGGGCAGAAGGTGTCGTCCTTTCCCCCCAGCGGCAGTGTGAACACCAGGGGGCAGAAGGTGTCGTCCTTCCCCCCCAGCGGCAGTGTGAACCCCAGGGGACAGAAGGTGTCGTCCTTCCCCCCCCAGCGGCAGTGTGAACCCCAGGGGGCAGAAGGTGTCGTCCTTCCCTTCCAGCGGCAGTGTGAACTCCAGGGGGCAGAAGGTGTCGTCCTTCCCCCCCAGCGGCAGTGTGAACCCCAGGGGGCAGAAGGTGTCATCCTTCCCCCCCCAGCGGCAGTGTGAACCCCAGGGGGCAGAAGGTGTTATCCTTCCCCCCCAGCGGCAGTGTGAACCACAGGGGGCAGAAGATGTCGTCCTTCCCCCCCAGAAGCAGTGTGAACCCCAGGGGGCAGAAGGTGTCGTCCTTCCCCCCCAGCGGCAGTGTGAACCACAGGGTGCAGAAGGTGTCGTCCTTCCCCCCCAGCGGCAGTGTGAACCCCAGGGGGCAGAAGGTGTCATCCTTCCCCCCCAGCGGCAGTGTGAACCCCAGGGGGCAGAAGGTGCCGTCCTTCCCCCCCAGCGGCAGTGTGAACCACAGGGGGCAGAAGGTGTTGTCCTTCCTCCCCAGCGACAGTTTACCCTAACCAGGGGAGACACCAATCTCCCAGACGGCGCAGATGGGACCGTGGTCTCTGCGCCCACAGCCTGTCCAGATCCCCAACTACCGTCACTGGTATATTGTGGGTTGGTGGATCGTCTAACGGAGGCACTGACCGGCAGAAGGTCAGGTGCCTGGTTAGACTGCCCCCCAAAGGGGAGATGTGTGACGAAGTGCCCTTCGCCACTTTGTCTTGGAGAGGACTGTTTGCCAGCCTCCTGCCCTGCGACTATGGCCCTGGGACATATTGCCATTTACATACAGGGGGGTCATTCGGTACTTGCCCTGTGTGAACCATGATACCACAGATAGCTATGCCATGGAGCCCATTCATATAATGAAAGACTATGGGAAAGACTTTAGCTACATGGCAATTGAACTGTGTGAAGATGATCTGAGCGCTATTCGGTAGTTTTGTGCGCTCAGACCCCAGCTGTAACGGAACCCATCACTGTTTTACCCTGTTTTATGATTATTTAATTCTTGGTTAAAATATGATCACATTGCTGTACTGTAGATATGTTGTTTTATGTTCTACAGAATATATTGGCTCAGAATATCACAGCTACTAGGCTAATAGATAATCCTGTTACAGATAAGAAAGTCGATTGTATAAACTGTTTTCATTATCAGATAAGAACAAAGAAGGCTGATTTAATCATTGTCTGATTATATCAAGGAGCCTCAGGGAGGGGTGACCACACCTATTGTCCTATATGTGTATTGTGTGGGGGATATGTGAAATGTCTGTATGTTATGTGAAAAACATACTTTTACTAACTTTTGAACCCCTGGTCTGATTCATGCCATTTTTTAATATGTGTTACCCTGGGTGAGAGATATTGAACGGTGCTGGACTTAAAGGTGTACCCCCTGTTTTTGGGGTACATCCAGAATGTGGTTAAAATTGTGTCTGTTTTAATTGTGTTACCTGTTATCTGAGGGGAGGAGATGTGGGGGTTGAACCATGTATCTAATTGGCTGTGATAATTATGTGGGTGTAGCCCTTCAGAGGGCACCATTGCATAAAAGGAGATCCCCTGTCATTAAAGAATAGTTCTACTTGACCCTTCAAAACGTAGTCCCATCTCGTTATTGGAGGTGTTGCTATATCATACTGGGGATTGCTATGCTTTTGCATACTCCCTTGAGCTGTAACTACTAAACGCTTGTTCCTGATGTGCTATCCTTGGAGGAGAGGTCTTCCCCACACGGTCCTGGATGCTGGAGATTCATACAGGGTGGAAGGAAGACGGCGCGGCTCCAGCTAAACTACGGCGCTTGTGGAGTCTGTGGTGGTTGTGGTGTCCGGTGCGGTGCTTGTAGGCCTCGGTGCAAACTAGGACGCGTCTATCAACGGAGGTACCCGGTCGGGGTGTTAGGAGATCCGTTACAGTATCATTACTATAAGAGGCTCCCTCACTCACGGGATAATTGTCTACACGAGCCCTGTCTATCTCTATACGTATTATTACTATAAGAGGCTCCCTCACTCACAGGATAATTGTCTACACAAGCCCTGTCTATCTCTATACGTATTATTACTATAAGAGGCTCCCTCACTCACGGGATAATTGTCTACCTGAGCCCTGTCTATCTCTATACGTATTATTAATATAAGAGGCTCCCTCACTCACGGGATAATTTTCTACCTGAGCCCTGTCTATCTCTATACGTATTATTACTATAAGAGGCTTCCTCACTCACGGGATAATTGTCTACCCGAGCCCTGTCTATCTCTATACGTATTATTACTATAAGAGGCTCCCTCACTCACAGGATAATTGTCTACCTGAGCCCTGTCTATCTCTATACGTATTATTACTATAAGAGGCTCCCTCACTCACGGGATAATTGTCTACACGAGCCCTGTCTATCTCTATACGTATTATTACTATAAGAGACTCCCTCACTCATGGGATAATTGTCTACCCGAGCCCTGTCTATCTCTATACGTATTATTACTATAAGAGGCTCCCTCACTCACGGGATAATTGTCTACACGACTTTTTTTCTATGAGATTTATTTTGGGTTACATTTTTCTTTTTTTATTATTTTTAGAGATACTATGGATGAAAGAAAGATATCAGTAAGTATTTTGTGTTCATTAGACATATGTCCTTATTTTATTGCTTTTTAAAGTAGGATCTGTGTGTAGTTGTTTTTTTATTAATTATCAATAGGCGTGCATTGCGTGCTGATGAGGAGGAGGGGAGAAAGACACAAGGGAGGGAGAGAGGAGGGTAAAGAGAGAAAAGGGATGGAGAGGGGAGAAGAGACACAGGGGAGGGAAGAGGGGACAGAGACCCAGGGGGTGGGGGAAAGAGACAAAAGGGAGGAAAGAGGGGGAAAGAGATACAGGGGAGGGAGAAGGGGAAAGAGACTTGGGGAGGGAGAAGGGGAAAGAGAACCAGGGGATGGAGAGGGGTAAAAAGAAACAAGGGATGGAGAGGGGTAAAAAGAAACAGGGGATGGAGAAGGGGGAAGGGGGAAGAGACACTAAAGAGATTATGTCTGTTATTTTCTTATCACAAAAGCACCTCTCCATTATTTACATATCTACCAAACTAACGTGGCTTCTGGAAAGATATCTGAGCCATCATTATTATGAGCCACGGCTTGGACTTCATTTACATTGGATAAATATCCCCAGGTTTAATGTAATGAATCTATATACTTTGGTGACCATAAACGATACATTGTGCTAACTAATTACTGTTCTTTTTTAGATAAGTGAATTGGAGGAACAATTAAATAGTAAGTATGTGTGAGGTGCTGGGTAATCTCTTGTTATTTTTAAAAAATTACCATAAAAAAAGTAAACAATATATATATATATATATATATATATATATAGTACACAATCACAATAAATTAAAACAGTTGTTTATACTTGTTGTTACTACTTCAGAGTTAGGAATACTGCACCATTACACTGGATCTGTGATGGGAGGCCTCTTAGACTTACAGCTGTACCTTGTTTAATGCTGTAGATAGCTTCCAGGCAATAGGAGCGCTAAGCGAAACATCTCTAAACGGGGCAGTTTAACATGGGGAAGATAGGGTTAGGGGAACTCATGAAAAGTCACACAATTTAAATTTAAACTTTTTTGCTTTTTTACGAACAGCAAACATAACACTAACACAAACTAAACATTAGTAGAAATATAAACTTTAAATTATTGATGTTGAAGCTTCTGGGTCATCCTGGATTCTGTTTCCTTTGGAGGAAAAAAACAGTGTTATAGCGAACCAGAGCGTTAAAAGGAGTCCGGCAGGTAAAAACAGCATTATAGCGAGGCAATGCTATAGAAAAACAGAGAGTTAAAATGGGTCCAGCTGGCAAAAACAGTATTATAGCAGGGGTTTAGCATTAAAAGAGGTCTGGCAGGAAAAACAGCTCTATAGTGAATCAGCTCTAAATGGGGTAGCTTTAAGCGGAGTATACCTGTACTAGTAATCACTCGTCAGGAATACCCAACACTTACAGTAAACATTTAAATAAACTGTGCAGTTTAGGAGAGGAGTGACCTAATCATAGTGACATGATTAATGGCATTATGGGTCAGTCCCATAAAGAAGCAAAAGGACCTTATGTATTTTTAGTTTGCATGTGTGTTTAAGATTGGTATTGGCAATTTCTTACTATATTTCTTTTATTCTGTAGCCATGACAGCTAAGAAAAGCATAAAAAAAGGAAAGATACATGCACAGTAAGTAGATTGAGTAGGTTTTAAATTGCTGATTAAAACCTCAAGATAACTGCAGATATCATGTAATAAATGTTCCTTCCACATCATATAAAACTATTACTAGCACTAGCGACTTGCACGTCAAAAATGACGGCAAGAAAAGTTGAAGCCATGGCAATGCTGTTTGCCACACAATTTTAGGCTTTTGCTCCTCTGAGCACCTTCGGCACTCATTGCGAGCCTCTTCCCTTGTGTATGTATGTATGTGTGTATATGTATATATGTTGATGTGCGTATGTGTATATATGTGTGTATATGTATAAACGTGTGTGTATATATGGGTATATACTACACTACACTACCTTCGGCAAATAATTGGTTAACGCAGGAAGAAATCCAAAAGAGGTTGGAAAAAATAAATGTTAATAAAGCCCAAGGTCTTGATGAGAGGACATCCAAGGGTACTGAGGGAACTGGGCTCTGTACTTGCCAAACCGTTATATCACATTTTTAAACATTCACTCAACACTGGGTCACTACCAGATGACTGGCGATACCTATAGAAGGGAGCAAGCGCAAATCCAGGGAATTATAGACTAGTGAGCCTCACTTTTGTAGTGGGGAAGCTTTTAGAAGGGTTAATAAGGGATAATATACAAAAATATGCATATTTGAACAGGATTATAAGTAGGGGTCAACATGGATTCATGAGGGATAGGTCATGTCAAACATACCTAATTAGCTTCTATGAGGAGGTTAGTAGGAACTTGGATCAAGGCATCTCAGTGGATGTAGTCTTTTGGATTTTGGTATAGTGCCACATGGAAGACTTTTGCAAAAACTAAGGGATACAGGAATTGCAGTAAATATATGCACATGGATTGAGAGCGGGCTAAAAGACAGGAAGCAAAGGGTTGTGGCAAATGGGACATACTCCGATTGGTCTAATGTGGTAAGTGGGGTTCCTCAGGGTTCAGTATTAGGTCCTCTCCTTTTTAACATTTATTATTGACTTAGAAGTAGGATTGGAAAGTAGTGTCTCCATTTTTGCTGATGACACAAAGTTGTGCAAGGTAATTACATCAGATAATGATTTACTTTTCCTCCAAAGGCATTTACATAAAATAGAGGAATGGGAGTGTACTGTAAATGGCAGATGAGATTTAATATGAATAAATGTAAAGTTAGACATCTGGAAGGAAAAATAGCAATGCAATGTATAATCTTAATTGAGCAAATCAGATATTGAAAGGGATTTGGGAGTACTTGTGGACAACCACCTAGGTAACAGTGCTCAATGCCAAGCAGCAGCTGCAAAGGTAAATAAAATATTAGCATGTATTCAAAAGGGTATAGAAGCAAGGGAAGCAAATATAATTTTTTCACTGTACAAATCCCTAGTACACCCTCATTTATAATATGGAGTACAGTTTTGGCCACCACTTCAAAACTAATAAGAGGAATAAGTTATGAAGAAAGACTAAACAAATTAAGCTTATTTTCTCAAAAAAAAAGTCGTCTAAGAGTAGAGATAAGTTTACCTTATATAAATACATTCACGGTCAGTATAAAGATTTGTCAAGTGAGCTTTTTGTGCCAAGAGGTTTTCAACTGACACGAGGACATCCTTTGAGGTTAGAAGTAAATGATTCCACCTTAAAGAAAAGGGTTCTTCACAGTAAGGGTGGTTAATCTGTAGGAGATGTTTTACTAAGTATACATTTTCTCTAGAACTGGCTTTCTTCTAGACTCCTAGAAACATGGTATCTGGTTGCTACGGTCTTTCACTTTTTTTCCACCTGTGTGTGTGTATATCTCTATCCAAAGTGAGGGCAGCTTTCCAGTATGGCTCCTTTTCAGCATATGCCTGCTGTATTAAACAGCATTAAGCAAATCCCAGGAGGGATTATGCACAAGCCAGGAACAGACCACTATGTTAAGGTTACTGCCTCTCATCGGTTTCTATTTTATGTATTAGATTTTAAGGGGAGGTAGTTTATCTTTAGTAAAAAGATATTGAACTATCAACAAAGGACCGCATAGTTCGAACTAGAGCTGGACCATAAAGAAGTCTGAGCGCCACAGAATTGACGCCTTTGAATTGTGGTGTTGGATAAGACTGCTTAGAGTCCTTTGTACTGCAAGAAGATCCAATAAATCAATACTTCAGGAAATCAAGACAAATTGTTCACTAGAAGGTATGATCATGAGACTGAAGCTCAAATATTTTGGCCATATCATGAGACAGCAGGATTCCCTAGAAAAAAATCTGGGAAAGATTGAAGGCACGAGAAGAAGGGGATGACAGAGGCGGAGATGGATAGATGAGACCACTGAAGCAATGAACATGAACTTGATGAAGCTCAGAGTGGCAGTGACTGAGAGATGCACCTGGCGTGCTGTGGTCCACAGAGTCATGGAGAGTCGGACGTGACTGAGCAATTAAACAAGTTTATCAAAACAATCATTTACATTTTTGTGGGCAAAAGAAATACAGAAGCCTCCACCATACAGTAGCACAGTAAATAAATAGTACATTTGTGTTCACATTTGAACATCTAAAATAATTAAGCATATTTCTGCTGTATTGCACATCTGTAGGCAAAGCCCAGGATAGATTATGCATAAGACAGGAAACCTACCCAATGACAGCTGTTTTACAAGGTTACTGGCTCTCATCAGCGTGGGGCTGGTTTCTAGCCTGTGTAGTAGATTTTGTGGGGAGGCAGTTTACTAGAATGCAATGTAATAATAATAATGATAATAATAGTGTGGCTATGTGCTATGTGGTTATTGACTGTTGTCTGATAACACAATTGATTTTAATACTTGAAATTGAATTATTATTATTATTATTATTATTATTATTATTATTATTATTATTATTAGTAGTAGTATTATCCTTTATTTATAACATTGTGTAGAATAATTAATTAAAACATTGTTCCCTTACATATATGGTTTTCATATTAAGAAGGTAATGTTTACCCTTTAGTAATGTTAGCAATTTAGCATTAATCACCTGGTAAAATCTGGATATTTCCCATTATAAATAAGCCATCACACACTATAGATATGTTACATTAGGAAGTGGAGGAGCAAGCCCCCTCCCCGAAGAAACCGGCGCAGGCGGAGGAGGAGAGAAGAGGATCTGAGGGGCCCTGGCTCGGAGGAGGTGATATGGGCGGTGGGGTCACCATCCGGACCTTCGGCAACCCCACAGGGATTCAATTCCACTATCCCCCTCCTCCAATTACTGCGATTCTCGCCAGGGCCCTCCAACTGGACATATGATTACCACACCAGCCAGCCCCCACTCCTTCCCCAACAGCAGTGCACTGGCCTTGCCACCACCACCACCACTGGGCCCACACCACCGCATGTTCTGACCCAGGCTTCAGCCGGGCCCCAGATCCTCCCCACTTCATCATCAACACCCCATCCACAGGTCTTCATCTCCCACATCAGGCCAGGCTATGCAGGTGGAGATGCTGGCTCTCATGCAGCAGCAGCTGGACTTACTTTGGGGGATCCAGGCCAGCATCTCCGACAATCATGCAGTGCTCTTTCGCAGCCTGGCAAGGCACAATTGGAAGGAGAGGAGGTATCATCTAATGATAAACATCTGTCCGAGCTGCTCAGGATTGGACTAGGCCCCCACCTCCTCTACCCCGAAAGCATCCCCAGAACACCCACAGCCCCTCCTCTCCTCCCACCATGCCTCCACCACTGCCACTTGTTGTGCCGCTGCCTCCCGGGGCATTTTTCCCTCCGCCCACCACCACCAACAGGGAGATGGCGGCAGGATGCAGACGATTTGAGCCCTGTGGCTAGGTGGAGGAAGACATAGGGGTTGCGCATATGTTTGCACCTTCTCAACAGAACTCTGCAGTGACAATCTATTGGTCACAATGTTACCTATTCTCACTTGGCTACAGAGTTTCGGATCTTGGCTTATGTGATGGTGATATTTTGTATGCAAATGGCTACTTCCTATCACATGGTCCATGATCCTCTTCTCTGTGGACATGTAGGGTTCTGTTTAACATTACAAGAGAAATGGAATCGGTGCTTAACACCAGCAATTGCCAATAATAATACTACAAGGATTAATCCAATGACCAGTAGGTAGCTTGCTGGCATGGAGCGCAAACAACACCACACACCAACTGCGACCCTCGCAAACTTTAATGCGCACCGTCAATAACATATGAGACACGTTTACACAAGAGTTTAGACACTAACAAATTCGCTAAGCGAGAGAAAAAATGACGGCCAAACAAAACGAAAACGAGGCTACAGCACTCTAACGACCTACGGATAATCCGCTAACACCCATACCACACATTAGCCGCCATTTTACTCTAATGCGAAAGTACACAACTACAGTAACGGTTTTCGGCTTGCGCACGCACACTTTTACACTGCACACGTTCAGCACGCTCACACAGCACCTCCACACCACTAATGCTGCAGCAACATCAAACAAGCTTCACAGCTCTTCAACAGAATGCTTCAAAATAGGTAAAGTATATTCAGTTATTAATTTGTATTATATATTTCTGTAGTACACACAAAACACCATTAGCTACCATACAATTCAATATGTATATTAATAACTAAACAACTTTCCAAACATACACATCTCATTGCCGTCATTTTTTGACGGTCAAGTTGCTAGTCACATATATAGTTGTGAGCATGAGGGTTGTTGCTAACGCTGTGGGCTCACATAGCGAGCCTGCAGTTGCTGGCAAGGAGCGCTAAAGGCGCTCCTTGCCAGCAACTGCGGACTTTAGGCCCGCAAATGCGGACCCTGCCACTGTTGATCCCCAGTGGCCCACATCACCCCAGGAGTCTGCGCTGTTCCCCCTTGCCGCACTGATGCGCCCCAGCGGCCCACAAGCACCCCAGGAGCCTGCACGGCTCCTCCTGCCGCACTGATTCTCTCCAGCGGCCCACAGCACCCCAGGCTGCAGGGAAGCTCAGACACCCAGCCAGCACTGCCAGGTACTCAGTGCTGCAGGAGGCAGCTCCAGGGAGGCAGGACAATTGAGGATACAAGGAGGAGCCTCTGATCCGGGCCTGTGCTGCCTGGCCTGCGGCTGGGTTCTCCCGCAGGCCTCACTCCTCTGCAGCTACTTCACATCTTTGCTTGCGCTGGGCTCCGATGACAGGCCGCAGGGGCCGGGGATCCGATACATGAGCCACAGACGCAAGGCTGCAATGTAGAGGGGGGAAAGGATCGCGAGACCCGCAATAAACTTACACCCGTTTGGTGTACAAGGAGGATACTTTCTTGGAGAGGGAGGCGCAGGGCTCCAATCCGTGCCTGTGCTGGTTGCCCTGCGGCTGTGTTCTCCCCCAGAGCTCCCTCCTCGGCAGCTCCACACAGCTGCTGCAGATCTCTGCCTCAACAAGCAGACGGGACAGAGAACAGGATTGCGGCCACCGCTGTTCCCCACACGGAAAGCCATCTGCAGAGATCCAGTGGAAGAAGAAGGCACTTTCAAGTACAAGGAAACCCAGGAGGTAATAAAGTGGGGTCACAAGCAGAGAGAAGGGAGACAGGAGGGAGACAGGGTGGGGGAAGGGAGCCAGGAGAGGGGGGTGAGACACAGGGGAGGAAGAAGGGGGCAAAGAGACACAGAGGAGGGAGAGGGGGAAGGGACACAGGGGGGGTAGAGGGGGAAGAGACACAGGGGAGGGAGATGGGGAATGAGACACAGGGGAGGGAGATGGGGAATGAGAGACAGGGGAGGGATAGAGGGGGCAAAGAGAGACAGGGGAGGGATAGAGGGGGCAAAGAGAGACGGGAGGGATAGAGGGGGCAAAGAGAGACGGGAGGGATAGAGGGGGCAAAGAGAGGCAGGGGAGGGATAGAGGGGACAAAGAGAGACGGGAGGGAGGGAGAGGGGACAAAGAGAGACGGGAGGGAGGGAGAGAGGGGGCAAAGAGAGACAAGGGTGGGAGAGAGGGGGAAAAAGAGAGACAAGGGAAGGAGAGAGAGGGCAAAGAGAGACAGGGGAAGGAGAGAGAGGGCAAAGAGAGACAGGGGAAGGAGAGAGAGGGCAAAGAGAGACAGGGGAAGGATAGAGGGGGCAAAGATAGACAGGGGAGGGATAGAGAGGGCAAAGATAGACAGGGGAGGGAGAGACGGGGCAAAGAGAGACGGGAGGGAGAGAGGGGGCAAAGAGAGACGGGAGGGAGAGAGGGGGCAAAGAGAGACGGGAGGGAGAGAGGGGGCAAAGAGAGACGGGAGGGAGAGAGGGGGCAAAGAGAGACGGGAGGGAGAGAGGGGGCAAAGAGAGACGGGAGGGAGAGAGGGGGCAAAGAGAGACGGGAGGGAGAGAGGGGGCAAAGAGAGACGGGAGGGAGAGAGGGGGCAAAGAGAGACGGGAGGGAGAGAGGGGGCAAAGAGAGACGGGAGGGAGAGAGGGGGCAAAGAGAGACGGGAGGGAGAGAGAGGGCAAAGAGAGACAAGGGATGGAGAGAGGGCAAGAGACACAAGAGGGAAATGTTTGGAGAAAAAATTGATCTTGCCATCATTTTTTTTACGGGCAAGTCGCTAGTATATATATAATAAGGAGCTACATCCCTATCTCTTACTGCCAGGCAAAGATTAAATAGCCTACAAAGTTCCTACAATATTATAATCAATGCACAATATAACCAAAAGTGGGCGCTAAAGTAATTAAAGATATATCCACTCCCGCAATTTGACCTGTCATATTATCTAGGTATCATCTGCATTGCACACATCCACCTATAGGGTTAAGTATACCAGTGCATCCTAGACACAATACTATGCAGAGTCACTTACTTTTCAGAATGAAAATAAAGCACAAAATAAGAGGGGATCAAGGTACTCACACTCTGTATCCCAGAGTTGCAACCAAAGTGAAGCAAACGCAGTCGCAGCCCTGACGTACGTTCCATCAGCTGACTGCTGACGTCATCAGGGGGTGGCGTTTTGCTAAAGAATAGTGCTGCTTCCTTTTATAATCAATGGGAGACCCGATCTATCAACTAGAGGACTAGACCATGTGACAAGTCCTTAAAGGTGTATAGTATTCTGTAAAAAGGTCCTTAAAGATATATAATACTACTATAGACATAAAAATTTGAAATAACATTAATTAAATAAATACAAACATGAATATCTCACTTCCAACCACTAAAGATTCTAGAATAATCAACACTCCAAAGTGTATTGATTAAATAAACCCTTATACATAACTCTAATGTATTTTTGCTTGTATTTATTGAAAGATGAGCATAAAATGTATAAATATATAATAAGGATGATTGTTGTTATCTCACTAAATTACTCTGAGAAGTAGATGTGAACGATCTTAAGGTGGAAATTCACTATGCTGAGGATCTTCATTAATGTAGAAACCAGTTTAGGCTGCAGTTGCTAATCATTCAGTGCTTGAAATATTGCCTCCTAGTATACATTATAGATATTAATATATAGAGTTGTTATATGTAGCCATGATAGAAATTATATTATAAGACATTAACATATACATATACTGTTGTTATATGGATAAGTATTAGAAGTTTGTCCCATTTCCTAACCCTAAGATTGGAACGGGATAACATGTCACCAATTGATAGTAAAAAATGACGGCAATAAATAACGTCAAAAATGACGGCAATAAAAGTTGAAGCCATAGCAATGCTGTTTGCCACACAATTTTTAGGCTTTTTCTCCTCTGAGCGCCTTCGGCACTCATCGCGAGCCCCGTACCCAGCGCCGAAGGCTCTCATTGCGAGCCTCTTCCGTTGTGTATGTATGTATGTGTGTATATGTATGTATGTTGATGTGCGTATGTATGTATGTAAGTGTATATATGTGTTGTAACAAGGAACCCTTTGATGGACTGTAAATGGTAGAGACTTCTGGGCTCTTTTTATATATTTTATTGAGTAGTTACAAAAACACAAATTAAATAGCTTATAGTCAGAAAAATAAACATCTAAGTAAACGGGCTTACTTATACTCTGGAACACCCTGACTATAACCTGAGCAGCTTTTCTGCTACAGGTTAAATTATAATTCATAAAGAAAACAAACAGTCTCTTGTAATGCCACCTTGTGGCCAGGATACAAACAGTCCCTTATAGCGCAAGCTTGTGGCCCGGATACAGATAGTCTCTTACAGTATGCATAGTCTTGTATATGTGGTGTAGTGCCACCTTGTGGCCAGGTTACGAATAGTCTCCTATATAGTGCCAGCCTGTGGCCTTTCCATGTCTTCCCTGAAGTAACCATGGATGAAGCATAGGGCCCGCCCTTCTCTCCCATATGCTTCACCCCAGGGACCCTTTGATATTGCAATAGGAAAACTGCAATTTAATAGGACAAGCACTCAGCCTCTTCCCTGGGGTATAATAATTTAAGTAAAAGGTTTCTGACCTTATGGTAAATGGAGTGTCCGTCTTCAGTCTGCCATGCAGCTTTCTCCAGTCAGGTAACTCAGCAGTGTCCCACAGGTACTTAATAAGGATTTCTTTGCAGATCCAGCAAGACCTTTTTACTTGCAGCTCCAGAAAAACAGCACTCCAGCATTCAGTATTGCAGCTTCTCAAAAACATCTCTCTCTGCTCAAGGTTTCTTCCAGGCTCCTTATCTCCTGTGAACTTAGCTAGCCCCCTCTCTGCTCACACAGCAGCCTTTTAAATCCTCCTGACTTAGATCAGGTATACTGGCTTGATGAGGCCAAAGCTCACACGCTCCCCTTCTGTTCAAGCATCGATGTACAGCCCTACTCATTCTTCTGCTTATGTAGATCCCTTGCTGGATTCTAGTGCAGGTTATCTGTCCTTGCTGGACACCGTTACAGTGTGTATATGTATAAACGTGTGTGTATATATGGGTATATACTATACTACACTACCTTCAGCAAATAATTGGTTAACGCAGAAAGAAATCCAAAAGAGGTTGGAAAAAATAAATGTAAATAAACCCCCAGGTCCTGATGAGATGACATCCAAGGGTACTGAGGGATCTCGCCTCTGTAATTGGCAAACCATTATATCACATTTTTAAACATTCACTCAACACTGGGTCACTACCAGATGATTGGCGAAAAGCAGAGGTGATACCTATATTTAAGAAGGGAGCAAGCGCAAATCCAGAGAGTTATAGACCAGTGAGCCTCACTTCTGTAGTGAGGAAGCTTTTAGAAGGGTTAATAAGGGATAATATACAAAAATATGCCTATTTGAACAGGATTATAAGTAGGAGTCAACATGGATTTATGAGGGATAGGTCATGTCAAACATACCTAATTAGTTTCTATGAGGAGGTTAGTAGGAACTTGGATCAAGGCATCTCAGTGGATGTAGTCTTTTGGATTTTGCAAAGGCTTTTGGTATAGTACCACATGGAAGACTATTGCGAAAACTAAGGGATACAGGAATTGCAGTAAATATATGCACATGGATTGAGAGCTGGCTAAAAGACAGGAAGCAAAGGGTTGTGGTAAATGGGACATACTCCGATTGGTCTAATGTGGTAAGTGGGGTTCCTCAGGGTTCAGTATTAGGTCGTCTCCTTTTTAACATATTTATTAATGACTTAGAAGTAGGATTGGAAAGTAGTGTCTCCATTTTTAAATCAGATAATGATGTACTTTTCCTCCAAAGGGATTTACATAAAATAGAGGAAAGGGCATGTACTGTAAATGGCAGATGAGATTTAATATGAATAAATGTAAAGTTATACACCTGGGAAGGAAAAATAGCCATGCAATGTATAATCTTAATGGAGCAAATCAGATATTCAAAGGGATTTGGGAGTACTTGTGGACAACCACCTAGGTAACAGTGCTCAATGGAAGCAGCAGCTGCAAAGGCAAATAACATATTAGCATGTATTAAAAAGGCTATTGAAGCAAGGGAAGCAAATATAATTTTGTCACTGTGCAAATCACTAGTACACCCTCATTTAGATTATGGAGTACAGTTTTGGCCACCACTTCATAAAAATTATATTTTAGAGCTACAGAGAAGGGCTACAAAACTAATAAGAGGAATGCAGGGGATACGTTATAAAGAAAGAATAAACAAATTAAGATTATTTTCTCTAAAAAAAGGCGTCTAAGAGTAGAGATAAGTTTACCTTATATAAATACTTTCACGGTCAGTATAAAGATTTGTCAAGTGAGCTTTTTGTGCCAAGAGGTTTTCAACTGACACAAGGATGTTCTTTGAGGTTAGAAGTAAATTATTCCACCTTAAAGTTCTCTACCAAAGGACGTGGTGACAGCAGATTCGATAGATAACTTTAAATAGGGACTGGATTTCTTTCTAATCAAAAAGGGAATTCAGGGTTGTCCTGTATAATTAGAGTGAGAGTTTGGTCCAGGGAGGAATCCGATCGCCAGTATCTGGTGTCAGGAAGGAATTCTTTTTTTTGTTCCTTTGAGACTTTTTTTTTTTTTTTTATGATTTTCTTCCTCTGGACTTAATAAATTAACAACTAATCCTCATATTGCAGCTCAGAGGAGATCTTAAAATTTGAACTTGATGGACCTTTTCAACCTCAATTACTATGTAACTATATATATATATATATATATGTATTTAAATATATATACACTTCTGACTCATAAATGTTTTACTAAGTATACATTTTCTCTAGAACTGGCTTTCTTCTATACTTCTAGAAACATGGTATCTGGCTGCTACTGTCTTTCACTTTTTTCCACCCGTGTGTGTGTATATCTCTATCCAAAGTGAGGGCAGCTTTCAAGTATGGCTCCTTTTCAGCATATGCTTGCTGTGTTAAACAGCATTAAGCAAATCACAGGAGGGATTATGCACAAGCCAGGAACAGACAGCTGTGTTAAGGTTACTGCTTCTCATCAGTTCCTATTTTATGTATTAGATTTTAAGGGGAGGTAGTTTATCTTTAGTAAAAAGTAAAGATATTAAACTATCAACAAAGGACCGCATAGTTCGAACTATAGTATTCCCAGTAGTAACATACGGATGTGAGAGCTGGACCATAAAGAAGTCTGAGCGCCTTTGAATTGACGCCTTTGAATTGTGGTGTTGGATAAGACTTCTTAGAGTCCCTTGTACTGCAAGAAGATCCAATAAATCAATACTTCAGGAAATCAAGACAAATTGTTCACTAGAATTTATGATCATGAGACTGAAGCTCAAATATTTTGGCCATATCATGAGACAGCAGGATTCCCTAGAAAGAAATCTGATGCTGGGAAAGATTGAAGGCACAGGAAGAAGGGGATGACAGAGGCGGAGATGGATAGCTGAGGTCCCTCAAGCAATGAACATGTTGAAGCTCAGAGTGGCAGTGACTGAGAGATGCAGCTGGCGTGCTGTGGTGCACAGAGTCATGGAGAGTCGGACGTGACTGAGCAATTAAACAACAGCAAGTTTATCAAAACAATCATTTACATTTTTGTGGGCAAAAGAAAGACAGAAGCAATCACCATACAGTAGCACAGTAAATAAATAGTACATTTGTGTTCACATTTGAACATCTAAAATAATTAAAAAATAACTTGTTCCCTGCTCCGAATTCCAAGAAATACAGTTATTGTACTGCATTCTGGGAAGCTGGGAAGGGTCATGAAAATGTAGCCACAAAGGCCTTGCTTTTTAATCCAAATACCATTTCAAACATGACTCATTTTAAGCATATTTCTGCTGTATTGCACATCTGTAGGCAAAGCCCAGGATAGATTATGCATAAGACAGGAAACCTACCCAATGACAGCTGTTTTACAAGGTTACTGGCTCTCATCAGCGTGGGGCTGGTTTCTAGCTTGTGTAGTAGATTTTGTGGGGAGGCAGTTTACTAGAATGCAGTGTAATAATAATGATAATAATAGTGTGGCTATGTGCTATGTGGTTATTGACTGTTGTTTGATCACACAATTGATTTTAATACTTGAAATTGAATTATTATCATTATTTTTATTATTATTATTGGTATTATCCTTTATTTATAACATTGTGTAGAATAATTACTTAAAACATTGTTCCCTTACATATATGGTTTTTATATTAAGAAGGTAATGTTTACAATTTAGTAATGTTAGTAATTTAGTATTAATAACCTGGTAAAATCTGGATATTTCCCATTATAAATAAGCCATCACACACTATAGATATGTTACATCAGATATTTTAGCATTCATGACACGTAACCTATTTATCTTTCTCTGGGACTTTTATTGAGTAAAATGGCTCTCTTTGTGTTATTTTCAGAAACACCACAATGGTAAGTGTCCCTGACATAAATTCATTAGAAAATGAGGTAAGTAGGTTATGTGTGACCTAGCTACTAATTATAGATATTTGTATGGTAGTGTCTGTGTGTTTGTGTAGAGTTGTGTGTTGTATAGACATTACATTGTGTATTTGTTCTGTTATCTGCTGTGTTTCTTATAATAAATACTTCACATCTCTTCACATTTCTTTCGGATACAGGAAGACGATTTTAATGAAATAGTAAAGTTATTCTATATATATTAAACTAAGCACACATGCTATATTTTCATTTTAAATGTGTTTAAAATTAATTAGAAGACAGATCTCAGTATGGGTCGCACTTTTTTACCAAATCCCTAATATGAGAATAATTTAAAATGTAACTTTTTGTTAAAAAAAGCATTTAAAATAAGTTAAAATCTTTATTTATTATCAATAATGACAGCGAAAGAATATTATATTAGGCCTCTGGGTCAGGAATTGTGTTTTTAGTACAAGTCTCATAGTGTCATTAAAATAAATAATACACTTTTACTTCTCTTCGCTTATCTTTTTATGACAAGTATTTCTCCATTGTCTACGGCCACCTATATTCAATGTATTTCCACCAAATAAAAGAGTATCATGATATAATATTTAGATAAAATAACTTACCCCTAAGGCCTCTGGGAAATTACTGGAGCAGCTGCTATTGAAGACAATATTTGGATTTACATGTGTAGTTGATGGATACTGACAACCTTAATGGGAAATAATATGGACATGGCAGTTATGGTTTCCATCTAAATGAATACTTTTATTAACTAATTGTTATTCTTTTTATAGATGACAGAAATTAAAGAACTAACGAGTAAGTATTTCTGTGTTGTGAGGGGCCAGGTTTCTTATTATTATATCTAAGATTTATTGTATACTAGCGAATTGCCCGTCAAAAAATGACGGCAATGAAATTGTAAGGTAGCTAAATTAGTAAATGAATATAGTGTACCTATTTTGAAGCATTGTGATGAAGAGCTGGCAATCTGTGTTGATGTTGCTGCAGCATTAGTGGTGTGGAGCTGCTGTATAAGCATGCTGAATGTGTGCAGTGTAACACTGTGCTTGCGCGAGACCAAACCGTTAGCGTAGTCGTGTACTTCCGCATTGGTGTAAAATGGCGAGTAATGTGTGGTATAGGTCTGTATCGGAATATCCGTAGGTGTTTTGTGGTGTTTTGCGAGTTTAGAGTGCTGTAGCCTCGTTTTCGTTTTGTTCGGCGGCCATTTTTTCTGTCGCTTAGATTTTTTTTTAGTCTCTAAACTGTTTTATTTCGAGTAAAATCGAGGTGTAAGTTGCATTTTTGAGGTCCTGGGTGCTCCCTCTTGGTGTAGGTAAGTTTTTTATGTATGTGCTGTGTGTATGTATTGTGTTTTAAATGTTTGTATGTCGGCGTGTTGCGTCCGATGTTTGCGAGGTCGTAATGTGTGGTAACGTGTTTCGTACGTTGTTTGCGTGCCTGGTAAAATTTAGCGAGTGTCGTAATTTGTGTGTCGTGTTTTTTGAGTAGCGACGTGAATTTTGCGAGGGTTTGAGGCCCTTGCCCAGTGACCTCGCCAGCAACTGAGTCCCTCGCTTTGCGAGGGGCCTCAGTTGCTGGCATGGAGCGCCTTCGGCGCTCCATGCCAGCAACTGAGGCCCTTGCCCAGTGACCTCGCCAGCAACTGAGGCCCTCGCTTCGCGAGGGGCCTCAGTTGCTGACATGGAGCGCCTTCGGCGCTCCATGCCAGCAACTGAGACCCGTGCCCAGTGACCTCGCCAGCAACTGAGGCCCTCGCTTCGCGAGGGGCCTCAGTTGCTGGCATGGAGCGCCTTCGGCGCTCCATGCCAGCAACTGAGGCCCTTGCCCAGTGACCTCGCTACGCGAGGGCCGCGGCTCGCTACGCGAGGGCCGCGGCTCGCTTTGCGAGCCACGGCCCTCGCTTCGCGAGGGCCGGGGGCTCGCTACGCGAGCCCGCAAGCGTGAGCAACGACTCGTACGCTCACAACTATATATGTGATAATACCTATTACCATACAGTACTCTCTTGAATATAACTTTAACACCATGGTGACACAAACTATTATTTTTCAATGTCAAAGTAATATCTATTATTTTACAAAGTGCATTTGTAACAGCTCAGCTTCATAACTTTGCAATTTTAAGCACAAGCATAAACAACTATTCAATTTATTCAAAATAAAAATATTGATGTTTTATGCAAAAAGTTAATTTAAAAATATCTGGTTTATCCAACATACTGGAATTCCTCCAACTTTTATAAACAATGATAGATTATGGAGCCAATGTCACTGCCGCCATCTAATTGCTGCAGAGCTTTTGTGGCAGAGTGTGGTGAAATATGCTCCCAACTAGTTTAGTTTTCTCGCAAAAGATCAACTTTCCATAAATCACAATAAATTTAAAATAATTTATACTAATCATTACTACATTACATGTATGAGTGCTTGATTACTACAGTGGATCGTTTATACGGGCTGGTTTTATAACAGATTGTACAATAGTAATTTGTTTATTTCTGATTTGTCAATAATTTACAGCATATGTAAAAACTGTCCAATTTAGGAGCATGGTGCATTCCATTTAAATGCTATTGTGAACTACAGCAGAACATCTCTTTATTTTTTGGCACTCCAAAAACGCAAGTACTCAGGCATATTTTATGCCAATAGGGGAGATAAGTGATACTCCTTCTCTTTTTTCTTCATTACACTTGAGCAGTAAAAGCCTATACTTAAAGTTGAGTTTTGATGATGCTATAAGTGATATATATATGTGTATATAGAGATTTATGGTGATATTCTCTTTCCCCTACAATATTGTACTGTATTTATACAAATGGCACCATGCTTTACCCCCTGCTTTTTGTTTCTCAGTGTTTTTAACTTTTTCTTTGATTAGTGCACTATTTAAAAATATATATATTGTGTCTATTCCTAACCTTCCACAAGCAAAATATGTTGCTGCATCCCTATGATTAGCAAATACTTTTTTGCATATGAGGCCTGCATATAAGCATCATCTAAACATCATTATTTGATTTGATGTCTTTGAATCTCTAGAGATACAATAATTTACTATTTAATCTTTCAAAATTAAGGTGGTCACATTTTGAGTATTATGGGACAGTGATACCTTTTTGACTTACAATTATTGTCTCAGGATAGACACTTTTTAATTATTATTTTTTTGTAATAATGACGTTTAATCCTGGATTACACTAAATATCTTCTTAAATTTCCCTATTAAAGAAACTCCCTCCCTTCAAATTTAGTGTCAAGCACTAGGAAATTGCACAGGTCGCATAATCATATCAACTTAGGAGCACAATAGCCTAGTGATTAATATGTTTAATGGGATTATTGGTCAGTCACATGAGGGATGAAATGGACCTTGATTATTCAGTGTTTATAGATGTGTAAAAGATTGATATTGAGGCTCATTTGTGACCATATCTATTTTATTCTGCAGTGAGTATTCTCCAAAAAGAACGGTAAGCAAAGACTAAGGGCCTCATTCAATTATCGGCCGTAAAACGGCCGCAAAGCTGCGATTCCTTGCGGGGGTTCCTTTACCTTGCAATTCAAAAAGACGGCGCCGCAAGGTTATACCCTTACGGCCGGCCGTATATCTTGCAATCGTCCGTAAGCTCAGAAATCTTTAAATGCAAAAATAAATTCAAGACAGCACTGTAAAGCTCTGTAAATGCTAGGGATCATAATGGGAGACATGAGGATTAATAGCAACCCCCTCTCAAGCTTGCACATCAGCCCAAATCCGCTATTTCATTAACGGTTTATTTTCCGGAGCAATTGAATAGCAACCGGGATTTTCTTGCGGCCGAAACTCTTGCAGCCGTTTAAGATCAAAGGCTTTCTTCCGGCGCTTGCGGCAGCAAGGGATAACAAGGCGCCGGCCGCAAGCCTGCCGGAGCCCCGGCCGGAAGGGAATAGAATAGGCAAATAGCCTGTGGCCGGTCCTTGCGGCCCCGCATCTCCTACGGCGATAATTGAATGAGGCCCTAAATGTTTTAATTCATTATTAAAACCACAATGTAACCTCTCATGTCCATCTGATATATATTACTGTCACTTTCACTCAATATCCTTAAATTATAGATTTCCTGGCATTGCCATTCTTATCCATTGTAACACACTCTGTAATTCTCAGTGTCACAAGAAATTTCACTTTATGGCCCAAAACCATAATGTCCTAGTCTCCCTTGACACATAGACTCTTTTTTGAGGCACTAGCCCATGTGATTACCAACCTCAATGATTATTGCAATGGGCTTGATACTTGGTTTAAGGGACTGTGACAATGTTTACATGTATGTGTAGTGTAATGTTGAGCCTCAGCCCCTGCTTCTGTACCCAGGATCTCCAAGAGCCTTTTATGTGAGTATTTGGGTCTAGTAGTATCAAAATTATGTTTATTTTGGAGTAATGATTGTAGTGTTTTATTTCATGAGTTAGTAGCAGTAGTAATTTCTATACTGTGCAGCAACAATGCTATTTATAAAGTAGAGATAGGTAATCTGAGTACATTGTTACTCTTCAGAAAGAAGAGTTTAGAATGAGAATAAAGAAATCCATTTTATTATATTTCTGCCATCTTTCCATCTTTGTATTAGTTATCCATCACATATATAGTTGTGAGCATGCGGGTTGTTGCTAACGCTGCAGGCTCGCATAGCAAGCCTGCGGCCCTCGCAATGCAAGGGCTGCAGTTGCTGGCATGGAGCGCCTTTGGCGCTCCATGCCAGCAACTGCGGACCTCGCAAAATTAACGGACTTACGACACAAAAATACGAGACGCGTTACGACCTTATCGTCCGAAACTCACGCACATGAAAATATTACAAACACAATAAATACACACAACAAATACATATAAAGGTTACCTACAGGAAGGAGAGGCATCCACGACCTGGAAAACTGAAGTTACACCTCAATTTCACTTTAAATAAAAGAGTTTCGACACCCGAAAATCCCCTAAGCAAGAGAAAAAATGGAAGCCGAAAAAAAACAAAACAAGGCTACAGGACTCTAAAGACGCAAAACAGCACCAAACGCCTACGGATTTTCCAAAAAAGACGTACAAGATCCGAAAACAAGTACGCGACCCGAAATTTTTTAGAAACACAAGAAATACACACAACAAACACATAAAAAGCTTACCCACACCAAATGCTATTCACAAATCACTCATCACATACGTAATAAGACGCCTTACACCCAGGACCTCTGCAAGTGAAGTTACACCTCGATTTAAGTACAAATTAATGAGTTTCGAGACCCGAAAATCAACTAAGCGAGAGAAAAAATGGCCACCGAACGAAACGAAAACGAGGCTAAAGGACCCTAAACACGCAAAACACCACCAAACACCTATGGATTTTCTGAAAAAGTCAGACGACATCCGAAAGCAAGGACGCAAAATCAGCCACAGCCGCGTACATTTATTAATTATTCATTGCCATACCCCAAAAAAAAATGCAACGCTGCTGATAGCACAGAAACAACCAAGAGCCTCGCAATGAGCGCCAAAGGCGCTCAGCGCAAGGCTCGCAATGAGTGCCGAGTGCCGAAGCAACACCAAGAAAATTAATTTCGCACACAAACAACATTATCTGCCTTACAATCTTATTGCCGTCATTTTTTGACTGGCAAGTCGCTAGTGATACTTATATTTCTCATGGCAGAGTTATTACTTACTACTCAGAGGTTCTGGCACTACAAGCCACTTGTCACCCCTACCATAGGCAGTTCCTGGATCTTTACATCAGCAGAACCAAGATATTTTATACAGGATGATGACTAGTTAATTAACCCTATTTATCTTTCTCTGTGATTTTTAATTGAGTTAAATGAGTCTCTTTGTGTTATTTTCATAAACACCACAATGGTAAGTGTCCCTGACATAAATTATTTAGACGATGAGGTAAGTAGCTTGTGTGTGACCTATCTACTAATTATAGAGTAGGGTTTGTGTGTCTGTGTAGAGTTTTGTGTCTGACACAGTCATTATTGTATAGACATTACATTGTGTATTTGTTCTTTTATTTGTTGTCTTTGTTACAATAAATACTTCACTTCTCTTCTTTCTTTCAGATATCGGAAGAGAATGTTAATGAAATGGTACAGTTATACTATATATATTAAACTTAGCACAAGTGCTATATTTCCACTTTAAATTTGTTCAAAATTAATTCTACCCAATCCCTAATAGGAGAATCATTTAAAATGTAACTTTTATTATAAAACTAATTTAAAATAAGTTAAAATATTTATTTATTATCAATAATGACAGAGAAAGAATATTATATTAGGCCTCTGGGTCAGGAATTGTGTTTTTAGTACAAGTCTCATAGTGTTATTAAAATAAATAATACACTTTTACTTCTCTTCAGTTATCTTTTTATGACAAGTATTTCTCCATTGTCTACGGCCACCTATATTCAATGTATTTCCACCAAATAAAAGAGTATCATGATATAATATTTAGATAAAATAACTTACCCCTAAGGCCTCTGGGAAATTACTGGAGCAGCTGCTATTGGAGACAATATTTGGATTTACATGTGTAGTTGATGGATACTGACAACCTTAATGGGAAATAATATGGACATGGCAGTTATGGTTTCCATCTAAATGAATACTTTTATTAACTAATTGTTATTCTTTTTATAGATGTCAGAAATTAAAGATGTTAAGAGTAAGTATTTCTGTGTTGTGAGGGGCCAGGTTTCTTATTATTATATCTAAGATTTATTGTATATAATACCTATTACCATACAGTACTCTCTTGAATATAACTGTAACACCATGGTGACACAAACTATTATTTTTCAATGTCAAAGGAATATCTATTATTTTACAAAGTGCATTTGTAACAGCTCAGCTTCATAACTTTGCAATTTTAAGCACATGTATAAACAACTATTCAATTTATTCAAATTCATAATATCGATCTTTTATGCGAAAAGTTTATTTTAAAATATCTGGTTTACCCAACATACTGGAATTCCTCCAACTTTTATAAACAATGATAGATTATGGAGCCAATGTCACTGCCGCCATCTAATTGCTGCAGAGCTTTTGTGGCAGAGTGTGGTGAAATGTGCTCCCAACTAGTTTAGTTTTCTCACAAAAGACCAACTTTCCATTAATCACAATAAATTAAAAATTATTTATACTGATCATTACTACTTTAGATATATGTGTGCTTGATTATTACAGTGGATCGTTGATATGGACTGGCTTTTATTAAAGATAATACAATAATTAGTCATTTGTTAATTTATTTAGGTGACATTTCTGATTTGTCAGTAATATACAGCACATGTAAAAACTGTCCAACTTAGGAGCACAATAGCCTAGTGATTGATATGTTTAATGGGATTATTGGTCAGTCACGTGTGGGATCAAATGGACCTTGATTATTCAGGGTTTGAGATGTGTGAAAGATTGATATTGAGGCTCATTTGTGACCATATCTATTTTATTCTGCAATGACTATTCTCCAAAAAGAAGAGTAAGCAGAGACTAAATGTTTTAATTCATTATTAAAACCACAATGTAACCGCTCATGTCCATCTCATATAAATTACTGGCCCTTTCACTCAATATCCATAAATTATAGACCAAATTGTTCCTGGCATTGCCATTCTTAACCATTGTAACACACTCTGTCACTTCTCAGTGTCACAAGAAATGTCACTTTATGGCCCAAAACCATAATGTCCTAGTCCCCCTGACCCATGGACTCTTTTTTGAGGCACTAGCCCATGCGATTACCAATCTCAAGGATTATTACAATGGGTTTGATACTTGCTTTAAGGGACTGTGACAACTTTTACATGTATGTGTAGTGTAATGTTGAGCCTCAGCCCCTGCTTATGTACCCGGGATCTCCAAGAGCCTTTTATGTGAGTATTTGGGTCTAACAGGATCAAAGTTGTATGTTATAGTGTTTATTTAGTAGTAATGATTGTAGTGTTTTATTTCATGAGTTGGTAGCAGTAGTAATTTCTATACTGTGCAGCAACAATGCTATTTATAAAGTAGAGATAGCTAATCTGAGTACATTGAAGAGTTCAGGATGAGAGTAAAGAAATCCATTTTATTTTATTGCCGCCATCTTTGTATTTAGTTATCCACGATACTTCTAGTTTGTATTTCTCATGGCAATGTTAGTATTTACTACTCGGAGATTCTGGCACCTCAAGCCAATTTTCTCTGCTACCATAGGCAGTTCCTGGATCTTTACATCAGAAGAACCAAGAAATTTTATACAGGATGATGACTAGTTAGTTAACCCCATGTGATGATTCAGCCTTGTAAGAGGGGATCAGTATGGGAGAAAAATATTGGGATTGAGAAGGAAATTAAAGTGTGATGAGTATAAAGATTAGAAATATCTTAATATTTAGATTGTGCCCTTATTAATCCTGCTATCATCGTACACTTAGTATTACTGGTTATGTGGCATAATAAGATAGAGTTACAGTCATAAACCATATAACCGTTCTTTAATATGTACAATATTTCCAACAGTCATTGTTATATCTTGTGTAATGACTTCATATCACATGTATCCTGTGATCGTTTTGTGTATGTGCCCCCGACCCCACACACATATTGTATGTGTATTCACCATCTGTCACTGACAAAGGATAAAAATAGGATATACAGCATGTTATTTGCTTTTTAGGAAATGCCACGGTTGTCCTCCATCAACAAGTCTTCCATGTGGGAACAAAGCATAAGGACATAATTGTATTTAGCATGCCATGTTGGTAGACTCAATCTTGTTAATGCCCCTGAACCCGTAATGCATAGAAACCTCCACCCAGACACTAACAGCCTTATTAAATTGCAATTCGACAAATCTAAAGTCCTCTATATAAGCACAGAGCATATTTTTGTACAGAAGTTTTTAGTTAGTGAACTTCTAGGCAAAAGCAAGGTCCTCACTAACTAAAAACTTCTGTAAAAAAATATGCTCTGTGCTTATATAGAGCCCTTTAGATTTGCCGAATCACAATTTAATGAGGCTGTAAGTCTCTGAGCCAAGCTAGCTAATTGCCCCAATAGTGTAAATCATTTCAGGGGTGACAAGGCAGATAACCACGACAATCCCTTAGGCTTCTGGAAATTGGAAGAACCATGATAACCCTAAACTCATTACAGTAAATCAAAATCAGGTGGGGTAGATGACAAACTGCAGATCTCGCAAAATTTACGGACTTACGAGAAACAAATACGAGACGCAGAACTTAGAAAAAAAAAACATTACGACCTCGCAAAAATACGACCTTACCACCCGAAACCCGCGCACATAAAATCATTAAAAACACAATAAATACACACAACAAATACATAAAAAGCTTACCCACAGCAAGGGGGGGCACCCAGGACCTCGGAAACTGAAGTTACACCTCAATTTAAGTCGAAATAGAAGAGTTTAGACACCCGAGAATCCCGTAAGCGAGAGAAAAAATGGCCGTTGAAGAAAACGAGGCTACAGTGCTCTGAAGATGCAAAACATCACCAAACACATACGGGTTTTCCAAAAAAGACGGACGCGATCCAAGAACAAGCACGCCAAATCAGCCACAGACGCGTACCACACATTAGGCTCCATTTTACAACTCTAACTTACACAATGCGGAAGTTCACAGCTACACTAACGGATTTGGCTCGCGCACGCACACTATTTACACTACACACTGCACACATTACTGACACTTACACAGCAGCTCCACAGCACTGAAAACACACATTGTATGGTGCAGCAACTTTAAAACAGATTGCCAGCTCTTCTGCACAATGCTTTCTGCATATATTACTTAAAAATAGGAAAAGTATATTGATGTATTATTTTATTAACTATTTCATTAGCATTAGCAAAAAAAAAAAACAATGCTCATAGCAAACAAACAACCTCACAATGAGCACCGAAGGCGCTCAGCGCGAGGCTCGCAATGAGCGCCGAAGCATCTTGGAACACCAACAAAATTTACCGCCCTTATAATCTTATTGCCGTCATTTTTTGACGGGCAAGTCGCTAGTTAACAATATTTTCCTGTCTGTCTGAATCAGCCTGTGTCTCACACAGTCACAAATGTGCAGTCAAACACACACTTATAACAGACAATGCCCTTAGATTGTAAGTTTACGAGTTTTCAATTGTGTGTCCGTGTCTTGGAAACAAGCACTAAGTGCATTTGATTATTTGCTCAAAAACAGGGCCCTCCATTCTTTATAAGGTGTTAAGTTTGTTTTTTGCCATGTACTAAACCCCTGTACAGCGCTACGGAATATGTTGGCGCGATATAAATAAAGATAATAATAATAATAAAAACACAATGTATTTGTCACGATTGTCTGTCTGTCTGTATCAGTCACAACAGTGCACTCAAACACACTCTTATACACACAGTGACTCACACTCACATCATACAATGTCGCTCACTGACACTTTTGTCTGATCACACCTAGTGACATAGTCCATTACCACCATAAGTGATACTCATGTGTGTGTGTGTTATTAGTGACTGCTTGTGTGTGGTGTGTTATTAGTGACTACTTATGTGTGGTATCTGCCATTGTATGCTATGTTGGTCTGTGCTTGTGAGTTCTTCATGGGTCTGTCTTTTGTTTTTCTGTTATTATTTTTTTTTAAATCACTGCATATATCAGGTCCATATTATTATTAGTATTATTATTAATGGTAGTAGTAGTATTAGCCTTTATTTATAATACTGTATACAATAATTAATCAAACATTGTTCCCTTACATGTATGATTTTTATATTAAGAAGGTAATATTTACCGTTTTAGTATTAATCACCTGATAAAATCTGGATGTTCCTCGTTGTCAAAACCATCTCACACTATAGATATTTCACATCAGATATTTTAGCATTCATGACACGTAACCTATTTATCTTTCTCTGTGATTTTTATTGAATTAAAGGACTCTGTGTTATTTTCAGCAAAAAACACATCATCTGATGAATTCGGAGATGACGAAAGTGAAGTAAGTAACTTGTGTGTGACCTTCTGATTATAGATATTATGTTGTGTCTGTCTGTGTAGAGTTGTGTGTCTGACAGTCATTGCTGTATAGACATAACATTGTGTATTTGTTCTGTACTTTACATCTCTTCTGTCTTTCTGATGTCAGATGAACATCAGATGCTACAGTATTAAAATAAAGACAAATACTATATTTCCAAATAAATGTAAGACACAATTTGATGTTATTTACATTAGATTAAATTTGAGTCTTGTAGCCATTCATTTACAAAATTATATCATAGATAAGAAAATAAGAAGAGTGAGACAAGGGTGATCTATTTTCTAATTATAAATAATGACAAGACAAGAATATTACATTAGGCCTCTCCATCAGGAATTGTGTTTCTTAGTACAAGGATTTGTAGTATTAAATCTCATACTGTCATTACCCCTGGGTAACCAATACATATTTAACTTCACATTGGTTATTTTCTTCTGACAAAAAGTTTTCTCCATTGTCTACGGCCACCTATATTCAATGCATTTCCCCCAAATAAAATAGTAGCTGGAAAGCATATTTAGCTAAAATAACTTGCCCCTAAGGCCACTAGGAAATTACTGAATCATCTGCTATTAGATGCCACTATTGGATTTACATGAGTATCTGATGAATATTGATGACCTTTTGGGGAGTTAATATGGATATGGCAGTTGCGGTTTCCATAAAAATGCATGTTTTTAATTATATAATTGCTGTTCTTTTGTAGATTCAATTTAGAGAGGAGATAATGAGTAAGTATTTCTGGGTTGTGAGGTGTCGTGTTTGTCCTTATCACATATCATAATTGTCTTATTACGAGTCGTCATCACACTGTTTGCGCGGCCCGTACGACTTAGCGGGCTCATCGCTCGGCGAGCCGTTAAACCGTAGTACAGTAGTGGCCTTAGCGATGAGCGCCACAGGCGCTCATCGCGCGTTAAACCGTAGCACTTTGGCAATGAGCGCCGCAGGCGTTCATTGCAGGCGAGGCGAGCCGTTAGTACGGAGCACTTTGGCAATGAGCGCCACAGGCGCTTATTGCAGGCGAGCCTTGCGTAGCGAGGCGAGCCGTTAATATGGAGCACTTTGGCAATGAGCGCCGCAGGCGCTCATTGCAGGCGAGCCTCGCATAGCGAGGCGAGCCGTTAATACGGAGCACTTTGCCATTCAGCGTTAATACGGAGCACAAAAATACGGCCGCAACTCGCGAACAGGAAAAAAAAAAAATAAATAAATACACACAGCACATACATAAAAAGCTTACCGACATTAAGAGGGAGCATCCACGACCTCAAAAAAACAAGTTACACCTTCATTTCGCTAAAAATAAAACAGTTTAGACACCAAAAAGTTATCGAAGCGAGAGAAAAAATGGCAGCCGAAAAAAACAAAAACGAGGCTACAGCACTATAACCACGGAAAACACGTACGGATAATCCGATAAGACGCATACGCGAGGATCGCCGTTAATACGGAGCACTTTGGTAATCAGCGTTAATACGGAACAGAAAAATACGTCCGCAACTCGCGAACAGGAAATAAAAAAATAAATAAATAAATACACACAGCACATACATAAAAAGCTTACCGACAGCAAGAGGGAGCATCCATGACCTCAAAAAAACAAGTTACACCTTCATTTTCTTAAAAATAAAACAGTTTACACACTAAAAAAGTTTCGGAGCGAGAGAAAAAATGGCGGCCGAAAAAAACGAAAACGAGGCTACAGCACTATAACCACGGAAAACACGTACGGATAATCCGATAAGACGCATACCACACATTACCGGCCATTAAATCACGTACGGATTATCCGCTAAGACGCATAACACACATTACCCGCCATTTTACGATAATGCGGAACTAAAGTACTACGCTAACGGTTTCAGCTCGCTCACGCACACTATTACACTGCACACGTTCTAAACGCTTACACAGCACCTCCACACCACCAATGCTGCTGCAACATCACTACAGATTCCCAGCTCTTAAACACAATGCATAAAAATTGGTAAAGTATAGTCATTCATTAATTATTTATTATTTTAACTTATAAATTTGAGTAGTACACACAAAACACCATTAGCTACCTTATAATTCCATATGTATATTAATAACTATACAACTTTCCAAACATTTTTGGCGCTGTTAATACGGAGCACTTTGGCAATGAGCGCCGCAGGCGCTCATTGCAGGCGAGCCGTTAATACGGAGCACTTTGGCAATGAGCGCCGCAGGCGCTCATTGCAGGCGAGCCTCGCGTAGCGAGGCGAGCCGTTAATATGGACCACTTTGGCAAGGAGCGCCACAGGCGCTCATTGCAGGCAAGCCTCGCGTAGCGAGGTGAGCCGTTAATACGGACCACTTTGGCGAGCCTCGCGTAGCGAGGCGAGCCGTTAATATGGACCACTTTTTTAATAACTATACAACTTTCCAAACATACACATCTCATTGCCGTAATTTTTTGACGGGCAATACGCTAGTTGTATATAAGGTTTATTGCATATAATAGCTATTACCATACATTTTTCCATGGAATATAATTGTAACACCATACTGACACATACCACTTCTATTATTTTTCAATGTAACAGAAATATTATTATCTTTTATTTTACAAAGTGCATTTCATAAATTTGCAGTAGTAAGCACCAGTATAAACAACTTTTCAACTTTTTTCTGATGAAAACTTTGATCTTTTGTGAGAAACTTGAACTAAAAGTAGCTGGTTACTCAAGACTTTGAGGTTTGAATTCCTCACAACTTTTATAAATAGTATTTTTAGTTCCATATGTGTGGAAGACTGATATTGGGAGTCACTTCTTACTATATTTATTTTATTCTACAGCCAAGAAGAAAAGTGCCCGTTAAGTAAATGCAGACTCTTTTAAATTGCTAGCCCATGCCGCTACCTAACTCAAAAGCTATTTGCATGGCCATCAGAATTTTTAAAAGGACTTGTGGATTTATATTGTATAATATTGGGCCCAAACCCTGGTTGTGTGCTCTGGGCCCACAAGAGCAATTTTCACCAAGTTATTTGAGCCTAAAGGGCTCTGGGTTGTTATTGTAATTTACAGACATTTATAACATGTGCAGAATGTATTTTGAGGTTTAACTATTTAATTAAGCTAATAAGAATATTTCTGGGTTAGTACCATTTTTATAGTGAGCAGTAGATTATCTGCTCCATGAGATCCCCCAAGTATGTATAGCGTTAGGGTGCTGGGTGCACCTTGTTAGCTCCTCAGTTGTGTCAGATAAAATAAATCAAGCCTTATATCAGACTCAGTTGATGTGTTATAATATTTTATCTTCAGATCTGATACTTGCATCATTATCATAGGCAATTTTCTGTCTCAACCAGTGCTGTAGAGTACACATAAGGTTTTTGAGGAAAAAAACATAATATGTTACTTACATTTGTTGTTTTAGACAGCTAATGTATTCTTCATAGATGACGCATATACACGCACATCTGCTGGGACTTTCTATCTCATCTATGGAGAATGAATGAATTGCTGCTCCGACAATTGGTGAATTGTGACAAGAGATATGTGTTAGTGGGCCGAGCTCACATTCCCATGTAATTTGGCTCTGGGTTTTTATACCTTTTACAGAAAGGAGAGAACATAGGTCTGGAATCACGTGATCCCTCATACTTCCCATGATGCATACATGCTATCTCACTACAACCTATTACTCCTTCTATGGAAAGTCACACACTGTGCTCCTTCTATGCATAGTCACTCACAGATTACCATTCCTTTCTGTATACAGAGACTTCATATGTCTGTATTATTACCTATAGACACTCCTTTTTAGATAGGTTCATCCACTGCACATAGGTTACACTGAGGATACTGTCTTTATGTTTATCTACACATATGAATCGCTGTCTCTGCTCTGTGTAAATCCATATATTACTTACAGTATATCCTCTGTGCAGACTCACACATAGAGGACCATAAACACTATGGTCAAACACATGTCCCTCATGTTTAGTTTCTTAATCTTCTTAATTTCTTTTTCATCACAGAAAATATTGTAAAAGAGCCATGTGAGTGTCCATGTGTAGCTCCTCATTATTGCTATTTGTCTTTGACCCATTCCCAGGACTGCTTCTTGAAAAGATTTTCTTATCTGTGTCATATGATATAAGAGCGACCATTCTCTCTCTGAGGTTTCTTTCTTTCTTATAGGTTAAACAGCAGTGTCCCCAGGACGAAGAGTGAGTATCCTCTAACTGAGGCCATGTCTGTCTACCTTCACATGTGTATATTTATATATGTATATATCAATATATATATAGGTCACTGGATGCTGAGGTCTTCTATCAGTGTCTTTTTTCATATTTTGCTTGTTACTTTTTTCTGACTTTTTTTCGCACCTTCCTCTGACTTTTGTGAGATTTTTACCTCAAGTTGGTTATAGAAGTCATCTAATAAATTATTTATAATTAAATTATATAGTATTACAAACCCAAAGATTTATATTCCAGTATCTTTTTTTTTATTGAAGCCCAGAGCTGTGCCCAGAGATCACAAAGTGAACACAAAATTCAGGTTTTTGGCTTTTCTCTTTTGTCTATAAAATAGACAGAGATATCTAAACGCTCTTCCTCTTAAGCGCTTCAACCAAAAGGTACAAGACACTATTATTATTATTATTATTATTATCTTTATTTATATCGCGCCAACATATTCCGTAGCGCTGTACAGGGGTTGAGTACATAGCAGAAAACAAATTAAACACCTTTTAAAGAATGGAGGGCCCTCTTTTTGAGCATAAAATCAAATGTACATAGAGCTTGTTTCCAAGGCACTGACACAAGATTGAAAACTCGCAAACTTACAATCTAAGGGTTTATGTGTGATACAAGAGGGTGACAAATGCAAGTGAAAGCAATTGGTTCAGTAAAGTGGAGGGGTCTGTGTGTTGTACTGTAGATTGTGGGTGGGAGTTTTATTAAGCTGTGGAATGTTCAGTTGTACATGTTAAGGCTGAAGGTGATAAGATTTTTTAAACAGGTGTGTTTTTAATAATTTCTTAAAGGTTTTGAGGCAGGAAGATAATCTAATGGAGCGGGGCAAGGAGTTCCAAATAGATGGGGAAGCACGAGAAAAGTCTTGAAGACGGGAGTGAGAGGAGGTGATGAGAGAGGAGGAAAGAAGAAGGTCATTAGCAGAACGAAGGGGCCGGTCGGGAAAGTATTTTGAAACAAGAGCAGAGATATAAGGGGGTGCACTGTTGTTGAGGGCTTTATATGTTAGGGTCATGATTTTAAATTTGATTCGGGAAGCATGAGGGAATTGCAGTAGTCGAGTCGAGAGATGATGAGAGAGTGAATTAGAATTTTAGCCGTGTCTTCTGTAAGATAATGACGAATTTTGGAGATGTTTTTTAGGTGAAACTGACATGATTTTGTTATTGCTTGGATGTGAGGAATAAAAGAGAGGGCGGGATGCAGTAGCACCCCAAGACAACGGGCCTGGGAGGTAGGGGTGATGATGGTGTTGTCAACAGTGAGAGATATTTGAGGTGTGGAAGCTGTAGTAGAGGGTGGAAAGATTAGAAGTTCAGTCTTAGACATGTTGAGTTTGAGTTGACGGGTGGACATCCAGGAGGATATGCTAGAGAGGCAGTTGGAAACTTGAGCTAAAAGAGAGGGGGATAGATCGGGTGCAGAGAGGTAGATTTGAGTATCATCTGCATAGAGATGATACTGAAATCCAAAGGATTTTATAAGGGTGCCAAGGGAGGAGGTGTAGATGGAGAAGAGGAGGGGGCCTAGGAAAGCACCTTGGGGAAAGCCAACAGACAGAGGGAGAGGTGAAGAAGAGGTGCCAGAGAAGGAGACACTAAATGTACAATCTTTAAGATAGGATGTGAACCATGAAAGAGCTGTGTCCTGGATGCCAAAAGAGCGGAGAGTTTGGATTAGAAGAGGGTGGTCAACTGTATCGAAGGCAGCAGAGAGATCCAGGAGAATTAGAATAGAGTAGTGACCCTTTGATTTGGCGGTTAGCAAGTCATTAGTGACTTTTGTAAGAGCTGTTTCTGTAGAGTGTTGGGCCCGGAAACCAGATTGGAAGAGGTCAAGTAGGGAATTGGAGGAAATAAATTGAGTGAGGCGGTTGTAAACAAGCCGCTCAAGGAGTTTAGAAGCAAGGGGAAGTAGTGAGATAGGGCGATAGTTGGAGGCAGAAGCTGGGTCAGAAGAGGGCTTCTTGAGAATGGGTGTAACTGTGGGAGGATGGAAACTTGCCAGTGTTTAGGGAGAGGTTGAATAGATGTGTGAGAGCTGGGATAAGTGTGGTGGATAGGGGAGGGATTAGCTGTAATGGAATAGGATCATGAGAACATGTGGTAAGGTGAGAGGTTGATAGTAAAGTAGATACTTCATTACAGGGTCAAAGGAGTCCATAGTGGAGGTGGGATTGGGGAAGGGTAAGGCCTGGGTTTTGTCAGTTTGGGGAGAGGGTGGTGGGGTAGGGCCAAGCTGGGAGGAGAGCTCATTTCGGATGGTATCGATTTTATTTTTAAAATGGCTGGCAAAGTCATCAGCAGTGAGAGAGGAAGGGGCAGGAGGTGGGGGTGGGCGGAGGAGGGTGTTGAATGTAGCAAATAAACGTTTAGGGTTGGAGGACAGGTTTGATATTAGACCTTTCCCTAGTACCTTTGGCTAGAGCTCCATGACACTGGTATTAAACATTGCTAGGAAGGAGCTGTCACCATGCTCCCTATCCATCTCAGGAGAGACAGCTGCCAATTCTGTCCTACTAAACCGGTCCCAAACCCATCACCACAAAGACCACCTCTGGCCTTCAGAAGTTAGTGGGTGGTGCATCATTACAAATATTGTGAGCCAAAACATAAAACAGTGTCACTCTCAAAAGAAAATGATATAATTTCACCTTCTCCTCCACATCTTAAGTGCATTAGGAATATACTTGTAATAGGACACCCTTCTGTAAAATGTGCTAGGAGTGCACATAAAGTGCTAAATGCTTAAGGTGCATACATAGTGACTCCTAACCCTAATAAACCACTAGGGTAACCCTCTAACTCATCTATGAAGAAGTTATCAGCTGGTGCTACAAAACTGGTGAGCTTGTGGGGATAGATTTTATAGAATGGGCCAACCTAGATGGGCCAAACGTATGACATGTTGTGTTTCTATGTCTAGGACAATAAGATGAGATATATATTAAGGGAGTTTACCATTGCTACATAAGCTATATGATACTTGTATACCTCGAGTCCACCAGATCTAGCACAATCAATTTCCCATCATACACAATACAATAAAACATAGATCTGAGGAAAGACAAAAACCATAGCCGCATGCAATATGCCCATTATATCTATGAAGTTAGTAATGAGTGGTGCTTCAGACTTTTTGGTAGATTTAAAGTGGTGCTATGTGGGTTTACAGTTTAGGCGTGACACCGCTCAGAGGTATTAGACATGGGACTGGGTTGGTAGGTAACAGACAGGGTAGTAGAGGGGAGTATTTTCACAAACGGTGCAATTTAGCTTTCTGTGAGGACTCTGCTGGTCAGTATGTTGTGCTGTGTGGGTCAGTATCAGTCTGTGTATGTAATACTGGTCAGTGTGTACTTTATTATGAGCTAGTCAGTATTTGCATGTGTGCTTTTAACATGTCAGTGGGTTTGTGCTGTTCGAACACTGCTTGTGCATGCATGTACATGTGTGTTTGTGTTTGCACGTGTCTGTGTGTGATATACCATTCCATGATCGATTGTGTATGCATGTACATGTGTGTGTGTTTGTGTTTGCACGTGTCTGTGTGTGAGATACCATTCCATGATCAATTGTGCATGCATGTACATGTGTGTGTTTGCACATGTCTGTGTGTGAGGTACCGTTCTGTGACCGATTGTGCATGCATGTACATGTGTGTCCGTGTGTGTATTTGCACGTGTCTGTGTGTGAGGTACCATTCTGTGACCGATTGTGCATACATGTGTGTGCATGTGTGTTTGCACATGTCTGTTTGTGAGGTACAGGAAATGGAGAGAGAGGAATTGGATAAGGGCAGTGTATAGAGAGAGGTATCGGTTATGTGTCAGCAGAAAAGAAGCAGTATGAAATAGGCCAATCTCACTCTTTTTGTCCTACAATATTTATTTAACCCATAAAACTCTTTTGCGAGTTGCATCATGAATTGTGTGTTTATTCTCCTGCTATTCACACGGTATTAATCAACCTAATCTATTGTGCATTTAATTCCAGGCTACCAAGAGATTCCAACAGAATCTATGCCCCATGTACTAGGTATGTCATAGGAATGAGGCTAAATTATCTATAATTACCAAGATCATATATCGTGAAAATACCCAGGATTAACCTTTTATATTAGATACAGAACAAATGAAAGTTGTACCTGGGTAAAATTACCGTATATACGCTGAGTTTTTCAGCCCTTTTTTTAAGGCTAAAAAGGGCCCCCTCGGCTTATACTTGAGTCACTCTCCCCCTTGTGTCTCTCTAACCCCCCCCCCCGTGTGTCTCTAACCCACCCGTGTCTCTCTACCCCCCGTGTCTCTTTCCCTCCCCCCTCCTCAACCTCAATCTCCCCCCTCAATCCCCCTTAACCCCAACCCCCCTCCTCAACCTAAACCCCCCTCAACCCCCCTCCTCCACCTAAACCCCCCTAAATGCCTCCCCTCTCCCCTCACTTACCTGCATGTGTTCCGGCCTCCGCTCCTTGACCCGGCGCGCATGTGACGTCACATGCGTGCCGCGTCATTAGCATATACCGGGTGTTGAGGAGGATTAAAGGGGGAGGTTGAGGGGAGTTGAGGTTGAGGAGGTGGGTTGGGGTTGAGGAGTGTTGAGGTTGAGGAGGGGGGTTGAGGTTGAGGAGGGAGGTTGAGGATGGGGGTTGAGGATGAGGATGGGGGGTTGAGGAGGGAGGATGAGGAGGTAGGATGAGGAGGGAGGTTGAGGAGGGAGGGATTGAGGAGGGGGGTTGCAGAGGGAGGTTGAGGAGGGCTGAGGTTGAGGAGGGGGGTTGGGGTTGAGGGGGGAGGTTGAGGGGGGATGAGGTTGAGGAGGTGGGTTGGGGTTTGGCGGGCTGAGGAGGGAGGTTGAGGATGGGGGTTTGAGGATGAGGATAGGGTGGTTGAGGAGGGAGGATGAGGAGGGAGGTTGAGAATGAGGAGGGAGGTTGAGAATGAGGAGGAAGGTTGAGGATGAGGAGGAGGGGTTGAGGATGGGGGGGTTGAGGAGGGAGGTTGCGGAAGGAGGATGAGGAGGGAGGTTGAGGAAGAGGAGGGAGGTTGAGGATGAGGAGGGAGGTTGAGGATGAGGAGGGGTTGAGGATGAGAAGGAGGGGTTGAGGTTGAGAAGGGGGGTTGAGGTTGAGGAGGGAGGTTGAGGATGGGGGGTTGAGGATGGGGGGGTTGAGGAGGGGGGTTGAGGAGGGAGGCTGAGGAGGGAGGTTGAGGAAGAGGAGGGAGGTTGAGGGAGGAGGAGGGGTTGAGGAGGGGGGTTGAGGTTGAGAAGGGGGGTTGAGGAGAGAGGATGAGGATGGGGGGTTGAGGAGGGGGTTTGGGGTTGAGGAGGGTTGAGGTTGAAGAGGGGGATGAGGAGGGGGTTGAGGATGAGGATGGGGGGGTTGAGGAGGGAGGATGAGAAGGGAGGTTGAGTATGAGGAGGAGGTGTTGAGGGGGGTTGAGGTTGAGGAGGGGGGTTGGAGTGGGGTTGAGGAGAGAGGATGAGGATGGGGGGGTTGAGGAGGGAGGATGAGGAGGGAGGTTGAGGAGGGGGGTTGAGGATGAGGAGTGGGGTTGAGGAGGGTGATAAGGGAGGGGGGAAGAGACACAGGGAAGGGGGAGGTTGGAAGTGACACAGGGAAGGGAGAGGGGAGAAGAGACACAGAGAGAGAGGGGAGAAGAGACAGAGAGAGAGAGGGGAGAAGAGACACGGAGAGAGAGGGGGACACAGAAGGCACAAGAGGGACACGGGGCAGCCCATTTCCCACCCTCGGCTTATACTCAAGTCACTAATTTTACCCAGTATTTTGTGGTAAAATGGGTGCCTCGGCTTATACTCGGGTCGGCTTATACTTGAGTATATACGGTAATTAAAAAAACAGCATGGAGTCCTAAAAAGGGCCTCCTTATTCTCCCCCCTGTCTCCTACATATGCTTTATATGTTCTTAGAATGTTATTTTTACCCACTAGTTTCCCATGCTTTCATTGTCTAATCCCTGTAGAGAAACAACGGAGTTTAGAAATGGCAGTTATGTGAAATAATGAGACAGTAATTAAACTAATTAAATTACAGGAACAGGCACAGGAATGGGATATGGCCATCGCTGAGGCTCTTCGTATGTGGGACGTAAACAATGAGTAAGTAGTGATAAAGGAAACCAGTACATGGAGCTTCCATATATAAAGAGTGAGGATGAGAAGGCGTGGAAGAGAGTGAGAGATTGAAGAAAGAGTCAGAGAATAGTGGAGAGGAGAGAAAGAAAGACGTAATAAAAAATATAGTTATATTTTATTTATTTCTAATTTTCATTGTCATATATTATATATTAATTTTCTGATGCAGACACGGGTGTAGGAACTAGGGGGATGGGGGGGGGGACAAATCCCCCCAGATCTTTCTATGTTTGTATGTATGGATATATAAGCTATTTTACCGCCTGTGTATACAATGAACTGTATCCCCCCATAATTATTCTGGCTCCTACACCCCTGGATGCAGATAATAAACAAATATATATATTTAAAAAAGTTTATCTATTGAGTTAAATAATGAGAATATTGGGGTGATGAGAGCTTGAAAGAGGTTGTTTCCACTCAAAGTGTTTACAGATTCAGTACATAGACTCAGATATAGTGTGGGATGAGGGAATAAGAGACTGACAATGATTTTATGGTGCAATATCACTATTTATAATATTATGAGATATAGAAAGGTGGTATGTGTGGTAGTAAGAGGAAAATTTACAATATATAATAAAGTTATAAAGAGAAATAGGAAGACTTATATGTAGATACAGAACAATAGAGTATGTTATATTAAAATATTATTTGGAGCAACATAAAGTCATTTATGTTTAATACTATGGCTTTTAGCTTTGTGTTTTTAGATTTTTAAATGTTCTCATTGTATTGCAGAGGGCACTGAATATGGGCGAAAGGCAAAGGAGTAACATTCAATTTGAAGGTTCATTATTTTTAGATCACCATTAATTTACATTCCTTTTTTATTATTATTTTAAATAAACATGCAAAGTATAAATATATTTTAAAAAAAAAAGGGGGGGGGGGTGGAGTGGGAAATGTTAAGTTAAGGATCTCAACCAATACATCTAGGTCTATATTTCAATTTCAGCCCTCTCCTCGTTCCTTTACCTCAACTTTCAAAGAGAGAGGGAGGTTGAGTATTGACCTAGGAATAGGTGACTCAGGTACGTTACCCTTAATCCACCACCAATAGCCAAATAAGACACATAACACCAAGATGGGGTATTAACAGACCACAGCTTTATTACCACAACGTTTGATAACAGTTAACAAACATCCGAGGTCGCTGCACCCGCCTGCGGAAGGGGTTCCCCTTACCAGAGGCCCAAAGGAACCCCAAGCCCAATGGACCTCCAGGACCAACCAGGACCGGATACCATACCAACCAATGAGCTCCAAGATAATTGCAGCACCCCAGCAACTTGCAAGACCAATGGTCTAAGCACCGGCAACCGCCTCCATGGCCTGAATAATACGTTCTCTTAACGTGAAAATAAACAAAGACAGCCCTATCTCGTTGAGATGGACCCCATCCTTCAAGTAATATTCCCAAGCGGCTGGAACCTCCAAATCCTTATGCCTAATAGAACCCCCCCCCCCAACTTTCTGACAAATGATGCCAATATTTTATTAACCCTGAGTCTGGCCCCATCCAACCGTTTGTGGTCATTCGCACTCTTCCACTTCAGTCTGGGCGTAATCTGTGACCACACTATTAACAACCCTGGAAATAGCTCAATAAGCCTCAAAATATCCTTTTTCATGAGACAAATAAGCTCCTTCATGGGCATATAACCCAAATCGTAACCCCCCATGTGCAGGACCAGAATCTCGGGGGGAGTGGATACCCTTGAATAACCAACCATCTTCTCTACCACCTGACCCATTTCATCCCCCGAAAACCGAACCATTTCACTAAAGCTTTCTCGGGGAAACCCAACTGGTGACCGGGCCCAATATACAAATGAATGTCCCATAATCCATAACTGTACTGAAGACCCTGAAAGAAAAGAAATACTACTACATAACATTTCAGACTTTTAATCACAAAATTAACAGCCATCACAATGCATGTCCTCGGGAAGTTATCAACCACTATTACCCGTCACCATTTCCCCAGCCTTTAATAACCCAAACTCCAAAGATGATTCGGAAAGTTTGTCAGTATTGCGTCTGTAGTCGGATCTGAGAGGACTTTCTTTTTTCCCGCTATATGGGAAGCCATGATCAATATGTTGAGTTGTACGCATTGCAATACCAAATGCCTCAGCAGCTTGACTACTGGAGGCGAAGAGGCAGTGATTGAGTTAATTGCCTGGACCACGATAAGGTTGTTGCAGTGAAATATTACATGTTTGTCTTTTAAACTATACCCCCATAACATTACTGCTACTACTATTGGGAATAATTCTAAAAAAGTCCTCTGGCCATAGTTTGGCACACCACTTCCTCCCCCTGAAGTATGAACCAAAACCAATAGCCCCGGCTACATCCTTAAACAGCTCTAAACATTCGTTAAACACTGGGCTTTCTAGAATTAGCGACCTTCCCTTAAAATGCTGCAAAAACATATCCCATACCCTTAAATCAGCCTTGCGTTCGACTGTTATTCTTATATGATGATGAGGCTGCTGAACCTCTGCCGTTGCCAAAGATAACTTTCTTGAGAATATCCGCCCCATCGGGATAATCTACAAGCAAAATTAAGCTTCCCCAGAATCGACTGAAAAACTTTTAAACTAACCTTCCTGGTCCCCAAGACTTCTACACAGCAACCCTCAAATCCACAACCTTACTGAGAGGAAGACTACACTCCATAGCAACAGTGTCTATATGAATACCCCAAAAATTCTGTGCCTTGCATGGGCCTTCCGTCTTTTCTGCTGCTAGGGGAATCCCAAACTTGGCCGTCATCTCCTGAAATTTAACCAAAAGTATTGAGCAGTCCCTCCTCCTATCCACCCCTACAAACAAAAAATCGTCTAAATAGAGCACTGCGGACCTCAAACCCATAACCTCACATAAAACCCACTAGAGAAAAGTGCTATTTTTTTTCAAAATAGGAACAGGAGATGGAACACCCCATAGGAAGGTATAGGTCAATGAAATAACCACCCGCTATAAAACATCCCAGTAAATGATGGGATTTAGGGTGAACGGGCAACTGTCTGAAAGCTGACTTAATATCCACTTTGGCCAGCCAAGCCCCTTTACCAGCTTTCCTCACTAACTTCACTGCCTGCTTAAAAGATGCGTAAGTCACTGAAGACAGCTCCTTGTCTATCCCGTCAATTACTGAAAAACCCTTGGGATAGGATAAATGATGAATAAGCCTAAAAGTCCCTGTCTCCTTCTTGGGGACCAAACCTAAAAGGGACACACTTAACCCCTCAATGGACCTCCACCAACTGGACCGGATACCATACCAACCAATGAGCTCCAACCTAAGACGAATGCAGCACCCCCGCCAACCGCTGTGACAAATATCACCCCCCCCCCAAAAAAAAGATTACTAATTCCTCCCTTTTTAAAAATTAGAGACACACTTTTTCATAATTAATTGATTTCCTAAACATCCAGCATATGTAGAATTGGGCTTAAACAAAAATTGTCCTTATTTTCTATTTTTATCACTTAATCATAGTAGTTGTGCAATTTTTATTTACATTGGAAACTTATCTGTAATATAATCTGAGACAATTTAAGGGTAATTAACAGGTTAAAAAGTAACCTAGAGTTATGGGAGGGGCTGGAACCCCCCCTCACCTTATAAATATCTTCTACCCTAATCTAACCCCCAGCTGGCGTCAATTTATGGTCATACTGGGCCTCTGTGCTGTTTATGCTGCATCTGCCTCCTGGTGAGACCTATCCCTCATTCCATGTTTGTTCTCCAGCTTCCATGTTTGCTTTTTCTATTCGACTCTGTTGCACACACTCCGCTCTGCTTCTTCACAGGGCAGCCACACTCTCCTCCATCTGGTCCTGGTGGCCTCACTGCTCCTCGTGCTGCTCCTGGCAGCTCCCCCCGCACCTCTCCTTCTGCTGCTCCTGGCAGCCTCGCTGCTCTTTCCGTCCTCACTGCTCCTCTCCTTGTGACACTCCCGACGGCCTCACTGCTCCTCTTGCCGCTCCCGGAAATCTCACTGCTCCTATTGTTGCTCCCAGCAGCCTCTTCGCTCCTCCTGCCTCTCCCGCGGCCTTGCTTCTCCTCATGCTCCAGCCCTCCTGGCAGCTCTACGCGTTCCACTCCACTGCTCCTCCTGCTGTTCTTGGCTGCTCCTCATGTTCAGCTTAGTCTGCTGGTCCTGGCAGCCTCATTGCCGCTCCTGCCTTCCTTACTGCCGCTCCTGCCTGCCTCCTGCTGCTCCTCTTGTCAGCTTCAGTACTCCTCATGCTCCACTCCTCCTGCTGCTCCTGGTAGCTCCACGCTCTCTGCTCCACTGCTCCTCTTGCTGCTCCTGGTGGCTTCATGGCTCCACTCCTTCCACTGCTCCTGGCAGCCTCACTTCTCCTCCTGGCAGCCTACCTGCTGCCTCAATGCTCCTCCTGGCAGACTCTCTGCTGCCTCACTACTCCTCATGTTGGCCTCACTGCTCCCCCTGCTGCTCCTGGCAGCCTCACTGCTCCTCTCGATCAGCCCCCCCTGCTGCCCCTGGCTTCCTCACTGCCGCTCCTCCTGGCTGCCTCACTGTTCCTCCTGCTTCTCCTGGCTGCCTCCGCTCTGTTTCTCCTGCCGCTCCTTGCAGCTCCTCCCGCTATCCTCCTCCTGCTGCTCCTTGCAGTCTCACTTCTCCTCCTGCTGCTCCTGGCAGCCTCACTGTTCCTCCTTCTTCTCCTGGCTGTCTCCGCTCTGCTTCTCCGGCTGCTCCTGGCAGCTTCTCCCGCTATGCTCCTCCTGCTGCTCCTGGCAGTCTCCTGGCAGCTCCTCAGGCTCTCCTCCACCTACTATAAATAACCCCTCTGCTCCCAAAATTAAACCTCTATAATTCATTGGGATCTATACAGACCCCATGATGCCCTAATTAACCCCATAAATCAAGTATGACAAGTATAAACCCTAACATTAACACTATAAAATCTATGAGGGTCCACCATTACACTACATTATCCTATTAACCTCCCACTATCGTATTAACTCTACACTATCTAATTAACCCCCTACTTCCCTATTAACCCCTACACTACACTATTAACCCCCACTAATCTTTTAACCCTGACTGACTGCCATATTAAATCCCACTATCCTGTTATCCCATCCACGTACTTACCTATTAAGCCCTGACTTCCCTATTAACCCCTACACCACCCTATTAGCCCCTATACTAACCTATTAACGTCCACTAATCTATTACCCCCTACACCACTCTATTAAATCCACCACTAACCTATTAACCCCTCACTAACCTATAACATAACTACACTACCATAATAATTAATCCATTACCTTAGTAACCAATACACTACCATTTTCTCCCCATCACAAAGTTATTAACTCCCCACTACCCTATTAACCCAAACACTACCCTATTAACCCCCACTACCCTATTAACCCTGCCTGCTGCTGCTCCTGACAGCCCCTCGTGCTGCTCTGGCAGCCTCGCTGCTCCTTTTGCTTCTCCTGGCAGCCTCTCTGCTCCTTCTGTAGCTTCTGACGGCCTCACTGCTCCTCCTGCTGCTCCAGGTGGCCTTTCTGCTCCTCCTGTGGCTCCTTGCCGCTCCTCACTCTCCACTCTTTATGCGGGTCCTGGCATCACCTTCTGCTCAGCTTCTAATGCTGCTCCTGGCTGACTTACTGCTCCTCCTTTGACTCCTGGCAGCCTTACTGCTCCTCCTGGCTTCCTCACTGCCGCTCCTCCTGACTGCCTTACTGTTTCTCCTGCTACTCCTGGCTGTCTCCGCTCTTCTTGTCCTGCCGCTCCTTGCAGCTCCTCCCGATATGCTTCTCCTGCTGCTCCTGGCAGCTCCTCAGGCTCTCCTCCTCCTATACAGACCCCCATGATCCCTAATTAACCCTATAAATCAAGTATGACAAGTATAAACCCTAACATTAACACTAAAAGTTCCATGAGGGTCCACCAGAACCCTCATGACACTAAGTCTAAGCACTACACTACATTATCCTATTACCCTTCCACTATCGTATTACCTCTACACTGTCTGATTAACACCCTACTACCCTATTAGCCCCCACTACCCTATTAACCCTGCCTGCTGCTGCTCCTTATTCCATTACATTATTAACCAATACACTACCCTATTCACCCCATCACTAAGCTATTAACTCCCCACTACCCTATTAACCCCAAATCCCTACCCTATTAACCCCACTACCCTATTAACCCTGACTGCTGCTGCTCCTGGCAGCTCCTGACGGCCTCACTGCTCCTCCTGCTGCTCCAGGTGGCCTTACTGCTCCTCCTGCAGCTCCTTACTCTCCACCCCTTATGCGACTCCTGGCATCACCTTCCGCTCAGCTTCTAATGCTGATCCTGGCAGACTTACTGATCCTCCTTTGGCTCTTTGCAGCTCCTCACTGCTCCTCCTTTGGCTCCTGTCAGCTCCTCACTCTCCACTCCCCATGCGGCTCCTGGCATCACCTTCTGCTCAGCTTCTAATGCTGCTCCTGGCAGACTTACTGCTCCTCCTTTGGCTCCTGGCAGCCTCACTGCTCCTCCTAGCTTCCTCACTGCCGCTCCTTCTTGCTGCCTCGCTGTTCCTCCTGCTTCTACTGGCTGCCTCCGCTCTGCTTCTGCTGCCGCTCCTTGCAGCTTCTCCCGCTATGCTCCTACTGCTGCTCCTGGCAGTCTCACTTCTCCTCCTGCTCCTCCTGGCTGCCTTGCTGTTCCTCCTGCTTCTCCTGGCTGCTTCCGCTTTGCTTTTCCTCCTGCTCCTTGCAGCTCCTCCCGCTATGCTCCTCCTGCTGCTCCTGGCAGTCTCCTGGCAGCTCCTCAGGCTCTCCTCCTCCTACTATAAGTACCCCTGCTGCACCAAAAATTAACCTCTAATTCATGGGGATCTATACAGTCCCCCATGATGCCCTAATTAACCCCATAAATCAAGTATGACAAGTATAAACCCTAACATTCACACTATAAGTTCTATGAGGGTCCACCAGGACCCTCATGACACTAAGTCTAAGCACTACACTACATTATCCTATTACCCTCCCACTATCGTTTTAACTCTACACTATCGTATTAACTCTACACTATTTAACCCCACTAACCTATTATCCCATCCACTTACTTACCTATTAACCCCCTACTTCCCTATTAACCCCTAACTTCCCTATTAACCACCACACTACCCTATTAGCCCCTATACTACCCTATTAGCCTGAACAAACTTATTAACCCGCCACTACAATATTACCCCCTACACCACTCTATTAAATCCACCACTAACCTTACCCCCTCACTAACATATTATTAACCTATATCATATAACTACACTACCCTAATAATTATTCCATTACCTTATTAACCAATACACTACCCTATTCACCCCATCACTAAGCTATTTACCCCCACTACCCTATTAACCCTGCCTGCTGATGCTCCTGGCAGCTCCTCCTGCTTCTCCTGGCAGCCTTGCTGCTCCTCCTGTAGCTCCTGACAGCCTCCGCTCTGCTGCTCCTGTCGCTCCTGTCGCTCCTCCTGCTGCTCCTGGCAGCCTCGCTGCTCCTCCTGTTACTCCTCGCGGCCTCCGCTCTTCTCCTCCTGCCACTCCTTGCAGCTCCTCCCAGTACGCTCCTCCTGCTGCTCCTGGAAGCCTCACTGCTTCTCCTGTTACTCCTCGCGGCCTCCGCTCTTCTCCTCCTGCCACTCCTGGCAGCTCCTCCCACTACGCTACTCCTGGAAGCCTCACTGCGCCTGGCAGCTCCTCGCACTCTGCTCTTCCTGCTTCTCCTCGGGGCCCCCACACTAACCTTTTAACATCACTACAATATTGCCCCCTACACCACCCTTTTAACCCCATGACTAACCTATTAAACCCTCATTAACATATTAACCCCCACTATCCTATTAACCCCTACACTACCCTATTAATCCTTCCATGACCTTATTAACTGTTACACTAAACTGTAACCCCAAACATTAATCTATTAACCCCTTCTCTAACCTACTAACTCCCACTACCCTATTAACCTATACACTACCCTATTAACTCTGCCACTAACCTATTAACCCCTACACTACACTATCAATAATACCATATTAGCCCACCCACTAACTTACTAAGCCCCACTACACTATAAATCCCTACTAACCTATTAACCCTCACAACTCCTTTAACCCCTACACTACCCTATTAACCCACACTAACTTGTTAACCCCCACCCTATTAAGCCGCCCTCTAATGAATTAACATCTCTCATTAATTTACCCCTTTAATAAACTATCAACCCCCCCTTATTAAATACCCATCCCCTAATTAAACTACCTAAACCCTCTAATTAATTAACAAATCCCCTAATCAAATACAATTAACCCCTTAGTTACAAAAATGAATACACCCCCTAGTTACAAAAATAAAAAAAACTTCATTAAGGAACATTAAAAATAGATTACACCAAAAATAAAAGAACACATAATGAAAATAAAAAAGAAATATAACCCGTGAAAAAAGAAATGGTTAATAATGTCACATTCCTGGCCAAAATAACCCTCCGGAAATGGTCGCCGATGTCCTGGACTAATCAGACTATCCATATTGATTGTGGAAGGTACAGTCCTCTGCTGTCTTGATTGTAGCCCATGACCTCATCTTCTGGGCTAGGAAAGGGTCCTCCCCGCAAAAACACAACTCTAAACAAAATACTTAAAACTAACAGAGCTCCTTTCAGGAGAAGCTCCGCATTGAAAATGTCAGTTTTTACGCCTGATCCTCACAGAGGGTTATCTGATCAAATCAGGAGTGTAGATACTTAGTCTCTGGTGTATGGGACCCTCCATATGCCCAGCAGGTTTCCCCATTCACATCTAAATGTCCACTTTCCCCTGGTGCTGACAGAGCTTTTTTTCCATTTACATGGATCCCCTACAACCTACAAACAAGCACCTCATACCTGGTGACCCCTCTGCTGAGGGACCCTGGTAATATACTTTATTAAACTCCCAATACCAAACATGCCTGAGTTTTCTTCATACATCGATGAATGAACATAACACTACAATAATACCTTGCCTGTTAAGGCTACACTACCTTGTATAAAACACACACACATACATTGCCCTGTGTATAATATAAACATACCCATCCCACAAGGCAAACAATAAGAATGTAGCTGTCATAGCTCAAGTATCCAGGCTGAGAGGACATGGTTGAGTGAGAGAATGAAAAAAGAATGGCAAAACATCATGTTAATCCAGGGTCCCCATAATCTAATAGTCCCAGAAAGTCTTGGGGCCCTCCTGGACATCTGATAATTGATGTACAGTATTGGCTAGCTTTAAACCCCAGATTGGAATATTGGACATAATATATATGAAGAGCCCGATTCAATTGCAAGCCCGCATCTCACGGGGTGTAGGCCATCAATGTCTAAACAGTTGGCAACAAAAGTGAGTACACCGCTAAGTGGAATGTCCAAATTGGGCCCAAATAGCCATTTTCCCTCCCCGCTGTCATGTGACTCCTTAGTTGTTACAAGGTTTCAGGTTTGAATGGGGAGCAGGTGTGCTAAATTTGGTGTTATCACTCTCTCATACTGGTCACTGGAAGTTCAACATGGCACCTCATGTCAAAGAACTATCTGAGCATCTAAAAAAAGAATACATAAAAATGGCCTTGGCTATAGGAAGATTGCTAAGACCCTAAAACTGAGCTGCAACATGGTGGGCAACACCATAAAGCGGTTTCCCAGGACAGATTCCACTCAGAACAGGCCTCACCATGGTCTACCAAAGTAGTTTAGTGCACATGCTCAGCGTCATATCCAGAGGTTGTCTTTTGGAAATAGAAGCTGGAGGTAAAGGTGATGGACTGGCCAAGCATGTCACCCGACCTAAACCCTATTGAGCATCTGTGGGGCATCCTCAAACCGAAGGTGGGGGAGTGCAAGGTCTCTAACATCCACCATCTCCGTGATTTCATTATGGAGGAGTGGAAGAAAACTCCAGTGGCGACCGGTGAAGCTCTGTTGAATTCCATGCTCATGAGGGTTAAGGCAATGCTGGAAAATAATTGTGGCCACACAAAATATTGACACTTTGACCCAATTTGGACATTTCCACTTACGGGTGTACTCACTTTTGTTGCCAACGGTTTAGACATGAATGGCTGTGTGTTGAGAAATAGAGAGTGCAAGAGAGAGAAATAGAAGGTGTTAGAGATAGAAAGTGCTAGAGAGTGCTAGAGAGAGACACACCAGAGGAGGAGTGTGAGGAGATGGGGAGAGTGAGGAGAGAGAGGGGAGATGTTGCAGTCAATCCAAATACTGTCCTGATTGATATCTTCTTCTTTCCTCTGTAGGTCTTAATAGACCAATCTCATGATCATGAAGGCATGTTCCTCAACCTCCCCTTTCTGTGTTACAGATTCTGCTCATTATTATCTGACAACACACTGTGTGTAAAATAGATCTAAATGACATTATCTATGATTATGTTCAACTGTTTCATTGAGCAGATATAGTCAAGTTGTCAGTGCTATGCACATGACTAGTTGTTCTTCGTACTATTTTATGACAGCCAATCAAAGTGAAGAAACTGATTGCTTGTGCTTAGTGGTAACATGTTGTTGGTCTTCATATCTATTGTTAAGATCACCTTTAATACCTGCACAGCGTTACTCACATATTAATAATAATAAGAAAATTGTTAGGACTTTGTTTTTTGATATCATGACTGGGTTTAGGAGTAAATTGTGGTTTATAGGTATGTTTTTTCCCCAAATATTTGATGAGCCGAGCCAGGAGTGCACTAATTTGTCCATAGATAATACCCCAAGCTTGGCAACCATTAATGGCTATAAATAGAGGTTTGCGGAGCCTATTCATGAAATCTTTGTAGGATTGCTTGTTATGCATCCCTTCCATGGAAGCCTGGATGTTTGTAAGGAGTGGAGGACAAGATTGCCCAAAACACCTCACCTAGACTGACTTCTACCCGGAACTTGGTATGATTGCATTTTTTGTTTTTTGTTGTACTAATTAGGGATATTAAGTAAAATAGTGTAGTTAAGAGAAGTAGAATTGACTATGTGTTAAATATAGTCCTTTTATACTGGAATTCTAACCGTATATCCTGACCAGTTAACTTACATCTGACTGCTGTAAGAACTCCAAATACAATGGAAACCTATAAGTTAAAGGGTTTATTAACATACAACAGTAGTAATGAGATTGGCATCTGAAATACAAGGCTCTACCTATATAATACTAATGTGTGTAAATACTAATGTGTGTATGCAAGAGTGTAGAGTATTCCTCCTGATTCCTCTGTTCCTTTCCTAAGATAATTCTACTACCCAGCAAGCCCATTTGGCCCAGTTATACGCATCATAGCCACACCCTGGCCTTGTCCCAGCCATTCAAATCTTTCATGACCCCTGGATGTGATTCTTCATTTCACCTTTGCTCCACCTCTTGTCTCCTTTGAGTTGATTCCCATGCTTTGTGTCCATGATGCAAATTCATCACTGAGATTTTTAGTACTGACGATTTGTTGTTTGATCACCAGCAGGGTGTCATCCGGGAAAGTTATCTTTCCTTTGTTCATTATGACAGATAACATCACAGATAACTTGATATCCACAAGCAAGACATTCAAGCATATTAACCTCTTCATTACAGCTCCAAAATTGGGTAATTAATCATATATTTATAACACTATAATATTGTGCATTTAAAGGTGATAATTACTGAGACAGAAATTAAAAGATATTAAAAAGATATTGTACCTGATGAGGTGTTACTTTAATAAGCACTGTAAATATAGATTAGGAGAAGTGTGCCTACCTATATATAGACAACAGTGGAGAGCCTTCCATGTAAAGGAGAATGGAGAGCCTTCCATTTAAAGGCAAAGGGAGAGCCTTCCATTTAAAGGTAAGAATGTCTAGACAGGTTTTTGAGAAGCGGTGCTGATTTGATGAAAGGATAGAGGGTCCGATTTGCTATCTACCGTCGAATAGCATTGAATTGACAAAAGAGTCTATTGGATAAAAAAACGCAAATGATTTGGGCCCATGTATGTCAGTACTGAGTGTGAGTACTGATTGTGAGTACCGTGTGCAGTGAAGCGTGATAAATTGAGACAGAAAAGGAGGTCTGTGTTATTGTTGAGTGTGTTTGAACATATATTTACTATTCAAACACTGTGAATTGTTTTTCTTTATATAGCGCATACTGTGTTTTCTAAGCTGGCTATTTTGTTTCTTGTTATATTGTTAAAGAAATGTATTGTTTTTGCATCCTGCTGAAATTTGTGCATGTCTTTTTAAGTGGACATAGATAGGATGCCTTGAAGCTGTCTGTGATTTCCCCACTGCTGCTGCAAAGACTCCCCCCCCCCCCGCTCCTAGCAAAATCTTGTCCTGTGTCCTAGAAGTGCAAAAGCGAGACTACATTTAGTCTCTTTTCTAGGATTAACTGTTCCATCCAGTGTGTTTCTAGTTGAAAAAAGAGAGCCCATTAAACTATTCTTTGTTAAAATGAGTCTTCCGATAAAAACAATATTTTTAGCTTCAAGAGGTGCGCATATTTTTATAATGGAAGCAAATATCCGTGATTATTTTTTATATTTATTATGCTTGGTTAGTGTAAATGTGTGGTTGTTTTTTTTGTGTGTAAAGATATTTCAATTACTTTAATTTGAAGACTGACTGTTTTTTATTTTTATGCTTACAAATTTTATTTATTTCTTGCAAAATGTGCATGTTATCTGTATTGATCTTGCTATTTTTATCTGTATTCTGGTTTTCATAAAAGATTGCTTTTTATTTTTAATAAAAATACCCCGTAGAGATTTAAAATGGCGTCTGTGTACAGAGATTTGAGATTTTTCCTCTCTTAAGGTGGATTTAAGTTATTAGGAAGGAGAAGATTTAGCAAGTAATTAAGAAGGACATTGTGTAGGCATAATTGGTCCAATGTAAGATCATGAATTATTGTTTGTGAAATTAATTGCAAAGTGTAATAATTGAAAATGAGAAAAAGACAGCTCCCATTCTTTTTTATTTTCAGTTAATATGTTATTTTTGTGTGCTATGTAGCTGGCAAAAAAAACTGGCAGAGACAACATTAATTGGATTACAGTAATGTTAAAGTTAGTGAGAAATGTGAACGATTGTCCAGTCCACCTTAAATAATATCCATAGCTAAATTATTTGTTATGGAGTTATGTTTCAGAAATAATTTAGAAAAGAAGGTTACAACCCCCTTGTAACTTTAAAGCTACAGAGCGTGAAGTGAAAGCTGTCCCGTTAAAGATGAAATAATGTATTATAATGAGTTACTTATGTAGATCAGGAGAGCCCTTGCACGAGTAATTGTCTACCTGCCTACCTAATAAGATGTATTTTGTTGTTATGTACTGCTAGTAATAAGAGTGACCTACCCTGTTGTAGTTCCAGGTGTTTAATCACCTTTTGCACCAGTATTAGCTCAACTCCTATTGCATGTGTAATAATTATTTTTTAACGAGTGAGTTAAACAGTTATTTCAGTGTAATTATGTTTAGAATTAGTTATAGGTAAAGGTATATATATATATATATATATATATATATATATATATATATATATATATTTTTTTTTTTTTTTTTTTGCTCAAATGTGATTGTTTTTTGTTTTTGATTATTACAAGGTAATTTAAGAAGATCTATGCGCATATAAAATATTTTGCAAGCTTGTAATTATATGTTGTCTGTATATGTCTGGATCCTGTGTTTATGTTTTTATCAGAGATTTTTAAGCAGGTAGTAAAAAATTTTTTTCCATAGAAATTATGTTTTTCAAGTGGAGAAAGGGGGGGGGGGGTGCTTAATGTAGGTGTTGTGGGATACAGAATTTGGAGATGTTTATATATGTCTCTGTGTATGGATTTTTTCTGTATGATCAGGTACTGTGGTTGAGTGAACATGGAGTGAAAAGTGGCATGAGAGTGTTGTTATCTGATGGGAAAATGTTCCTTGTAGATGACACCATTTTGTGTTGTTTGTCTCTCTCTGTTTTGCTTGGCTTTGCTATTTGACTGTTCAGGGGGTAGCTGTCTATGTGCATGGATGTCATGTATGTTCTAGTTGTGATGTGAACTTGTGATGCTTGAAAAGGAGATTTGCTGTTGATCTCCTGGAATGGTATATACTGAACATAGAGTACCAGTGTCCATATTATATCATTGCATTTTTGTTTAAAGATTGTCCATTATATCTGACGGGCAGTATAATAAAATTGCTAATAGAGAATATAATCTTTCAGATTAATATTTGTGTTTATATGCCATCGGGCATTTTGTATAATCAGAATTAAGATACTTAGATCTGATTCCTAATTATGTTAAATATTTTTTTTAAAGGTTTAACAATGTCAAATGCATTGAAGTAAAATGCTATAATTATTCTTAAAACATTATGCTGTTTTTGCTAAAGAAAAAAAGCAGTTTCGATTCTGCTTAAGAACCAGAACAGCTTGTGATGTGATTTCCATGTGGAATTATGGATGTGGTGAAGTACAATATTTTAGAGTAATATTTAGGTGCACAGGTACCTGTTTCAAAGACATGATAATATTTATTAAGGTTTTAAGATAACAATTAACAAGGTGAAATTATTTTATGGGTTATGATAAGCGCACAGGATAGTCAAAAATGTCAACAGTTTTTTTATTAATTGCAATTTTTTTATGCTTAGTGAAGCCTCATGTTGACATTTCTCGGAATAAATGTGCTATGTACACTATTGCTATCTTCTGGTTACTTCACAGGTAGATATTGGAAAGTACAAATATCACTTAAATCAGTGTATGATATCTTATCTGTTAAAGAACCTTATCATACAAATTCTGTTTTCTTTTATGTGTTATGTTTTATTTATCCATGTTGGATAAATACTGTAATATTGTAGCAGTTATTCTTCTAGGCCAATCCACAGCTGAAATGATGGCCATGGTGCAAATGAGTAGAGAATTGGAAAAATCTTTCCAAGGTATTTCTAGGCCTCTAAGAAAGAAACATGATAAGAGGTAGATTACATTATAAGTTAAGATTGTGCCATTCTCTGTATGTAATTACTATAATAGCTGTGTTTGTTTATATTTCTAGAGAGCCAGCAGTGGAAATCTGCGAACTTTTGCAGTTTTAACAATATGACTACGATGCTGTGAAATGAACATGTTAAATATTAAATATATAAAATATTTGTTTGAGTTTGTTTCTTTGTTTTGTAAAAGCTCTTTATCTAATAGCATTATTAACGGTGTAAACCGTCTGCATAAAATCTTTTTTTTTTTTTTAAATAAGAATTTGTGAAGACTCTTTATGAGTAGATTAAATAAATTTGAGTTTGTTACAATACTTTTTGAGAGCTGGAACACAAGGGTTTGTTTATTCATCTTTAAGTAAAGAGAGGGGTGTTGAGGAGAGTACAGGGAGTAACCAACAGTGGATTTGGGGAGGAGAATAGAAGGTGAAAAAAAAGAGGTAAAGAAAGAGAAAATGAGACAGAGGTTTGGAGAGCGGCGAGAATTTGAGGCAGAGGAGGGGAAGAAAGAAGGGAAGAGAGAGAAAGAAGCAGGAGTGAGGAGTGAAGGGAAATAAAGAAGGGAAGAGAGAGAAAGAAGCAGGAGTGAGGAATGAAGGGAAATAAAGAAGGGAAGAGAGAGAAAGAAGCAGGAGTGAGGAGTGAAGGGAAATAAAGAAGGGAAGAGAGAAAAAGAAACAGGAGTGAGGAGTGAAGGGAAAGAGAGAAGGGAAGAGAAAGAAAGAAAGAAGGGAAGAGAAAGAAAGAAAGAATATCTAATTGTAATTAAACACCTCGTCCCTCTCACTGGCCTGGAAGCTGGAAACTTGTAGCAATGAATGCAAGCACTGCTCAGAAGAAATGGAAACGCTCCCATACACACTGCTTCATGGTCTAACAGAGACATCCATATTTTTTTCTAATAAATAAATAGCTTGATTACTTTTCCATGTTTAAATGTGCTTTTAGATTCATTTTCATTTTACAGATTGAAAATGCAGCTAAGCACGGGCAAGTTCTAACAATGGGAGATTTTAATTACCCTGAAATAAACTGGATGAATAAGATCAGCAGTTCAGCTAAGGGGAGCAGGTTCTTGAGTACACTCAGGGATCATTATCTGGCCCACATTATACAAGAACCTACTAGAAATTAGGCTATCTTTGATTTAATTATCACAAATAATATTGATAAGATTTTAATGGTCTCAGAGCAGCAATACAATGTATAGACTGGGACAAAGAACTAATGGGTAAAAATACTGAACATAAATTAACAACATTTAAATCTTTACTAAATATACATAATTATCACCATATACCTTGTGAGAATAAAAGTAAAATGAGTAAATGACATCCAACATGGCTTATCATTTAAAGATCAAGATAGAGAGTAAAAAACAGGCATTTATATTATACAAACAAGAGGGGATAGAGACTGCTTTACGTGACGACAAGGAAATCAACAAAGCTTGCAAAAGGGCTATTAGAATGGCTAAAATAGAAAATGAAAAATTAGTTGCAAAAGAGAGCAAGACTAACCCTAAAATATTTTTTAAATATATTAATGGGAAGAATGCCAGGAAGGAAGCTATAGGAACATTACAATGTGACACAGGCCGTCTGATAAATAGTGACTAGGAAAAGGCAGATGAGCTAAATAGGTCATTTTTTTTGGTATATACAAGGAAAGTACCAGTGGTTGGGACACCGCAACAATACTACCTTCGCCGAATAATAGGTTAACGCAGGAAGAAATCCAAAAGAAGTTGGAAAAAATTAAGGTTAATAAAGCCCCAGGTCCTGATAGAATACATCCAGTGCCAAATTGAACTTTTGTGCAAACTAAGGGATACAGGAATTGCAGTAAATATCTGCTCATGGATTGAGAGCTGGCTACTCAGATTGGCCTAATGTGGTAAGTGAGGTTCCTCAGGGTTCAGTATTAGGTCCTCTTCTTTTTAACATATGTATTAATAATTTAGAGGTTGGAACTGGAAAGTAGTGTCTCAATGTTTGCTGATGACACTAAGCTGTGCAAGGTAATTATATCAGATAATGATGTACTTTCCTTCAAAAAGGGATTTACATAAATTAGAGGAATGGGCATCTAAATGGCAGATGAGATTTAATATGAATAAATGTAAAGTTATGCATCTGTGAAGATATAAGATATTGAAAGGGACTTGGGAGTACTTGTGGACAACCACCTAGGTAACAGTGCCCAATGCCAAGCAGCAGCAGCTGCAAAGACAAATAAAATATTAGCATGTATTAAGAAGGGTATAGAAGCCAGGAAAGCAAATATAATTCTGCCACTATAAAAAATCCCTAGTACGCCCTCATTTGGAATATGGAGTACAATTTTGGGCACCACTTCATAAAAAAGGACATTTTAGAACTGGAAAAAGTACAGAGAATGGCTACAAAACTAATAAGGGGAATGGAATGGCTAATTTATGAAGAAAGACTAACCAAATTAAACTTATTTTCTCTACGATTACCTTATATAAATACATCCACGGTCAATACAAGGCTTTGTCAAGGGAACTTTTGTGCCAAGAGTCTGATCGCCAGTATCTGGAGTCATGAAGGAATTTTTTTTTTTCCCCTTTTGAGACGATTGATTAGGTTTTACTTGTTTTTTTTTCTGTTTGCCTTCCTCTGGATCAATTAACAACTAATCCTCAAATTGCAGATGAGAGGCGATCTTAAAAGATGGAACTTGATGGACTGAAAGCCTTTTTTCAACCTCAAATACTATGTAACTTTATATATTTTTATGTTATGCCATAGTCATTTATATTTATTAATCTTTAATTATAGAGACAGAAGGATTTTAAAATGAAGGAGACACTGTCCATCTAACAAAACACATTGAATTCACTGAAACCTTCCAAACAGTCCCAGAAAAGGCCAGTCCTCCTGGCTCATGTATACAATGAATCTATAGTACTAGATGCACTAGCCAATCACAGACCGTGTCTCAGCAACGTTACTAAAATTGTGCAGAGACATAGAGAAAAAAAAAACACTTATGTAGTTTATTTTAATAGAAAAACATTTTAATAGCAATAAATCAATTAACATTCAATGTCCCTTTACATTAAAATAGCTCACTACCAAAGTAAATAAACATACCTTCATATCTATATTTCTAGTTATACACGTGCAAATAACCATTTATTAGTACAATTGGAATAAAACAATATTGAAGGCAGTATTTGCCACTAAACATATCAATACCCCAGAGGCTTAGGTGAAAAGCAGGGTCTTGCCCTTACTCCTTTGTAGTCTCGATGACAGTTTGCTCAGAAGCAACATGGCCGACATGGTTTAGCGAGATTACATGCGAGAAGCGCGTATTATGTGTGAAGACCTAGTCGCGCCCCTGGGAAATGGGCTGGGAGAGCGGGTAACCGTCACTGAATGTTTATCAGAGTATGAAATGACAATGGAGAGGGTTTGGGTGCTGAGATCAGCAGGTTATATGTATATTGTCTGTCAGAATTGTAAGGTGTATGGTGGGAGTGATGCCCCTCATAGAAATACATTGGAGCCAGCAGTACAGAGCATGGAGTCCTGACAGGACTATCTATCTATCTATCTATATATATATATATATATATATATATATATATATATATATATATAAATATAAATGGGCCTCTAATCATTCATTACAACAACCTGCACTAAGGAACAGATTCTCATCTTAATGTGAACAAATAAATATCTTAGGAATAAACTCACTATTTGTTACTAGCCAGGGAGGTGAAACGTTGATTTAAAATAGATTTGTTGGTGGAGCAAAATACTATCTGGGTCCTCATGTGTACCTGTGATAAGAGATGTATTTAGATTTATTAATTAACCTTATCTTCCACATTGTAATTATCATATAAAATGTAATACTTTACTTCCAGGAAGCCCTCATTCTCTTACAGTATTTCATTTATTTGTTTTAACCAACTGTACTTTGTTTTTGTAAGAAAAACATAAAGCAATGATGTACAACATAAAACAATATAAACAGTACCTGTATGGGTCTGTGCAGTGTATATATATGTATATATATACATATATATATATATATATATATATATATATATACACATTGCTCCTTTAGTGCTGGATGACACGTATAGTGTACTAGCCTATCAGGGACAATGTCTCACAAACCCTGCTGCAACATATTGAAGAGCTGTGGTCCTTGTTAGGCTAATGCACTTCTCTGCGTGTCTATATTCCTTTAATATTAAAGTAACACTGAAATGTTTGATAGGAAACTAGAGTATTAAAGGTCATGATACAACTTTTTACATTTTACAGTTGCATGAACACTGAGGCAGTAATAGTAATTGTGACACTTAAAGCTATAAAGGACACTAACATTAAATCAACTTTCTGTTTGGGTGACAAAGAGCAAAAAAAAAAATGGCTGTACATTGTCCCTCCCTCCCTGTACGCTCGTTCCTCAGTCCCTCCCTGTGCAACCGCCCTGCCCTCCCTCTCTGTGCGACCGCCCCTCCCTCCCTGTGCACCCGCTGTCCCTCCCTCCCCGTGCGTCATGCCTCCCTGTGCGCCCGTCCCTCCCTCATTCCGTGTGCGACTGCCTGTCCCTCCCTCCCTGTGTGACCACCCGTCACTCCCTCCCTCCCTGTGCGCCTGCCCCTCCCTCTCTGTGCACACGCCCCTCCCTCCCTGTGCACCCTCCCTCCCAAATATGCCTGACTGACTAATTTAACAATATACTTAAATAATAATGTAACCACGACTTTACTTAGTAGTGTAAGAAATGTGTTAACCCCGGAGGGGATATAATATTAGATATTCATTATAGTCATTACATGTTAATTAGAGAAGAGTGATTCTATAATACTGGTGAGAATAATATACTAGGTGTTAGCATCAGGTATTGTTTGGGTACTTAGGTTTACCCCTGCTGGATTGCTATCTTGTGGTGGTGAAGGGGCTTGGGTACTTCAGTGAAGCTGTGAGCTATAGCATGTAGGGATACCCAAGATGGGCAGGTCATAGCAAAGAGGTCAGATAAATTGTGATCCACTGGAGAAGGAATTTGTAATGGCAACTAACTCCAGTATGTTTGCCAAGATAACCATATGGATAAGTACAACCAGAGACATAATAGATGTGCCAGGCGTGCTGCGTCCATACGGACACGACTGAAGGACCGAACAACAAATTATGCTTCTTCTGTCCCCCCCGTCCCTCCTCACTTATATAGTTACAGGAGCCACCATGCCGAAGTGTATAGTGATGGATTGTTTAAACTCGACTCGTTTGGAACATGCCAAACCTGAATGTTTTGTTGCATGTATTTCCAACATGCCCTAGCAAAATTAAACAGTGGCTCCTGCCGACACGTCAGGAGTATGGAGACATCGATGCATTTGTAAAATATATTGTAGAGTCCTCTACACGTCATGCCTTCAGAATTTGCTCCGCACATTTCACCCAGGACAGTTACTCCTGCGATTCGATGCATTACCGACAATCTTCAGAAATTGGCATTTGGAAGGAAGCGGTGTAGTGGAGATGGATGACAGCTATGACCCTCCTTTAGAGCAATGTAAGGACCACAATTATGTAGCTAACAGCCATTCTTATGGACATAACACTTCAGCATTATTTCACAATACCAGCACATATACTGAATATGTGGTTGCCAATAGCAGCACACGTCTGTAACGGATCTACTCCGTTGATGGACGCGTCCTAGTTTGCGTCGAGGCCTAAAAGCACCGCACCGGACACCACAACCACCACAGACTCCACAACCGCCGTAGCTTAACTGGAGCCGCGCCGTCTTCCTTCCACCCTGTATGAATCTCCAGCATCCAGGATCGTGTGGGGAAGACCTCTCCTCCAAGGGAGAGTACATCAGGAACAAGGGTTCAGTAGTTTAAAGCTCAAGGGAGTATGCCAAAGCATAGCAATCCCCAGTGTGATATAGCAATCCCCTCCAAGAACGAGACGAGGCTACATTTTGAAGGGTCAAGGAGCACTACTCTTGCTGGCACACCCAGCCTGGTTTTTATTACAGTCAGGAAAACAGAACACACCCAGGGGAAGGTATAAACAACCAATAACACAATAGTAACGCCCACAGTTTCCCTCCCCTCTACTTGAGAGATAATTGAGTTTATAACTGTATCTACTCAATTATCTTCCAGCTAAAACTTACACATTTTTATACATGTTTATAACTTTATGATTTTACATAGTACATAAATAAATCTTACATTTTTATGAACAACATAAATTGTGGAACAACATATTAAAAAATGACATGAATCAGACCAGGGGTTCAAAAGTTAGTAAAAGTATCTTTTACACATAACACACAGACATTTCACATATCCCCCATAGTTGGCCACACAATACACATATAGGGACAATAGTTGGGTCACACCTCCCTGATGCTACCTGGTAACTTTGATACAATCAGACATGGATTAGATCATCCTCCTTTGTTCTTATGTCTGAGAATGAAAACACTATATACAATAGACGTCCTTATCTTATGAAGAGTCTCTGTAATAGGATTATCTCTTATGCCAAGGTCTGCACTAGTCTGGGCCAATATTCTGCAGAGCATAAACCAACATACATACAGTATAATAGTAGGATCATATTTTAACCATAATAATCATAAAACAGTGATGGGTTCCGTTACAACGTCCACGTCCATATTATGGTTTAAAAAACGTAAAAACCCAAACCAGCTCTAAATATGGAAAGAGACTTTTCAGCATCGGCACCGATTTCGACGCTTGGAGTTATTATGCCAGCATGTGCAGGTTTTCTATAATGGTTGATGCCTGTACATCTACAGATCCCATGCCGTTAGACAGTAATACTGACCAACAAACGTGATGAAGTAGAAGTTTAAGACGACTTCTCATAGTCCTCAGAAAAAGAAGAAAAATTTGACAGAAAATAACCAGATTTCAACCCTGACAATGCGGAGATTATTTGCAGTGAAACCCCTGAGTCTGAAGAATTGTCAGGGAAAGATTTGGTAAAGGAGATGAATTGCTCCGCCTGCTACCATGTTCTTTCAATGGAAAATGTGGTAATCCAATAATAGAGATGCATAAAGTAATAGGTGGTTCCTCACTATCTGTGTATGGAGAATGTCACTTAGGGCATAAAGTCAAGCTATGGCAGAGCCAACCCATTATTGGACAGTTAGCTTTAGGACAAAGAGAGGAACGCTCTCGAAAGCTTGTCATAAAACCTATGAATATGTTTGTCCAATAAAAAAAGGTATCACTATATACTTCAATACTCTGATTATTTATCTGGATTACTGGATATTCACGGCTATCTCACTCTTCACACACACACACACACACATATATATATAAATATATATATATATATATACACTCAAATGTGTTGTATACATTGAATTTTTTTATATTATATATTTAATCTTCAATGGGTCAAGTCAATGGGTGATTATTAAAATATGATTTCATATCAGTTAATGACCTTTAACAATCTGGTTGCCCTTGGGGTCACAAAACGACTGTATTCTAAAATATCTGGGACTAGTGGATAAGAAATATACCATGAACTAAATGATGTCATGTTGATCTTGTATCACAGATGTCGTTGTGTTATTTTCTTCCCACATTGTATTTATTCAGTTATGTCATGGTTTGCAGATAACTTCTTAAAAGTCTTAATTCAAGTTTATTGCACAAGAGCTTTGACTTAAACAAATATTTACATATGCAATTATAGATGTAATACAGTTATTATGAAAACACCACTTTCAGGAAAGTTTGCACCACAATAATATAAACAAAATATAAAACCTATTGCCACTGCCCGTATGTGTCATACAACATGGGGACACACCACATCATTCTTAGATGCTTCCTGCTTACATGAATCACCTTCACTAGATCTCAACATCACTAGATCGAGGACCTCAACTTCTTATGTCAGGGATAGACAAATTCAACTGTATCCTGTGAGCCTGCCAGTTTAGTGCTGCCCTTGCCCTGAACCTCCCTGGCCCCCTTGCCCTGAATCTCCGTGGCACCCTTGCCCTGGACCTCCCTGGCCCCCTTGCCCTGGATCTCCATGCCACCCTTGCCCTGGACCTCCCTGGCCCCCTGGCCCTTGATCTCCCTGGCCCTCTTGCCTTGGATCTCTGTAGCCCCTTTGCTTTGGATCTCCCTGGCCCCCTTGCCCTGGATCTCCCTGGCCCACTTGCCCTGGAACTCTCTGGCCCCCTTGCCCTTGATCTCCCTGCCGCCCTTGCCATGGACCTCCCTGGCCCCCTTGCCCTATATCTCCCTGCCCCCCTTGCCCTCGTTCTCTCTGGCGGCCTGGCCCTGGATCTCCCTGGCGCCCTTGCCCTGGATCTCTCTGGCCAACTTGCCATGGATCTCCCTGCCTCCCTTGCCCTGGATCTCTCTGGCCAACTTGCCATGGATCTCCCTGGCAGTCTTGCCCTTGATCTCCCTGGCGCCCTTGCCCTGAATCTCTCTGGCGCCCTTGCCTTGATCTCCCTGGTGCCCTTGCCCTGGACCTCCCTGCCCCCCTTGCCCTGGATCTCACTGGCCCCCTTGCCCTAGATCTCCCTGACCCCCTTGCCCTCGTTCTCTCTGGTGGCCTGGCCCTGGATCTCCCTGGCGCCCTTGCCCTGGATCTCTCTGGCCAACTTACCATGGATCTCCCTGCCTCCCTTGCCCTGGATCTCTCTGGTGCCCTTGTCTGCATCTCCCTGGCCCTCTTGCCCTTGATCTCCCTGGCGCCTTTGCCCTTAATCTCTCTGGCGCCCTTGTCTTGATCTCCCTGGCATTCTTGCCCTGGACCTTTCTGGCCCCCTTGCCTGGACCTCCCTGGTGCCCTTGCCCTGGACCTCCCTGGCCCACCTTGCCCTGGATCTCCCCGGCCCCCACCCTGGATATTCCTGGCCCCCTTGCCTTGATCTCCCTGGAGCCCTTGCACTGGACCACCCTGCCATTGCTCGCGCTTGTGGGCTCGCGTAGCGAGGGCCGCAGTTGCTGGCAAATCGCTCCTTGCCAGCAACTGCGACCCTTGCAAAATTTACGTTGTAACGCAAAGAAAATACGAGACACGTTACGAGACACGTTACGACCCACTACGACCTCGCAAAAATCGTCCGCAACACGGGCACATGAAAACATGAAAAATACAACAAATACACACAACAAATACATAAAAAGCTTACTTACAAGAAGAGGGAGCATCCAGGACCTCGAAAACTAAGGTTACAACTCAATTTAAGTCAAATTAAAAGAGTTTAGACACTACCAAATTCTCTAATTGCCGCCGAAAAAAATGAAAACGAGGCTACAGCAGTCTAAACACGCAAAACACCAACAAACACCAATGTATTTGCCGAAAAACACCTACGAGATTAAAAAACAAGGACGCAACCTGAGCAACCCCAAAAACATTACAAATACAATAAATACAAACAAAAAACACATAAAAAGGTTACTCACAGCAAGGGGGCACCGTGGGCCTCTGGAAGTGAAGTTTACACCTCCATTTAAGCACAAATTTTGGAGTTTAGAGACCCGAAAATCACCTAAGCCAGAGAAAAAATTGCCGCCGAACAAAACGAAAACGAGGCTAAAGGTCCCTAAACAAGCAAAACACTACCATAAACATGCAAAACACCACCAAACAGCTACGGATATTCAAAAAAGCCCACCAAACAGCTACGGATATTCATAAAAAGTCGCACAACATAGAAAACGAACGACGCTACATCAGCCACATTATATACACCAAACATCCTTAGCTCACTTACAATTTCATTGCTGCCATTTTTTGACGGGCAATTCGCTAGTTTGTAAATAAGACAGATGGAGATACAATGACACACATGGACATACAGTACATGCAGATACAGATGCTTTCATACCCTGACTCCTACAGTCATATACATACATAGATACTGACATACACCTACAGATAATTATTACTAGTTGTTGATTAGTTGTGTCCACATCTTGGTGACCGTATGGACAGCAGCACGCCAGGCACATCTGTCTTTATGTCTCTGGCAGTGCTTATCCATAAGTTTATCTTGGCAAAGATACTGGAGTGGGTTGCCAGTGGAATGTAATTTGTCTGATCGCTCTGCTATGACCTGCCCATCTTGGTTGACTGCACAAGATATAGCTCACAGCTTCATTGAGGTATACAAGCCCCTTCACCACATGCTAGCAATCCAGAAGAGGCACCACTCCTTAGAGACACACATACAGGAGGTGGGCAAAATGCAGGAGGTGGGCAAAACAAGCTAAAAAAATACTCAGGTTTTAGATAACAGCAAGAGGACCACTGTAATTTGAGAAAGCAGGAAGCAACCTAACAACCTCAGCAGCTATATGCCATGAGCAGAAAATATTTTTTTAGAAAATTTAGAAATGAAGAGAAATTATCTTGTGCCGTGAGTGCTTCTATCATAGATACCTACATTTCTTGCAGGCCGAGGAAGAGGGTTATCCTTCTGGTACTTGCTCCTCTATTCAGTCATATTGTCAAGAGGATATTAATTGTGAATAGGTTATCTATAGTCCCAGCCAATTCTCCAAGTTGCCTAATCCTATTACAAACAAAGGCAAAGTAAAATATAGAAGAACTTTCTCAAATGTTTTGTCAAGTTCTTAATAAGCACATAATATAAATATGACACTTCATTAGTATAAGAGAAAACGGGGGACTGAGAATAGGTTTAAAGTCCAAAATATCCCAGGGCTCATCGCTTTTTTATACTACATTTTGCGTTTTGTGCAATTTACACACTTTTTTTTTTTTTTTAGGTTGTTGGTACAGTACAGGATGAGTATTACGATGAGGACTTGGCTCCACTGGTAGAATGGCTAAATGTTGCCCTTATGATGACAAGGACAATCAGACAAAAAGATGCGTTGAGCCAGGCTGAAGAGTGCAAAAAGGAAACTGAAAAGGTAGAGTAAAATAAATAAATTAATAACTACCACAAATTTGTTGACAATCTAGAAGCCACACTCAAAATCACATAAAGGTGTGGGTATGTGTGTTTATATATATATATATATATATATATATATATATATATATATATATATATATACACACATAATCAATAAGTTATGCTCCACTGAAGTAACTTGACTACAAAAGAGGACACAGAAAGGATATGGTACAGTAAATAACTGAAACCACCCTGACACATAGTTGTAATGGTAATCAGTTGTATATAGAAGGAATAAAAGAGAAAAACTAATAGTGTGAACTGGTGATGAATAGGTGTCAAGAAGACACCAAAATATATACGTTTGGGAAAGTATACCAATTCTACTCAGTGGAATCTATATGGAATTAATATCTATACCCATAGATTTAATTCTGGATATATTAAAATCAGCTCATAGATATGACCAAATGGGTTATCTATAAAGACACCCCATTCCTGGTGAAGGAAATCACAGCTGATATAAAGAAATAATGAAGAAACCTAAAATTTAACTTTTAATAATGTATAAAGAAAACAAATATATATAACTAGCGTATTGCCCGTCAAAAAATGACGGCAATGAGATGTGTATGTTTGGAAAGTTGTTTAGTTATTAATATACATATGAAATAGTAAGGTAGCTAATGGTGTTTTGTGTGTACTACTGAATTCTATAATTCAAATTAATAAATGAATATACTTTACCTATTTTTATGCATTGTGTTGAAGAGCTGGCAATCTGTGTTGATGTTGCTGCAGCATTAGTGTTGTGGAGGTGCTTTGTGAGCGTGATGAACGTGTGCAGTGTCATAGTGTGCGTGCGCAAGCCAAAACCGTTAGCGTAGTTGTTTACTTCCGCATTATCGTAAAATGGCGGGTAATGTGTGGTATGCGTCTTAGCGGATCATCCGTACGTGTTTTCCGTGGTTATAGTGCTGTAGTCTCGTTTTCGTTTTGTTCGGCCGCCATTTTTTCTCTCGCTTTGAGAATTTTTTAGTGTCTAAACTGTTGTATTTTGAGCTAAATGAAGGTGTAACTTTTTTTTTTTGAGGTCGTGGATGCTCCCTGTTGCTGTCGGTAAGCTTTTTATGCATGTGCTGTGTGTATTTATTGTGTTTTTGCTTTATTCCTGTCCGCGTGTTGCGTCCGATTTTTGCGATGTCGTTATGTGTGGTATGCGTCTTAGCGGATTATCCGTAAGTGTTATCCGTGGATAGAGTGCTGTAGCCTCGTTTTCGTTTTGTTCAGCCGCCATTTTTTCTGTCGCTTCGAGAATTTTTTAGTGTCTAAACTCTTTTATTTTGAGCTAAATGAAGGTGTAACTTGTTTTTTTGAGGTCGTGGATGCTCCCTCTTGCTGTCGGTAAGCTTTTTATGTATGTGCTGTGTGTATTTATTGTGTTTGTATTTTTTTTCATTTTCGCAAATTGCGGCCGTATTTTTTTGCTACGATCGCCTCGCTCATTGCCAAAGTGCTAGGGTTTAACGGCTCGCCTCACTACGTGAGGCTCGCCTGCAATGAGCGCCTGCGGCGCTCATTGCCAAAGTACTACAACTTAACGGCTCGCCTCGCAGCCCACTAAAGTACTACGGTTTAACAGCTCGCCTCGCTGTGCGAGGCTCGCCGGGCGATGAGCGCGTGTAGCTCGCTAAATCGTACGGACCACGCAAACAGCGTGACGACGATTCGTAGCAGGACAATTATAATATGTGATGGGGAATGATCGATATAAAAATATCTCTTTAACAATTAAAAACATAAAGAGGGTGTAAGGAGAAGACCACAGCCCCATATACAAATTATGCAGAGTATGTGACAATATCAATTTGTAATTATACTAATGTAAACATAATTGCACATAACCACATAGGGATCTAAGGATCTCTAAAAGTTGAGCATAACATCTATGGCAGTGAAACTGGGGACCAGAGAAATAAATTTCCTCATGAAAGGAGTGCTCATAGACTCCAAACTCTTTCAGAGTACTGTTTAATGAAAACTAAAGTAGGTGCACTGGAGAAATCTCCTAGTCACCAAACATATGTCCCGCAATTTAAAGGAGAAAGTCGCCAAGTGCCAAAAAGGGGAAAGAGAGAGCAAGATATATCGCTTACCTCTAAGTTATCATGCGCATGGGGGATACCTGATCCTAAAAGGGGCTGCCTGCAGAGCTGTGGTCTCCTCCGAATGGCAAACGCACGCCGCAACACTCGTCAGTGGCGTCACGCGTGCATGCCGACGCCCGTGCATGCGCACCTGCAAACAACGAGTAGGACAAATCCAGCGCATGCGCAATGAACCCGACGCGCGTTTCGCAACAGAGTGCTTCTACTGGGGTGAGCAAGTACTCTGTAGCTGCATCCATCTATACTGTTAGTGATCATTGACCCCTTAAAGGACTATGCCTCTAAAAGTTGTAACCTACCTAATCCACAAGCATTAGTATAGCTATACATGAATAAAATATGACTGTGGAGACTTGATACTATCAATAGTAGTGATAAGAGATTACAAACACTGTATACAGCAGCAATCACTGCCAAATATTTATACTCTCACATTTCAAATGAGAGATAAATAACTTAATTGAGACACTTAATCCAAAAGGGGAAATAATAAACAAAAAAATATATTTGGTATGTGTCTAAAAAAATCAAATTCCTCATTAATATATATATATATATATATATATATATATATATATATATATATATATATCCAAAGAAACTACCTGCACCATAAGGGTAAAGGATATTTAAAGAAAAGGAGGAGAAGAAGATGACCAAAAGTTACAAGAACACTGTAAAGTTTATTGCTTCATTTAAACCTGCGGGTGCCATGGTATCCAATAGGAATATACATTTGCTGTCACTTCTCAGAAGTGCACTCTCTAAATCCCCACCTCTGATTCCTAAGTGGATCTGTTGTATCATCCAACATTTTAGTTTTGATGGATTAGAGTCATGAAATTGCCTAAAATGATGTCTCACTGATGTCAATGTTTTATGATTTTCTATATCTCATGTGCTGTTCGTGATATTTCGGATATATTCGCTGAGTCTTTTGCGTATTTCCCGTGAGGTCATCCCCACATATCTCTTAGGTAAAGGGCATGGACATTCCAGCACATATATGACTTGTTTGGAGCTACAGTTAAACAGCTGTTTAATTGTATGATGTTGTCCCCTAATATCTTGAAATGTCTTCACATTCTTAATATGACCACTGATCCTACAATGTGCACATGGATAATTGCCATAATTATCCTTCTTTTTATAACTATTGTTTCTTCGGACAAAATGGCTCATAACCAAAGTATCTTTCAATGATGGTGACTTACGACAACTCGCTTTTATTCCATTTTGCATCCACCCATTCAGATCTTCATCTGTTTTCAAGATATGATTGTGTTTGTTGAGGATACTCAAAATTTGTTTCCATTGTGTGTTATAACTCCCAATAAAGCTAATGTTGTCATCCATTACTCTAGAAGTCTTAGGAGTCAGTAATGAATCTCTTTCAATGTGAAGGGCACGATGGTATGCTATCTTGGTTTGCCTATTGCTGTATGTTTTTAATAGTTAAATAGATATTTTTATATCGATCATTCCCCATTATATATATTTTTTTTCTTTATACATTATTAAAAGTTACATTTTAGGTTTCTTCATTATTTCTTTATATCAGCTGTGATTGTATATGTCCTTGACCAGGAATGGGGTGTCTTTATAGATAACCCATTTGGTCATACTATGAGCTGGTTTTAATATATCCAGAATTATATCTATGGGTATAGATATTAATTCCATATAGATTCCACTGAGTAGAATTGGTATACTTTCCCAAACGTATATATTTTGGTGTCTTCTTGACACCTATTCATCACCAGTTCACACTATTAGTTGTTCTCTTTTATTCCTTCTATATACAATATATATATACATACATACAGCAATAATTTCACATATGGTGGTCTAAGAGTGATAGAAGCCCTGCACCACACATTGTACAATTGCACAGTAGTACAAATAATGACTAGTATATTAGTGATCCCATTTAAATGTCTGAAAAATAAGTTAATAAGCGTATTTCCTGGTCCAATTTCTCAGAAATACAATTGATGCACTGCACTCTGTATTTCTGAGAAATTAGAGCAGGAAATACGCTTATTAACTTATTTTTCAGACATTTAAATGGAATAACTAATGTGCTATTCATTGTTTGTACCACTATACATACATAGATAGGAGATTTTCCTTCTCTTCATGTAGATTACAAGAATTCATGCAGTGACAAAGAATAGCAACATCAATGAAATATGTGCAGTGTGATTGTGGTAATGTTTCTTTAAATATAAAGAAAAAATAATAATTCAAAAGGCCCTGAATCTCGCTATTCTTCATTGACTTAACTATTTTTATTTCCAGGAGCCATCTGACCCGATGAAGTTGCAGTTTACTTCTCTAAGGAGGCGTGGGAGTTTAGATGAAGATCAGAAATATCTTTACAAGGATGTGATGATGGACAATTATCAGACGCTTCGGTCTCTAGGTAAGAAAAGCAAATGTTAAACAACTGTTCATTTTTTTTTATTTGATAATATTTTATGCATGTGTGTGTAGTTTTAAGAAATGATAAATAGTGACTTAGGTTGTCTCGGTACTGAATATTTACTGATGTTCAGGTATATAAAAAAATCCATTTGGCAACAGCTGACAGTTCTTTGTAGTATTAAATACTCTTATATTAAAAGAACATTTACCAGAGCAGGTTCTCAACAATATAGAGGGACGTCATGGTATAGGTGCAGTAAATAATAACAAAAGCACAACCATTCAAATCAGGTCTTCAGGAGCAGGGAACCAGATCTGAGAACTAACACTAATTAACGTCTGTCTTTGATAAAGCTGATAACTACATCAGTAACATGATCTGGGTAAGCAGTCTTCTAGGGGAAGGATGAATGAGTGCCCTGGTTTGTGACCTCAAATCATCTATTTCTACTCTCTCTCTCCCCCCTCCCTCTCTCACACACAGCCTCCCCCTCATCATATCAGTCTTCTCCCCTCCCTCTCTTACACACAGCCTCCCCTCATCATATCAGTCTGCTCTCCCCTCTCTCTATCACACACAGCCTCCCCTCATCATATCAGTCTGCTCTACCCTCCCTCTCTCAAAAACAGCCTCCGCCTCATCATATCAGTCTGCTCTCCCCTCCCTCTCTCACACACAGCCTCCTCATAAGTATATCAGTCTGTTCTCCCCTCCCTCTCTCACACACAGCCTCCTCCTCATCATATCAGTCTGCTCTCCCCTCCCTCTCTTACACACAGCCCCCCTATCATATCAGTCTGCTCTCCCCTCCATCTCTGACACACAGCCCCCCTATCATATCAGTCTGATCTCCCCTCCATCTTTGACACACAGCCCCCCTATCATATCAGTCTGCTCTCCCCTCCCTCTCTCACACACAGCCTCCCCTCATCATATCAGTCTGCTCTCCCTTCCCTCTCTCACACACATCCTCCCCTCATCATATCAGTCTGCTCTCCCCTCCCTCTCTTACACACAGCCCCCCTATCATATCAGTCTGCTCTCCCCTCCATCTCTGACACACAGCCCCCCTATCATATCAGTCTGCTCTCCCCTCCATCTCTGACACACAGCCCCCCTATCATATCAGTCTGCTCTCCCCTCCCTCTCTCACACACAGCCTCCCCTCATCATATCAGTCTGCTCTCCCTTCCCTCTCTCACACACATCCTCCCCTCATCATATCAGTCTGCTCTCCCCTCCCTCTCTCACACACAGCTTCCCCTCATTATATCAGTCTGCTCTCCCTCCCTCTCTCACACACAGCACCCCCTCATCATATCAGTCTGCTCTCCCCTCCCTCTCTCACACACAGCCTCCCCTCATCATATCAGTCTGCTCTCCCCTCTCTCTATCACACACAGCCTCTGCCTCATCATATCAGTCTGCTCTCCCCTCCCTCTCTCACACGCAGCCTCCTCATACGTATATCAGTCTGTTCTCCCCTCCCTCTCTCACACACAGCCTCCTCCTCATCATATCAGTCTGCTCTCCCCTCCCTCTCTCACACACAGCCCCCCTATCATATCAGTCTGCTCTCCCCTCCATCTCTGACACACAGCCCCCCTATCATATCAGTCTGATCTCCCCTCCATCTTTGACACACAGCCCCCCTATCATATCAGTCTGCTCTCCCCTCCCTCTCTCACACACAGCCTCCCCTCATCATATCAGTCTGCTCTCCCCTCCCTCTCTCACACACAGCCTCCCCTCATCATATCAGTCTGCTCTCCCCTCCCTCTCTTACACACAGCCCCCCTATCATATCAGTCTGCTCTCCCCTCCATCTCTGACACACAGCCCCCCTATCATATCAGTCTGCTCTCCCCTCCATCTTTGACACACAGCCCCCCTATCATATCAGTCTGCTCTCCCCTCCCTCTCTCACACACAGCCTCCCCTCATCATATCAGTCTGCTCTCCCTTCCCTCTCTCACACACATCCTCCCCTCATCATATCAGTCTGCTCTCCCCTCCCTCTCTCACACACAGCCTCCCCTCATTATATCAGTCTGCTCTCCCTCCCTCTCTCACACACAGCACCCCCTCATCATATCAGTCTGCTCTCCCCTCCCTCTCTCACACACAGCCTCCCCTCATCATATCAGTCTGCTCTCCCCTCTCTCTATCACACACAGCCTCAGCCTCATCATATCAGTCTGCTCTCCCCTCCCTCTCTCACACACAGCCTCCTCATACGTATATCAGTCTGTTCTCCCCTCCCTCTCTCACACACAGCCTCCTCCTCATCATATCAGTCTGCTCTCCCCTCCCTCTCTCACACACAGCCTCCCCTCATCATATCAGTCTGCTCTCCCCTCCCTCTCTCACACACAGCCTCCTCATAAGTATATCAGTCTGTTCTACCCTCCCTCTCTCACACACAGCCTCCTCATAAGTATATCAGTCTGTCTATCCTCCCTCTCTCAGCCACAGCCTCCGCCTCATCATATCAGTCTAATCTCCCCTCCCTCTCTCACACACAGCCTCCACTCATTATATCATTCTTCTCTCCCCTCCCTCTCTCAAAAACAGCCTCCGCCTCATCATATCAGTCTGCTCTCCCCTCCCTCTCTCACACACAGCCTCCTCATACGTATATCAGTCTGTTCTCCCCTCCCTCTCTCACACACAGCCTCCCCTCATCATATCAGTCTGCTCTCCGCTCCCCCTCTCACACACAATCCCCCCTCATCATATCAGTCTTCTCCCCTCCCTCTCTTACACACAGCCTCCCCTCATCATATCAGTCTGCTCTCCCCTCTCTCTATCACACACAGCCTCCCCTCATCATATCAGTCTGCTCTACCCTCCCTCTCTCAAAAACAGCCTCCGCCTCATCATATCAGTCTGCTCTCCCCTCCCTCTCTCACACACAGCCTCCTCATACGTATATCAGTCTGTTCTCCCCTCCCTCTCTCACACACAGCCTCCTCCTCATCATATCAGTCTGCTCTCCCCTCCCTCTCTTACACACAGCCCCCCTATCATATCAGTCTGCTCTCCCCTCCATCTCTGACACACAGCCCCCCTATCATATCAGTCTGATCTCCCCTCCATCTTTGACACACAGCCCCCCTATCATATCAGTCTGCTCTCCCCTCCCTCTCTCACACACAGCCTCCCCTCATCATATCAGTCTGCTCTCCCTTCCCTCTCTCACACACATCCTCCCCTCATCATATCAGTCTGCTCTCCCCTCCCTCTCTTACACACAGCCCCCCTATCATATCAGTCTGCTCTCCCCTCCATCTCTGACACACAGCCCCCCTATCATATCAGTCTGCTCTCCCCTCCATCTTTGACACACAGCCCCCCTATCATATCAGTCTGCTCTCCCCTCCCTCTCTCACACACAGCCTCCCCTCATCATATCAGTCTGCTCTCCCTTCCCTCTCTCACACACAACCTCCCCTCATCATATCAGTCTGCTCTCCCCTCCCTCTCTCACACACAGCTTCCCCTCATCATATCAGTCTGCTCTCCCTCCCTCTCTCACACACAGCACCCCCTCATCATATCAGTCTGCTCTCCCCTCCCTCTCTCACACACAGCCTCCCCTCATCATATCAGTCTGCTCTCCCCTCTCTCTATCACACACAGCCTCTGCCTCATCATATCAATCTGCTCTCCCCTCCCTCTCTCACACACAGCCTCCTCATACGTATATCAGTCTGTTCTCCCCTCCCTCTCTCACACACAGCCTCCTCCTCATCATATCAGTCTGCTCTCCCCTCCCTCTCTTACACACAGCCCCCCTATCATATCAGTCTGCTCTCCCCTCCATCTCTGACACACAGCCCCCCTATCATATCAGTCTGATCTCCCCTCCATCTTTGACACACAGCCCCCCTATCATATCAGTCTGCTCTCCCCTCCCTCTCTCACACACAGCCTCCCCTCATCATATCAGTCTGCTCTCCCCTCCCTCTCTCACACACATCCTCCCCTCATCATATCAGTCTGCTCTCCCCTCCCTCTCTTACACACAGCCCCCCTATCATATCAGTCTGCTCTCCCCTCCATCTCTCACACACAGCCCCCCTATCATATCAGTCTGCTCTCCCCTCCATCTTTGACACACAGCCCCCCTATCATATCAGTCTGCTCTCCCCTCCCTCTCTCACACACAGCCTCCCCTCATCATATCAGTCTGCTCTCCCTTCCCTCTCTCACACACATCCTCCCCTCATCATATCAGTCTGCTCTCCCCTCCCTCTCTCACACACAGCCTCCCCTCATTATATCAGTCTGCTCTCCCTCCCTCTCTCACACACAGCACCCCCTCATCATATCAGTCTGCTCTCCCCTCCCTCTCTCACACACAGCCTCCCCTCATCATATCAGTCTGCTCTCCCCTCTCTCTATCACACACAGCCTCTGCCTCATCATATCAGTCTGCTCTCCCCTCCCTCTCTCACACACAGCCTCCTCATACGTATATCAGTCTGTTCTCCCCTCCCTCTCTCACACACAGCCTCCTCCTCATCATATCAGTCTGCTCTCCCCTCCCTCTCTCACACACAGCCTCCCCTCATCATATCAGTCTGCTCTCCCCTCCCTCTCTCACACACAGCCTCCTCATAAGTATATCAGTCTGTTCTACCCTCCCTCTCTCACACACAGCCTCCTCATAAGTATATCAGTCTGTCTATCCTCCCTCTCTCAGCCACAGCCTCCGCCTCATCATATCAGTCTAATCTCCCCTCCCTCTCTCACACACAGCCTCCACTCATTATATCAGTCTTCTCTCCCCTCCCTCTCTCACACACAATCCCCCCTCATCATATCAGTCTGCTCTCCCCTCCCTCTCTCACACACAACCTCCCCTCATCATATCAGTCTGCTCTCCCCTCCCTCTCTCACACACAGCCTCCTCATAAGTATATCAGTCTGTTCTCCCCTCCCTCTCTCACACACAGCCTCCTCCTCATCATATCAGTCTGCTCTTCGCTCCCTCTCTCACACACAGCACCCCTCATCATATCAGTCTGCTCTCCCCTCCCTCTCTCACACACAGCCTCCTCATAAGTATATCAGTCTGTTCTCCCCTCCCTCTCTCACACACAGCCTCCTCCTCATCATATCAGTCTGCTCTCCCCTCCCTCTCTCACACACAGCCTCCCCTCATCATATCAGTCTGCTCTCCCCTCTCTCTATCACACACAGCCTCCCCTCATCATATCAGTCTGCTCTACCCTCCCTCTCTCACACACAGCCTCCGCCTCATCATATCAGTCTGCTCTCACCTCCCTCTCTCACACATAGCCTCCTCATAAGTATATCAGTCTGTTCTCCCCTCCCTCTCTCACACACAGCCTCCTCCTCATCATATCAGTCTACTCTCCCCTCCCTCTCTCACACACAGCCTCCCCTCATTATATCAGTCTTCTCTCCCCTCCCTCTCTCACACACAATCCCCCCTCTTCATATCAGTTTGCTCTCCCCTCGCTCTCTCACACACAACCTCCACTCATCATATCAGTCTGCTCTCCCCTCCCTCTCTCACACACAGCCTCCCCTCATCATATCAGTCTGCTCTCCCCTCCCTCTATCACCCACAGCATCCGCCTCATCATATCAGTCTGCTCTCCCCTCCCTCTCTCACACACAGCCCCCCCCTCATCATATCAGTCTGCTCTCCCCTCCCTCTCTCACACACATCCTCCTCTCATCATATCAGTCTGCTCTCCCCTCCCTCTCTCACACACAGCCTCCGCTCATCATATCAGTGTGCTCTCCCCTCCCTCTCTCTCACACAGCCCCCCTCATCATATCAGTCTGCTCTCCCCTCCCTCTCTCACACACAGCCTCCCCTCATCATATCAGACTGCTCTCCCCTCCCTCTCTCACACACAGCCTCCCCTCATCATATCAGTCTGCTCTCCCCTCCCTCTCTCACACACAGCCTCCTCATACGTATATCAGTCTGCTCTCCCCTCCCTCTCTCACACACAGCCTCCTCCTCATCATATCAGTCTGCTCTCCCCTCCCTCTCTCACACACAGCCTCCCCTCATCATATCAGTCTGCTCTCCCCTCCCTCTCTCACACACATCCTCCTCTCATCATATCAGTCTGCTCTCCCCTCCCTCTCTCACACACAGCCTCGGCTCATCATATCAGTGTGCTCTCCCCTCCCTCTCTCTCACACAGCCCCCCTCATCATATCAGTCTGCTCTCCCCTCCCTCTCTCACACACAGCCTCCCCTCATCATATCAGTCTGCTCTCCCCTCCCTCTCTCACACACAGCCTCCCTCTATCATATCAGTCTGCTCTCCCCTCCCTCTCTCACACACAGCCTCCCTCATCTATATCAGTCTGCTCTCCCCTCCCTCTCTCACACACAGCCTCCTCCTCATCATATCAGTCTGCTCTCCCCTCCCTCTCTCACACACAGCCTCCCCTCATCATATCAGTCTGCTCTCCCCTCCCTCTCTCACACACAGCCTCCCTCATCATATCAGTCTGCTCTCCCCTCCCTCTCTCACACACAGCCTCCTCCTCATCATATCAGTCTGCTCTCCCCTCCCTCTCTCACACACAGCCTCCCCTCATCATATCAGTCTGCTCTCCCCTCCCTCTCTCACACACAGCCTCCCCTCATCATATCAGTCTGCTCTCCCCTCCCTCTCTCACACACAGCCTCCCTCATCTATATCAGTCTGCTCTCCCCTCCCTCTCTCACACACAGCCTCCCCTCATCATATCAGTCTGCTCTCCCCTCCCTCTCTCACACACAACCTCCCCTCATCATATCAGTCTGCTCTTCCCTCCCTCCCTCACACACAGTCTCCCCTCATCATATCAGTCTGCTCTACCCTCACTTTCTCAAACCCAACCTCCCCCTCATCATATCAGTCTGCTCTCCCCTCCCTCTCTCACACACAGCCTCCGCCTCATCATATCAGTCTGCTCTCCCCTCCCTCTCTCACACACAGCCTCCCCTCATATCAGTCTACTCTCCCCTCCCTCTCTCACACACAGCCCCCTTCATAATATCAGTCTGCTCTCCCCTCCCTCTCTCACACACAGCCTCCACTCATTATATCAGTCTTCTCTCCCCTCCCTCTCTCACACACAATCCCCCCTCATCATATCAGTCTGCTCTCCCCTCCCTCCCTCACACAAAGCCTCCCCTCATCATATCAGTCTGCTCTCCCCTCCCTCTCTCACACACAGCCTCCCCTTATCATATCAGTCTGCTCTTCCCTCCCTCTCTCACACACAGACTCTCCTTATCATATCAGTCTGCTCTCCCCTCCCTCTCTCACACAGTCTCCCCTCATCATATCAGTCTGCTCTCCCCTCCCTCTCTCACACACAACCTCCCCTCATCATATCAGTCTGCTCTCCCCTCCCTCTCTCACACACAGCCTCCCCTCATCATATCAGTCTGCTCTCCCCTCCCTCTCTCACACACAACCTCCCCTCATCATATCAGTCTGCTCTCCCCCCTCTCTCACACAAAATCCCCCCTAATCATATCAGTCTGCTCTCCCCTCCCTATCTCACCAACAAACTCCCCTCATCATATCAGTCTGCTCTGCCCTCCCTCTGTCACACACAGCCTCCGCCTCATCATATCAGTCTGCTCTCCCCTCCCTCTCTCACACACAGCCTCCCCTCATCATATCAGTCTGCTCTCCCTTACTTCTCTGACACACAGCCCCCCTCATCATATCAGTCTGCTCTCCCCTCCCTCTCTCACACACATCCTCCTCTCATCATATCAGTCTGCTCTCTCTTCCCTCTCTCACACATAGCCTCCGCCTCATCATATCAGTCTGCTCTCCCCTCCCTCTCTCACCCACAGCCTCCCCTCATCATATCAGTCTGCTCTCCCCTCACTCTCTCACACACAACCTCCTCTCATCATATCAGTCTGCTCTCCCCTCCCTATCTCGCACACAGCCTCCGCCTCATCATATCAGTCTGCTCTCCCCTCCCTCTCTCACACACAGCCTCCCCTCATCATATCAGTCTGCTCTCCCCTCCCTCTGTCACACACAGCCTCCGCCTCATCATATCAGTCTGCTCTCCCCTCCCTCTCTCACACACAGCCTCCCCTCATCATATTAGTCTGATCTCCCCTCCCTCTCTCACACACAGCCTCCCCTCATCATATCAGTCTGCTCTCCCCTCCTACTCTCACACACAGCCACCCCTCATCAAATCAGTCTGCTCTCCCCTCCTTCTCTCACACACATCCTCCTCTCATCATATCAGTCTGCTCTCTCTTCCCTCTCTCACACATAGCCTCCGCCTCATCATATCAGTCTGCTCTCCCCTCCCTCTCTCACATACAGCCTTCCCTCATCATATCAGTCTGCTCTCCCCTCCCTCTCTCACACACAGCCTCCTCATATGTATATCAGTCTGTTCTCCCCTCCCTCTCTCACACACAGCCTCCTCATAAGTATATCAGTCTGTCTATGCTCCCTCTCTCACCCACAGCCTCAGCCTCATCATATCAGTCTACTCTCCCCTCCCTCTCTCACACACAGCCTCCACTCATTATATCAGTCTTCTCTCCCCTCCCTCTCTCACACACAACCTCCCCTCATCATATCAGTCTGCTCTCCCCTACCTCTCTCACACACAACCTCCCCTCATCATATCAGTCTGCTCTCCCCTCCCTCTCTCACACACAGCCTCCCCTCATCATATCAGTCTGCTCTCCCCTCCCTCTCTCACACACAATGACG